>VZTB01002865.1:337298-347412 GCA_013397245.1 Thryothorus ludovicianus | reverse complement strand
CAGCCCCGCTCCCGGCCCTGGGCCTGAGCCAGCCCCGCTCCCGGCCCTGGGCCTGAGCCAGCCCCGCTCTCGGCCCTGGGCCTGAGCCAGCCCCGCTCCCGGCCCTGGGCCTGCCCCGCTCCCGGCCCGGTGCCGCCCTCTCGCGGCTGTCCCGGGCCTTGGCTCCGCTCCGCTCCCGCCGCCAGGAATGCTGTTCCTTGCTAGGATGTCGCTCGCTGAGCAGATGCCTTTTAAAATCAAAGATCTCTTAATTTCTCCTGATCAGAGCGAGCCTGGTTATAGTTAAAATGTCGGCTAAACTACTATTGGATTAATTTCACTGGAGTATTCTCTAATAGCCAAGTAACTCTAATGAGCTTTTCAAAACTTAGTCTGAAGGGCTATCCTACTTTGTTTACTGATGAGAAAGAGACGTTCAGTTGAATTTAAATGGTGCTTTCACTGATCGAAGTGAATTTTTTTCTTAAAGACAAATGTCCCGGTTTCTTTGAGACTTCTTTCCCTCGTGTGTGACAAAAGTTTGTCTTTCATCCCTTAGAGAAAATAGGAAGAGTTCATCTCCCACTAAAGATGAGCTGTGAATGCCAAAGACATCCTGTGGATTATTTCTTTTGTCTGAACAAGTTACACAATAATGGATCCAGACTCCTGATGCTGGCACCAAAGATTTCTTCCCTGGATAAATTCAGATCCATAATGGTGTTTAATATTTGCTCATGATAGAATAACCTTAGGAGATTATCCCATTTATTTGGATCATATAAGGATGTTTCTTGCATAAGAAAAATATTATTAAAGTTTCTTCAGTTATGTAATACTTGTGTATACACTCAATTTAAATTATTCCACAAATTAAGTTACTCCACAGAATATTCTCTAGAGTGTCTACAGTTCTGTGATCACCATGTGCAGGATAGAGAAGGGAAACTGGTAGCAGCTGGGATTTGTGGGTTGGAAAAGGCTTAATTTGCTGTTCTAATTACACTCTTTACATTCTTTTGCACCAGAACTAGAATTACCATGACAGTAATGCCAGTAAAACAACATTTATTCTTTCTTGCAATTAGGCACCTTACTGGGAGGAAATAGAGTAGAGGCCTGATGAGAATCTCCACGGAGCAGTCTTTTCATCAGTGCCATGGACTATTTTGTAGGTTGAAACTAGGAAATTTTTCAGTTATCTTGTAATTACTGGGTTTATTTGTACTTAGGCTTTTGTTAACGTTTTTGAATTTTAATTTCTGCTGTGGTCAAATTATGTATTTATGCAGTCCTGTCTTCCTTTGCTTTCAGCTCTACCACTTCTGATGAGTTTGATGCTGTTGTTGGCTATCTGGAGGATATCATAATGGGTAAGGTCTGCAAGTAGGTACAGACAGCAACAGGGCTGCTAAAGATGTTGCCAGCTGCTCTTCTGTTAATTAGCTAACATACAGAGCTCCTGCCTGCTTCATGGAAGCTTTCCTTCCCTTCTTGCCATGAACCCCTAACCTGGCAGTATAGTAAAAATAGACATAAAATTCTTCTGTGTGCTTATGACTCTTAGAAATTATTCTCCACATCACTGCAGTACACTGCTTCTTGGAGAAACAGTAAAGGTGCTTGTGCATCCCACAGAGAAATCAAAGCTTTCTGGGATTTTTATGGAAGAGACTGTGAGAAGCAGCCTTCCCTTCCCCAGCTCTGCCTAAACTTCTCCTGACCTGTCTGTCAGGATCTTCATAGAAGCCACCATGGTTTGTCTGGGCAGTTTTCTGCAGTGCCCAGCTGCTGCAGGGAGCCTTTTGCACTCTGATTTAAAGTGCCTGAGCTGCAGACTGAGAGTTGGTTCTATTCCAGCACTGAAAGCTGCAAGAATGGGGAACCTTATTTCTTTGTATCCAGCACTAAAATGCAGACTCATAGAATGGTTTGGGTTGGAATGAACATTAAAGATCACTCAACCCCCCTGCCATGGGACACCCTCCACTAGAGCAGGCTGCTCCCAATCCCATCCAGCCTGGCCACCTGGCAGGAAAAGGTGCTCAGTTCTCAGGGATGTGGTTTTAACTGAGAAGTCAGTGTGTGCAGGGAAGTTTTTTAAAACTGCAAAAAGCAAGGTGCCAAGGCAGAATTCATGCTGATTAGCCATCAGCTGCTTTATAGGAGCAGCACATAATTTTCTTGGTCACATCCTTCCCAGACATGTAGATTCTGGAGCCTCAGTTGCCTGGTGGTACAATTGAATCAGGAAAAATGTTAACTAAACTAATTTGGAACATGTCAGAGTTTGGAAAGCTGTGACTGATGTCCTTTACCAGTGTCTATAAGTAAATTTTTTATTTATACCTGTTCTATGGAATTCCATGGTGACCTCCCATGTTGATTTTTATTCTTCTTTTCCTCTTCAACTGGAAAAAAATTACTTGGCAATGGAAAATTTAATCTGGGAGTTTCACCAATATTTTTAAATTCAAAGAAAAAAAGCTTACTTTGAATTCTTGTTGGGCAGAGGTATTCACTTAATAAAAAATACAGATGTTTTGCTGACTTTAGAGCCAGAGCAAAAAGAGGTTCAGAATAAATAACTATTAATAAATGTATAGCAGGAGGACTGTTTTGGTAATATTTCACCAGCAGGCTCTGTCCTCTCTCAGATGGGTCAGAAGTGGTGGTTTGGCAGCAGCTGTGGTGCTGATGTGAGCTCTGCACGTGTGCAGGGCTCTGTGCTTACAGCAGGGAAGAGAGGCCCAGTGAATGTGGGGTTTGTGTCACACAAAGAATGACTGAACTCCTAACTCTGTGCTGCATTTCTCTTATGGCCCAGATGATGATTTCCAGTTAATACAGAGGAATTTTTTGGAGAAGCACTACCAGGAGTTTGATGACTCAGAAGAAAACAAGCTCATCTATACAGACATTTTTAATGAATATGTAAGATGCCTTTTCCTATTTTTCATATAATATAGTTTTCCCTTTATAAAATACTGAACTTACATGGAGAAGATCCCAACATGTTTCTGTCTCCTTCAAAAGCACAGCTTTGATTTTTGAGCAAGAAAAGTTTTTTTCTGAAGCTTTAGGTTCCTTTCTCATTGTTTCACACAAAATTTTTCTAGAGATATTTTGGAAGTTGTGTAGCTCTCTTGAATAGAAATTTAGCCAGCTGCTGTAGTAAATAATGTGTTTAGCATGTCTGCAAACATTCTTTTTTCTTTTCCAGTTGTATTATTTCTTTTATTGGATAATTCAATCACATTCTTCACGCAAAGCATATTCAAGAAACTAGGCCAGTCTACTGTTCAGTACCATTAAATGAGTTGGAAAAATATTTGTTACTAGATACAAATAGTCAGTGTTTGTTCTCCCCAAGATCCCCAGCAAAAAATGTGCAGCTCTGTGCCTCAGGGCTGGTGTGAAAGCAGAACCAGCAACACCCACTGAGGAATCTGCAGTTGTGCCCAGTGAGGATCATGCAGAGTGTCAGGAAGGTGTCAGTGTAAGGGTGCTGTTTGAAATCTGCTTCTGAAATATTTTGTGATCTTACTGGGGTGGTTTGTCTGGGTTTTTTTCAGATCTCTTTAGTAGAGAAGTACATTGAAGAGAAGTTGCTTGATCGGATTCGTGGGTTTGATATGGTTGCTTTCACAGTGTCATTGCAGTAAGTCTCTGCTTTGCTTTTGCTTGAGGAGTGGCTTCTGTGCCTCTCAGTTCTTTTTATCTAGATTAAAGCTTAGGTTTGGCTGCTTTCCCTTTAGATAATGGTTCCACTTTAACTTAAAATAAAATAAATGTTCATGCAGGCACTGGCTGACTACTTTTCTTGCCTTCAGCATGTCCTGCTGCTCTAAATTTCTGAAGTGTCATGCTGAAATATATTGGGTTTGAAGGGATAGGAAGAGAGATCAGAATGACAGCACTGGAGGATTTTCATATTTTTTGTGACTTTGAAGCCAGACCCTTAAAAGGTTGGGTCTTGTTTATCTCTTCCAGGCACCTCAGCAGCCTGGTGGTGTTTCAGTCATGTGGTTAAATTCCTTTATTGTAATTTTTGTATGGAGCATTCAGAGAAGAGTTTGGTTTTTCAGCTTTTGTGTTCAGTTTTTGCTTTGGGTCATTTTAGCTTAACCAGCTCTCTGAAGAGCTTGTTTTTGAAAGATTACTGGTTTTTCCCTTGAATAAGAAAATCAAGAGTACTTGGGAACTGAGTATCTTAAAATATTTAAATCTGTTTAATTTTTAGTGTTTCTTAAATGAACAGGTCTGGTTTTCAAGGACTGATATGATACTCCTAGGTCTTGGATTTAGATGAATGTAATAATGTAGTTGGATTGGAAATACAGCATGGTAATGTTTGGCTGCAGTTTTGCTATATGATAACCTGCAATGACATTCTTGTTCAAATACTGATATTGTTCTATTTGTCCTCTTTAACCTTGTACAATTTTAAAATAGCAAACTTTTCTCACACAATTTTCTAATTTCCCAACTTTTTTTCCTCTTTAGACAGCACAAAGATGAAATGCCAGGTGACATATTTGACCTGCTGCTCACATTTACAGACTTTCTGGCTTTCAAAGAAATGTTCTTGGAATACAGAGCTGTGAGTATAGCACATTGTTTATTTTCATTGGCACAGTGGCTCCTGGTTTTGTGTAGCTCCACCTGAGAGTGCCAAAGGAAAAGTTACTACAGTAGGTCACAGTATTTAATCAAAAGCTATAATGGAGTTAAAAATTATTTCATTGAGTGGCCTTTTAAACTCAAACTGCATATTTAATAATTTCTAGAAAACATGGATGAAGCTGGCATGTGGAGCAGCTCTTCCTGCTTTTGTGAACTTCCTGCATTTGTGAATGTTTTCCAAATGAACAGAAGGGAAGTGCCACTTTTTCACTGTGACAGTCTCTGAGCACTGTCACAGCTTCCTTGCCCAGAGAGGTTGTGGTGTCTCCATCCTTGGAGGTATCCCAGAGTTGTCTGGGCATGGTCCTGAGTGACTGTGCTTGAGCGTGGGGTTTGGCCCAGTTGACCTCCAGAGATCCCTTTCCACCTTGGCCACTCTGACTCTATAGTATCTTCTTTTTTTATTCCTAGTCTATCCAAAATTAGCTTTTTAAGCCTCTCATTTCTTTTCTCCTCCTCTCTCTGCCAGCTGGAGAAATAAACAAAAGTGCTAAGATCTTTGGGTGAGGTTTTTGCTACCAAAATGAGCATCAGTGCTCTCCAGTGTTGGTCCAGTCCTGTTTGACAAGGAACAAAAGACTCACAGTTGTGGTTATGCCTCTGCCCCTTCCCCATCCCTGGGAATTTCCTGGAAATGGGGACAAGCTGAAGAGAAAGTCAGTCTGTGTATCAGCAGCAGGAGGAGTTTCAGCTGGGTTTTGCAGATTGGGGTCTCTGAGAGGCAAACAACAGGAGCCAGGTTTCGGTAGATCCCTGACCAGGTGTGAGCAAGACTCTGCTCTGACATGGGCAGGGTGGCAGCCCACTCACCCCAGGGATTCCTGCACAATCTTCTTGGGTTCACATTCAATCACAGATGCTCTAGTAACATGTAATTTTATATTCCTTTGATGCAGCAGAGAATTGCCTGTTTCATTTTTTGAAATGCTTATTCCAAACCATCGTGGAGTCACGGATTTCTTTCTTTTCCCTGTGTTTGTAGGAAAAAGAAGGTCGAAGTCTGGATTTAAGCAGTGCGTTAGTGGTGACTTCATTAAACCATTAAACAAGTCATTCTGAAGGGAGTTCTGTTGTAATTTAAGTAAGGTCTCTTCAAATTTCAGAGGTGAAAGGCAGCAATTCCCGAGAGCCGGCCGGGGCAGAGGGGCGGGGACTCAGGGAGGTGGGTGTGTGGTGGGGCAGGGCCAGGACTGCGGGTCCCTCTCCAGGGGGTGAAATCAAAGCTTTCTGGAATTTTTATACCCATTTACAAAATGGATGGAAGATACTGTGAGAGGTAGTCTTCCTTTTCCCAGCTCCACCCGAATTTCTCTTTATGTGTCTGCCAGGATCTTCTCAGAAGCTACCGTGGTTTGTCTGGGCAGTTTTCTGCAGTGCCCAGCTGCTGCAGAAAGCCTTTTGCACTCTGATATAAAGTGCCTGAGCTGCAGTTTGTGCTCCTTGTTCTTTGTCCTGTCTGTGCTGAACACAGAGAACAGTTTATTCTTTCTGTTCCTGCAGCACCATTGCTTAACTGGAAATCATCCAGTTCCAACCCCCCTGCCATGGGACACCCTCCACTAGAGCAGGCTGCTCCCAATCCCATCCAGCCTGGCCACCTGGCAGGAAAAGGTGCTCAGTTCTCAGGGATGTGGTTTTAACTGAGAAGTCAGTGTGTGCAGGGAAGTTTTTTACAAGGTACCAAGGCAGAATTCATGCTGATCAGCCATCAGCTGCTTTGCAGGAACAGCACATAATTTTCTTGGTCACATCTTTCCCAGAGAGATGTAGATTCTGGAGCCTCAGTTGCCTGGTGGTACAATTGAATCAGGAGAAATGCTAACTAAACTAATTTGGAACGTGTCAGAGTTTGGAAGGCTGAGACCAGTGTCCTTTATCAGTGTTTGTAAGTAAATTTTCTGTTTGGATTGTGGAATTCCATGGTGACCTCCCATGTCAATTTTTGTTAATTTTATTGCTTTTATTTTCTTGCTGTTCCTGTTATATGTATGTTGATATATTCATAATTGTGGAAATTTGACCCTTGATTTACTCACAACCAAATAAAGGCAGATCTGTCATAGGCCAGTGCCATGTGTCCAGTTCCTTTTCAGTTCTCACCTTCCATCAATGCAGTTCCATTTCCTGATCCTGCCTCTGCAGACTTTTTTACAAAAGTAAAACTTTCCCATGCAGAGCCTGCAGTAAGATTTGCAGTGTAGCTCACCATGTACCAGCTTTTGAACTCACTGAATCTACTTTTACTACCTTGTAGAAGGAGGGTGTGAAAGGAAAAGCTGCTCTGCCTAACTGGGTATCATTTCTCATTCTGATCAATACTCAAAAAAGGTGATTTGCAGCATGGGGGAGCAGCATGGTTCTTCCCTCTCCAGAGGTGCTGATCCTGCCTGTGTTCCCAGGGCGTTTGCAGATTTGATTGTAATTTCTGAAAATGATGAAAATTACCTGCAGTTAATGGGCTATATTGACTTGCTGGTTAATTAGGTGAACTCAGGAGTGTGGTGCTGAGCCAGGAGGAGGGAGTGATCAAAGCCTTGGCACCTCGTTTTGTTGTGGTCTTGGATTCACACTCTGAGTGTGTGTGTGGATAAAGCAATGAGAGGTGAACCCTGAACAAGGTGGACTTGTTCCTTCCACAGCCCACATGGGCAGAAATCCACATGGAGTGGGAAAGAACTGCCACCTCTGCAGCTCTGCTGTCCCCACCTCCTCACAAGACAAGTTTTCTCATGACAGACTCCAGTGGTGGATTTAGGAATGTTTTTATTTAAAGCATAAAATTTATATTCAAATTGTTAGAAATCAATACAAGAGCAGTTATGACTGCTTCCCTCACTTCGCTTCCCATCTTCCAGCTCTGCCACTGTTTCTGCATCCCGTTAATTGCTTACACTGTAGCTGTGAATGAGCAGAGGGGGGAGCCTGGGCTTGTGTTAGTGAATTTTAGCATTGGACTGTGCCAAATCGGCTGAGTCCCCTCAGTGGAGGGGCTCCAGCGAGATCGGATGACCCCGGGGGATGAGCAGGAGCCGCAGCCCCAGCGAGTCCGTGTCCCCAGTGGCGATGCCGGCGGGGTTGTGCTGGAAGCATCATCAGAAACCACAGGGCAGCACCCGTGACCCAGTGCTGACACAGGTCCCAAAACGAGCCCAGGTGGCACACGAGGCTCCAAGCCACCACGCCTGGCACAAGCCGGTGCAGGGTGGCCCGTGGCTGGGCTTTGCTGTCCACTCCTTACGCGTGGTCAGTCACTTGGCTGGTGGCCGCGTTGCTGCCGAGCCCTTTCCAGGCGCGGAAGCTGAAGAAGGTGCTCACCCCGTAGGTGATCATCGTGACACAGGCGAAGAACTGCAAGAGGAGCACATCCCCCCGTGTGACCGCGGTGGCCGGCCCGGCCCCTCGGCCCTCCCCTGCCCGCCGGTACTCACGGAGGCGGCGGCTCTGCGGTTGTAGTCCCACTGCCGCCACGATGTCGGCTGCACGGCGGCCGCGCACGTCACGAAGGCGGTGATGTACAGCACGGTGGCCACGGCGTTGTAGATCATCAGCTGGGCAAAGCAAAGAGGAGGCCGTGAGACCTGGGCTCGGGCTCACGCGTGCTGGGGCGAGGGAGGAACAAAAGGCTCAGTTTCATGTTCCTTCCCATTACCCAGAGGAACACATTAAATGCTCCCCAGGTTGTGCTGGGAGGTTTTTGGATGACACCGCAACGGCAGCAGTTGGTGGCTGTAACATTCTGGATTGACAGGACTTTCTGGTTTGAGCATTTTCTAGGCAATTCAAGGGTAGAATGAAACAATGTCAGTGTGCAAAGTGCAGGGGACTTGCATCAGCTCAGAAGAGACTGAAGCCTACCCAGATTATCTTTCCAAGATGTTTCCCTCTGGGGATCCCTCCTCACTCCCTCTCAGCTACTCACCACAAGGGGCCAGGGGATCATGTAGAATTTCTGATGAAGCTGCAGGAGGTAAGTCACGAAGAAAAGGAGTGTTAGTATCCAGAAGAAGAGGGACACAAACATCACCCAGCCGTAGGCAGCATGGAGGTGGTACGTTGTGGCAGCGATGAGAGACCACACCAGTAAACCGAGCACCTGTGGGGTGAAACGGGGAATGTGTTCAGGGGCTGGTTCCTGCAGGAGGAACACAGAACATCGCACACCAGCACCAAGAGCACCCTCACTCCAGGAAAGCAGCGGCACACTCGGCAGGAGAAGGGCTCCTCCCCAGCCGCTGTGCCCCTGTGTAAGCCCGCACCGCTTATTGTCATGGAAAAAACACAACAGCCTTTGTGTTGCCCGCGTCCAACGCCCTGCTGCTCGGCTGGCCCGACAATGCCTCCTTGTCTGTCACATTCATTTCTAACACTCGTGATGGCAAAATATGTGCAGGGGAGAAACATGAAGAGGGGGCTCCTGCAGGAGTGGGAGGTGGCATGTGTGATCTGCCCGCGCTGGCTGCTGGTGAGGAGCTTGCTTAACAGTCTGGCCCGAGCAAGGGGCAGCAGAGGTGGGACCAGCTGCACAGTTGAAAGGTCTCTGCTGCTGGTCTTGCTTCTATCTCTCTTTCTTGACGCTCCCAGCAACATCCTTCCCGTGCCATTCCCTGAGCGTTTGTCCCTGTGTCACCACCAGCTCAGCCATGCCCTGGAGCCAGGTCTGCCAGCTGTTTCACACTGCCCAGGGCACATCCCACAATGCTGCCCCGAGGAGAGGGGACGAGCGAACAGGCTCCCACGCAGCGTGGCAGCACCGTGGGAAGGTCACAGGTGGCCCAGAGCTGAGCACCCACCCCCGAGCATTCATGAGGCACCCGCGGGCCCGGGGACAGCACCAGCGGGAGATTATTGTGGTTGCCTCCGATGCTGAAGCAATGGGGAGGTGATGCTACTGCTCGATTTCATGGCGCAAGGACCCCTTGGGCTCCTCTGAGAGCAACTGCCAAAGCCTGGGAGGACAACCTGGAGAGGGTTCCAGGGAGTGTGAGAGCAACCCCAGCACATCTCACCTGGAGTCACTGGGCTTCACACACACCCCGACCCACCGGTCGTGCCCTGCAGAGATGGCGCAGGTCAGCCCGTGCCTGGCACCGGGAACCACCTGGCGCTGAGCGGAGTTACAATAGGCAAGGGCAAGAATCCGACTTTTCCTCTGGCTTTACAGAGGGAAGGAGGAGAGAGGGGTCTGCACTGTCTTAGGGTTGGGGATTAACTACAGTTAGACAGCAGAGATGGGGTCGGAGTGGCAGCCAAAGAGAGCCCGGGCTGTTACCAGCTGAAGAAAAGCACCGAAGTGGGTGATGCCCTCCCCCCTCCACCGCGCCCCCTCCCCGGTACTCACGGCCTGGGCGCACATCAGCCCCCCGAGCGGCGAGAGCAAGAAGGAGCCGTCCAGGGCCGGGGGGGCCCCGGGGAGGCGCTCCGGGCGCTCCGGGCGCCGGGCAGCCCCGCC
>VZTB01002865.1:220830-332259 GCA_013397245.1 Thryothorus ludovicianus | reverse complement strand
GCGGACGCGCGGTCCCGGGCCAGGCTCGGCCTCAGGCGCAGCGGCCGCCACAACGCGCGGGCGGCGTCCCAGGTGCCCCGAGGGATCTGGGAGGGCGGGCAGGAGGGAGGGAAGAAAAGAAAGAAGGGAGCGAAGGAGAGTCGCCGTTCTCGACCATCCCGCGGGACTCGCCCCGTGCCGCCCGCCCGGTCGCTCGCGGTTTGAGACAGAAACGAGGCCTCTGAAGCAGGAGCGGAGGCCGCTCCCTCACCCTCGTTCGCCTTTAATTGTGGAAAATGGGTCGAAAGCCCTGATTTAGACGCTGGCTGAGTAGCCAGCAGCTCGGCAGGTTTAGGTCGCGGCTGTGCTCTGAGGTCGCTCGGGATTTCGAACACAGGAGAGTTTTTATGCTGGAGCCCACCTGGATGGGTCCCCGAGCTGGATTGTGTCCCGTCCACCCGGAAAATGCCCCCATTGACAAAAAGCCAACACGCGCAATTTCTCTTTGGAATTTGGAAAAAGTTTCTCACCAAGTTGCTTGGCTTGTCATTAGAACATGGGGGGTGGATGCTTTTGATGTTAGGGTCTTTAGTAATGAGAATACCAGCTTTGAATTTCTTGTCTCTTTATTTCCCTCTAGACTGGACTGAATGTAGAAACTAAGAGTAAATCTGTCAGAAGCACCTTGGCAAAGCAGAGACTGGCAGTGTTCCCTGATCTCAGAAATGCCACGCCACGGCTTATGCTCAAGAGGATCCTGCAGAACCGTAAGTGTCTTTTTTTCAGGAGAATTGAGAACAGAAGGGCCATGTTTTTGTAGAGTTGAGAAAACAGGGGGTGTTGCTTGGTAGCCCATATCCTTTCCCTGTTACCCAGAACAGAAATCAAATTATTGTTTGACTGATTTATGTAACAGAGGAGTCACTGCAGGGCACCTGAATACAACTGTCTGAGAGACCAGGCCTTGCACTGGTGAAGTCATAGCTTTGAAGATCCTCTTCAAAACATTCTTCCCTTGGTCTTCTTATCCTGGTGACTGGGCACATAATCCTGGTGCTCCTTTGGCTGTAGGATCAGGTGTGAGTTACAGAGGCACATTCTGCTGCAGTGCAGGGAGCCCCCGTGCTGCCAGCTCTCACCACTGGTTTTCTCACTGCCAGCCTTCCCAGGAGTAGAACCCAGTTTTCACTAGGCCTTTGTTGTAACCTGTTAGTAAATATTTACAGCCTGTAGTGTAGATGTGACACCCTGCTGCATTTTGGTGCTCTTGCTGTATTGAGTTATGGAAGGGAAATGTTCTGGTTTCTTGGCAGAACCCCAAGTTTCACCGCTGACACTTCAGATATCTAACCATGAAGAAGCACAGGAAGCTCATTCAGAAGTCCCACCTAAGAAGGTTTCTAGCATGTAAGTAAGGCTTTCTATAATTGCACTTTTATTACACTACACCAGGTATAGCTGCAGTTCCTGTGGTGGGGCTGGGGAGCAGGACTTCTTTAGTTCTCTGCACTGTGTTTCAGGGATCAGAATTGCATCTTGTCAGGTGGGATTATCAGAAATGCCTCTCCAGCTTGGTTTGTTTTGGTAGGGGGGGATTGCAGCTGCCAGACGTTGCTCCTGAGAACACATCTGTCACTGTGTTCCACATGACAAAGAAGAGAAGGAAACTCAGCATTTCTGAATTTGAGAGAGCAGCAGAGAGACGACTTCCCCAGTACCAAGGTAAGGCTGCAGTCAGGAGTTGCCTTGCTCAGTGCTGCATTTGCTGTCAGTTGGTTCTCACCTGCTCAGCTCAGTTGTCAGGAGCTGCCTGGTTGGGCAGTTGTTGGTTTGGAATCCAGACTGCAATATCTCATGCAAAGGGGATAATGGAGAAGGTAAAAGCCCCCATCCTATCAAATTTAAAATAAACCTTTTTAAGCCAGGTTCTCAGCTCTGCCATGACTGTATATAATTTTTGGACTTCTTTTGCAACTTGGTGCTTTTTGAGTTTTGAAGTGTCTCCAGAGGAAGCAATGCCTGTCTTCTCAGTTCTGGAAAGTTTAAAATTGAAGCAGCTGCATACTTTCCATTGCAATTATATACAATAATTATAAAGTTCTTTTTGAGCAGAACAGGTTTGAGCTGCAGTTTCATCAAGAGCCTATGGAATAGTGTCTGTGTTTCTAAAGCTCCAGATGTGTTTGGGTTGGGTTGCTGAAGGGTAAATGTGACCAAGGCCTAAGATTTCATTATCAATGTGGTAAAATTAAAGTTATTAAATCTAAGGATATATGCCATGTTAAATTTTCATTGAAATAACTGTTTTCTTACCCTTTCACAAATTACTTATTAGGTTTCTAATCTACAATTCTGAAATGTGGGCAAGAAATAGTAAAATGACCCTGTTATCTAATTCTCTTTGCACCAAAGTATAATGTTTCAGGATTGTAGCATGACTGGCTCTGAAAAGAGGAAGATCCATTAGGATGTTCCTCTAGCCTGTGGTGTAAAGTGTATTTTTATTTTCTCAACTAATGTGCCATCACCTTTTTCTATAGCTCAGTCAGCGTTGGACACCACAGCTATGGCTCGGTGAGTTTAACCTAAACTATCTTCACTTCTGGCTGTCCTGGGAATGATCACATCTGAAGGGGTGAAGAGCAGTGCAGGTACCTGGGTTCATGTTATACACCTGAGTTAGTGTGTGCAGTAACAGTCATCTGCCCCTCTGCTGATGAATTTGAAGGTGTTGCACCACACACCTCTTGATTTTCAGAGATTGTGGCTCTGCACTCTATGCCTGGGTTGGCCTAGCTTGTATTGCTGCTGTTACTCCTCTTTTTACTTGCTAGGATCATTCCATTTTTCCTTTCCTTCTCATGCTTCCAGCAGTAAATCAGTACACAATATACCTTAGGATATTATCCCTGCCTGTTAATTGGTATTTTCTGGACTTGATAAGCTTTTTAGTGAGTCAAAGAACTTTCTGGTGTTGTCCGTGTGCTTTGCAAATGATCCTGGCCAAAGTCAACAAACGACTTCACCTTTCTCACTGCAGCCCTTGCCTGGGGTGCTACACAAGGTGCTTTTAGTGGCTGCATTCTGTACTTCTGTCGTTGAACCCTTTGTACCTCTGTCTTTTGAACCTTTTTAATTGGGTTGTCTGGGGAAAGGGACAGAGGTCATTGAGCATGGTCAGTCTTCAGGGTATGAAACACCTACAGTGAGAAACATCCTGTGCTTCAGGTGTTGCTATCAGCTCTCATCTTAAAACTGTCACATGTTGGTAGCTGTACTTTGCTGAGAGTATTGATACTAAGGAGATTCTTTAACTTGTTGGGAAGTCCTCCTACAACCCCATTGTTATGTAGGGTATGTCTTTACTCTCAAACGTTTGCTTTTCCTTTTTTTTTCTTTTTGTTTGAGATTCTTTAAATTTCTGACCCTTTTGTCAGCTGTAGTGTTGCAGTGTCTCAGGAAGGCTGTAAAACAGTCTGCTTCCTGATTTCTGTGATGCACATCCTAATGTTGGGTGATAGTAGGAAAATAAACCATTCGTTTAAAGACTGACATACAATCTTCAAGGGTTTCTTGGGGAAATTTCTCCTAGTTCTGCGAAACATGTCACTGTTGGTGCCATCTAACCGTGGGGACAATTTCTTCCCTCTTTTTGCAGGTCCCTTCGTATGTCTGTGGGTTCCTTGCTGGCCCCAGACACCGTTGAGAAGAGGGGCCTGCTCCGGAGGCCGAAAATCCGCAAGGCTGTTAACATGCAAGCGTTTGAAGGCGGAGTGGAGCAGAACATGCTGAAGAGCAAAGGTTTCTTTTCTGGTTTTATTTCTCATTTTGGAGGCAGGGCCTTGCATTAAAAGGGGCTTTTAAAAGCATTTACTGAAGCATGATCTGTATTTTAAGAGTTTAAAATTTACTGACGCATTCACGGAAATAGAGTGGGATTTGGGAAGCAAGATAAGGACGAGGTTCTGCCTCAGCAGTTCCTTTGATTCTATGCACTTAGATATGTGCTTTGCCAGTTTGGTCGTTTAAACTACAGGAATTGTTTGGGATCATCTTCTTCTGTGGGTACTGAGGTCTCTTGGTTTGGTAGGGAGAGTTGTGGGCATGGAAGTGGGGTCATACAGCTTCAGTGTTTGATCTGTTGAGGAGGAATAAAATTTGGTTGCATGACTTAAATTGTGAATTACACAAGTCCTGGTAGTATAATGTGTTCCTATGACCTTGAACAGTTTTTCACATAAAGTTTGTTTTAAAACTTTCTTAACAGGACAGAACTATCTTGTGGACTCACAGTCTGCATCTGGGATTCAAACAAGCACCCTGATAAGTGATGCAGAAATGATGATGAACAGCACAGAGCTCTTTGTTCCGCCCCAGCTGGATGAACAGAGCCAAAATAAATTTTCTGCTCTTGGAGCCCAGCTGTCAGATTCGAACACTTCACAACAGAGGAGCCTGATTTCTGATGCAGATCAAAAGGAAGCAAGGCTAGAGGACCAGGTATCTGATGTGAGCACAAACGAGGGAAAGACCCAAAGATACTCCAAGAGCTCAAGCCTTGATCATGAACATGTTGACAGAATGACTCGTGGATCTCCAGAAAGCCCTGCAAAACAGCAAGAAGAAAAGCAAGATAATTCCCAGCAGAGTAAGCCAGTGGCACAGATTTCTTTTTCTGAAGAAGAGATGGTTTACTGTAAGTTCTATGGGTTAAGTATAGGCTTATACTTAACTTAAACTATAGGCTTAGCAGGTATTATCTGAACTCACAGAGTGACTGTGGTAGAAAGGGACCTCAAAATTATTTTCTCCAACCTCTCTCCTTTGGCAAGGCAACATAGAGCAGGTTTCCCAGGACCTTGTCTAAGTGGCTCTTACAGAGTCTCCAAGGATAATGACTGTAAACTCTCTCCCATGTGTTCAGATGGAGCCTCCCATGTTCCAGTCTGTGCCAGTTGCCTTTTCTCTTGGCACTGGGCATCACTGGAAAGAGTCTGGCTCTGTCTGCCTTACACCCAACCTTCAGACACTTGTATATATTGGTAAGATCTGCCTCGAGCCTTCTCTAGGCTCAACATCCCAGCTCTCTCAGCCTTTCCTTCTGGGAGAGATGCTTCTGTCCCTCAGCTGGCCCTTTGGGGGACTTTTGTTGGACCCTTCACTGTGTCCATCTCTCCTTTGTACTGGGACCCCAGAAGTGGGCACTCTAAATTGGTCACAAAAAATAAGGAGATAACATGTAGGAGATGTAGACAGACTTGGAAGGAATCTCTGGAAGTTCCTACTCCAGACCTTCACTGTGGTATGGTCACTTACTTGTCACAGCCAACCTCTCCATTGTCTCCCATGCCTTAAAAATCTTTGGACAGAGGCAGTTGCCTCCCTGCTCACTCTGTGCCAGTGCTTTGCATTTCCTGTTCCTTGCCAGTTTTTCCCTGGTACCACTCCTTGGCATTCATTTCTCTGGCCTTGTCCCGGTTGTGTAAATGGAAACACGTCTTCCTCATACTGTTTGGACCAGGCAAAAGTTGTTTTGAAAGGGGAGGAATCAATAGAAAAAGGTTAGTTGCTCAGAGGAGCTACAATGGCAGGCATGGTGACATAGTTCTGCTCTACCTCAAGAGGCTGCTGGTGTTGTTGCTCTGCAGTGTCTACTGAAAACCAGTTGCAAGGATTTTTCCAACTGGTTCCAAAGATTGAATGCAAGCTCCCTAAACTGCTTGAAGTACACACAAATGTTTCTTGTGTGTCTTCTTTTCCCTCTTTGGTTGTTTTTTTATTTAGGAGGAAAGCTAAAAGAAAATTCAAAAAGCTGCCAGGAGACCCATTAATGATCTATTCTAGCTGCTTATAGATGGAGCTCCTCCCTGCCCTCCAGAAGTTCAAGTAAACATTTGGAATCCCCAGTCACTCTAAATGTTTCCAGAATGTATTTGAGAAGAGTTGTGTCCCATATAATTGAAGACCTAGAAATAAGTGATACAGAAGAAGAGATGATTAATACAGTGAGTGGAGTGGAACAGGAAAAGATTTTCCAAAAGGGTAAGAAGTTCTTTCAGTGTAGAAGGGGAATGGAGTATAATCTAATTTAAACAGAGTTTTTCAGATGACTTGCAGAGTAAAATAAGACTTCCTTGTACAGGAGATGCTGGAAATAATTTAAGTCATACCAGAGACACTTGGACAGTTCCAGACAACCTCTCTAAAAGTGGGCTGTGACTGGAAGTGGAATAAAGGTTCAGATGTTTTGGCAAGTCTGTAGTACTGCTCAGCTTCCCATAGGAAAGATGAAGAGCTGTCTCTTGGCGAGGAATACATCTGGCTAATCTAAATTAGTTAATATTTCACTTCACTTTAAGCCCTGTGTTGATGTAGGCAGCCTGATATTCTGATTAGTGAAATTGATATAACTGATTTTTGCACCCCTTTCGGCCAGATTTCCTTGTGCTCTTTCCTTGGGCATGGTAGTCCCAAGGCCTTGCCACACTTGAATTCAGTGTGAAAACTCCCAGTTGCTGCAGAGGACAGTAAAAGTGCAGTTTGACAGCTTTTGGTTCTGGACTCAGCTGAGATTTCCAAACCCTTCAGCAAGTGACAGCATTATGAGAGTGCCCAATTTTCTCATTACCTGTGTGGGTTTCTGCTTAACTGACCTACATATTGAGAGATATGTGGACTGTATATGTAGTATAAAGGAAAGAAGTATACTGAAGTAGGCAGTAGCTCAAGTTTTTAAACATAACCAAGCCATGTGTCTGTATGTTTCTCATCCTGCCTGCCAGAGACTTGTCCTGGATGGTTAAAACCACTCTAGTCTCTTCTCTCTATAATGGAATATATCTCTTAAAATACATCAAGAATAAAATTGTTTCTTCAGAAAAATGGAAAAAATGAGGAGGAGAATCTAAGCACAAACTTCAGGTATTGTTAGATTTAAAGGAAAATAAATTAGTCTTTTACACAATCACCAAAATTGAAAATGGCCATAGAAATGGGAGATCTGAAGGAGCTCTGCTCACTGTAAGTAAAATTCTTTCATCAGGATCTGGTGTGCCCCTAATCAGTGGCTGTGGAGCAAACATAGGAAAAGCTGGGCATTTCTCAGCTGTAAAGGAGCTACATCTGCTTTTCTCATTTGCAGCCTATGGCTGAGTTTATTTATCACAAATAAATTCCAGTGGTGGTTAAACTGTGCTAGTGGTTGGTTGGGGTTTTTTGTAGGTAAGATGTATGATAGAATTTCTTATTTTAGCTGCAGAACATGGTACAAGTGCTGGATATTCTGAACATTTGGAGAAGAAACTGGCTGAAAAAGCAGAGTTGCAGGTAACTGCAGCACAGGACAGCAAAGGTGAAACAGAAATGGCTCCTTCAGCAGGAGAGGAACTGGCAGAAGGCAGCGTTGGAGCCCACGGCTCTCCTGGAGCTGGTGAGGACACCTCTCATGCTGACAGCTCTCTGTAGTGCCAGAGTGCCATGCTCCATGGCTGGCATCAGTGCTGAGAGAGAGGCTTGACTTAACTTCCTTTGCTTTCTGGAATCTGGGATAATTACTGGGGAAATATCAAACCAATTTTGTCTTTTTAAGCTGGAAGACTGCATTTTGTTTAAAGGGAAACCAAAATTGTACTAGCAGTAGTGTTTAGAAATGTGAGGTTACAGCAGCTATCTTAGATTAAAATTTACTAGTGGAAGTTCCAGAATCAGGCAAAGGTATTTGTTTCATTGCTTTATTTTTCCTGTTTTGGAAATCTAGAACGTGAGATTACCAGAGGCACTGGAGCTGAAAGTCTGGGCAGGCACTCTCATGCCTTTTCCTCATTTGGTAAACCTGAGATAAGTCCATTAAATGAAACTGATGAACAAGGAGATGAACTACAGGACCAGGCTATTGTGCTAGATTTGGATAATTCAGTGGAAGAGCCTGTTGAGGAGGAAGCTGAAGATGAAGCTGAGGATGAACACCCTCCTAGTCAAGGTAAGGAAGCTGCTCAGTATTTCTGAATTAACATTGTTTTCTTTCCTGCTCTCACTGGCTCAGTGAAGAAGTGCAAGAGTGAAGTTAAAGACAGATTAGACTTGGAAGAAACTGCTGTGGGTTCATAGCAGAGGACAGGTCAGATGCTGATAACAGCAGCTTTGCCTGGAGGGAGTTAAAAAATCTGCAGACAGGGAGAAGTTTATAATGTGGCCCTTGTAATGTGATTCTGTAGCTCAGCTTGTCCCTTTGTTCAGGAGAATTTGTCAGTGGCTTAGCAAGATGACACAGGTAGCTTTTAGACTTTGAAGTCCTCTCTGGTTAAAAAGGCTGCAGCTTTGTGGCAACCTAAGTTAACCCAGCCCCTGTAGCCTGGTCCTGAGTGTGTGTCCCTGCAGCCTGGCCAGCACAGGGGCCCAAGGGGAGCCACCAGCCTGGCTCAGGGTGCTGTGGGGACACAGCCAGGACACAGGCAGAGTGACCAGGACCAGCCATGTGGGGAGCTGGCTGGGTTTCTGTCTGCTGAGGCAGCACTGGTCTGCTCCAGGAGTTTTGGAGACACTTCAGTTCCTCAAGTACTTTTTTCCCCAGAGGTTTCCATGAAGACTCCTGCGTTTGTCCGTGCTCCAGCCTCCAACCTCCTGCTGTCAACGTCACGTGTTGCAAAACCTGCTGCTCCCAGGTAAGGCCAAGGCAGGTCCAGCAGTGGGGCTGGGGGCAGAGCAGAGCCTGGCAGAGCTGCCACAGGGAGCAAGCAGTGCTGAAGTCTTTGGTTCTTTCACTGCTCTAGCAGCTGAGTGAAGAGTGAATTGAGTGAATGTCAGTGCTCTTCCAGAGCAGGTCTGATGCCTTAAGGCTTTCCAATGAACATGCTTGTAATACTTTCTTGTGCTGAAGGTCAAAACTTTTTCTGTGAGTTTTCAGAGGCCCTTGCAGAAGAGGGGGAGTTTTGGCTGGCAAGGCACTGATCACATGGAATGGCATGCTGTATTGACTGCAGAAGCCTAAAGCTGTGTGCACTTGCCATGTGCTGACTGAAATGAAGCTCTGCTAGAGGCAGAAGGCAAGCCTGTCCTCTGCATTGCTCCACATTAGTTAACACTTGCACCCTCTTGCCTAGAAATTTGGTAAAGCCATATGCTTCACCAGAACAACTAACAGTGAGTCCTAGGGAACAGGAGAAATTTTCTAGCCCGTGATTTTAGAGCTCTGTCTATTAAAACAATAAACAAGAAGACAAAATTCTTGTGCCCACGTATGGGTAGACTGAAAAGAGTCAAGTGGTCCACACACCCACCCTGGAGGTTTTGCATGTGCTAGCCTGTGGTTCTAGTTTTTTTCTGTTGTTTTCCAATTACATACTGAGTGAATCCATGGATTTCACCTAACTTTTTCATATTACAATTTTCCCTGTTTTAGAGTGGAAGACAATTGTAATTTCCTTTAGGACTTAGAGTCTTGTTTTGGGGAGCGGGGGGGAACCCACCAAAAAAAAAAAAAAAGCATCAAAAGTTGTTAATTTTGTAGAAGGATTCCCTGCAGAGCAGCCTCCCCTATCCACAGATGCAGAGGTGACCTGTAGTGCCTCAAACTTTGTGCACTACTGGAAAGGGAATTCTGCAGGCATGCAGTGGAAACTGCAGTCATGTATTGGAGAGAACTCCAGTTTGCTGACAGTGTCTTACATGAGCCCTTGATCCTGGTTTGCTTCTCTCAAGGCCATGATGCCACATGAACTGTTTGCAAACTGTCCTGTGTGGGTATGAGAGTTTTGAAGAATTGGGAGGGAGAAAGGATGAAGAGCTCAAGGTAGTTCTTATCCCTTCGAGTTCAGCTTAGAGTTTCTCCAAACTCAGCCTGGTATTCTTTGCCTCTCCCTTGTTCATTCAATGTGTGAATATTCAGTTTCCCTCAAAGGTCTCCTCAGAAGCAGCTGCAGTCCAAGACAGTTCCAAAGAGATTGGGAGTGCCCCAGAGGAAACCCCGTGAGCCTCAGCTACCAAGGAGTTTGATAAAGGAGATATTCAGACATTTTGCTAAAATGCCAGTGACC
Organism: Thryothorus ludovicianus; assembly: GCA_013397245.1. Classification (NCBI taxonomy): domain Eukaryota; kingdom Metazoa; phylum Chordata; class Aves; order Passeriformes; family Certhiidae; genus Thryothorus; species Thryothorus ludovicianus. The sequence goes on along the minus strand of VZTB01002865.1, from coordinate 322,249 downwards.
AGAGATGCATTCAAAATTGTTGAAAAATCGTACGTAGCAACAAACTTCTCTTTCCATTATTGTTAGTGTTGGGGTTTTTTTCTTTCTTTTCTCTCCTGAAGTAATAAACCTGTTGGGAGTGCTGCTTTCAGCTGGAAAGAGTCTTGGGAGGTCTGATAAAAATTGGCAGAAATGGGCAAATGTTTTGGGCTGCCATGTGGGTATCTGATCAGTGCAGCCTTGCAGGAGCATCTGGGTTTTGTCCCAACAATTTATAACAGTCAGAGTCTTGTCATTATCAATTTCCATGGACAGAATAAGGCTCTGGACAGTGGTTATTGTGCTGGGCACAGTGAGGGTGTGCAGTGTTCCATTGGAATCAAGGTTTTTCAGCTTTTTGAATCCTTAGCCTTGTTACCTTCATGAGAAAAAACTGTGTATTGTTTGAACAGTGTCACTGCAGCAGCCAGTATCTGACCCTCAGTTCTGATTTCTTTTGTCACTGGTGTCAACCCCTGTTCCTGCATGTGTAGGAAGTTTGGGAAAGGTTCTGTTGTCAGATGTGCAGCTGTTTCACAGCTGTCTTGGCAGTGAAGTTCCAGCGAGCCTGGGCTGAGAAGCCAAGCTTTGTTTGTGAGCTGGAGAGTTTCTTCTCCCCCAGCTTTCCCTGGCAGGCTGTGACCTGCACAACAAGCAGCTCTAGTGCAGAAGTGGTTGAGCAGCTGGTGTTCACATGCTCCACAGTCTGATGTGATTTTTCCCTCTCAGCTCTGAGAGATACTTCAAGCAGCTGAGCAATGATCTGGAAGCTTACACCCACCATGCAGGGAGGAAGACAGTGGAGGCAGCTGACCTGGAAGTCCTCCTGAGAAGGTAATGGAAGGGTTGTTATTAATCTGCAGTACTGTTTGGTGGTGCTTTGGTAGCCCAGTAGCACCTGATTGTTGCCAGAAGGTGCGCCAGCAGTGTTTGCATATTAAGTGTGGGATCTGGGATTTACTCTATGAGGCCTCTTCTGTCCCAGGAAACATCCCTGGGTTTGGGCTGCACCACTCGGTGATGGTGATGGTGGAGGGGCAAGAGGAATTAGTGAGGAGTTGGGAGTGCAGGGAGCCACCTGAGGAACCAAGAGGAGAGGGATTTGTGTAAGGGTGGAGCAGTCATGTCTGGGAAATGTGTAGAAAAAGTAGAGAAATGCTGAGAGGGAGGCTGGGCTGCACAGTATTTTTTTTTGGCTCTGTAAAACTCTGTGAGGCCTGAAGCAATTCACCACTTTCAAAGTTATTACTCTGGATTATTCTTAATCTCCACTGGAAGCATTTCAAATGTGATTAAGTTAAAGTCACCTGGGGGATAGTACAGGGCACAGCTGATGACACTGGCTTTGCCTGGGCTTCTGTAGATGAGCTGGTGCTGCTGCTTAAAGAGAATAATCTGTTGCTGTCCTGATCCAGAGATTTCATTTGCCCACCTGGCAGGTGTGTGCTCAGGTTGGTGTGAACAGGCCAGGAGGCATGATGGGTTAGGTGTCCTGGTTTGAGAATTCCATGTACTTGTTGTTCCACCTTGTTCTAGATGTCTTTATGCCTCTTTACTGCCTCGTAAAGAGATCAGGAATTGTTGCTGCCTCATGCAGAAGAACAGAATTTCTGTTCCTTCCACACGGAAAGTGTGAATAAATGTTGCACTTTTTTTCTTTCTACAAAACTGGGAGATGCTGATTTTTTCAGACCAGTCAGCTAAACAGTGTACAGGGAAACTCCATGGCCTACACAGTTGGCAAATGCCAACCACCTCTGAGCTGTGACTAAAAAAATCTGGGTACCGAGCTATTTCCTTCTGTCACATCATTCTGTGCACGTCTCCAAAGGGTAGAATTTATCCCATGGTAGGTGGATTGTGAATTTAAAAAGCAATGAGCCTCTACTTTGATCTTGATCAATATAGATGAATATCCCCATGGTAAACAGTGGGAAGCTCTGTGGGAAGCTGCTCTGCAGGATCCCTCTGGGTCTGTCTGCTCTGCTGTGTGGGCAGTGCTGGCATTGCACCATGCACAGGAGCTGAGAAGCTGCCTGCAAACACGAGTCTGGAGCTGTTTGTCACAAGCAGCCAGAGCAGTTCAGCTCTTACACGCAAAAACACCAGTGCAAGAAAACTGTCCTCTGATCCCGAATGGAGACACGTTTCACTAACAGCTCTTGTTTCCTCTCTGCTCTCTTTTGGCCCAAGGCAAGGGCTGGTGACAGACAGGATGCCGCTGAATGTGCTGATAGAGCGATTCCTGCCCCTGGAGTACCGCAAGCTCCTGATTCCCGTTGCAGTGAGTGGCAATAAAGTGATCCCCTGCAAGTGAAGGTGCAGGGGTGGCCCCTGTGGGTGGGGAGGTGCCTGCTCCCAGGGGCTGGCTGGCTGTGGGTTGTTCCCTGTCACTGCTCCAGGTGATGCTTTTCCACACCTAACCAGGCAGTGACTGCTGGATGTGCTCCTGAGTGGAGGCAGGTTGTGGCCACCACACCACCCTGCTGAGTCTCACCAGCCTTTGTTACAAGTAGTTTGACTGTCCATATTTTTATATGTTACCTTTGAATACTTGTACAGCTCTGATAAATAAAATGTTACATGTATTTTGTGTGGTGCCAATGCTACCTGTGCCAGTGAGGTGAGAGGTTCCTGCATTGTGGTGTTCAAAATGTTCCCGGCAGGCATTTAGCTGTGTTGATGCCCTTCATGCCAGCCAGGTGTCTGTGTTTGACACACCTGTGTGGTCTCTGTGGCTCTGCTCCTATTGGAAACATGGTGCCCCTTTGTTTTCCACTGGTGTTCCTGTACAGGCAGTTGCTGCATGCAGGAGCTGCTCCGTGCTGTGTTCCTCACACAGGGAAACAAAGCAAAACTTTGGTGTGTGATTGCACTGCTTCCAGGGAGCCTAAAACACACTAGGAATGAGATCTGACACAGCAGAAGGTGCCAAGGAGTGTGACTGTGTAGAACAGTTCAGAAGCTGGGAAAGAATAATGCCTGACACGTGTACCGGTTTCAGAGGGATGGAGATGGATATTGAACTTTTCTGTGTCCTGGGCAGTCAGTGTGACAAAAGTTGTTTCTCCCCATCCTGAGGCTGTCCTAAATCCTGCTGTGAGTATGGATCCTCCCCTCTTGGTTATGCTGTGTGTGCAGTGTAGGGCAGGCATTTTTCAAGGATTTTTTTAAAAATGGGATTCCATTAATTAAATGAAAAGCATTTTTTGCTGATAAAATGTGACTGAAATGTTGGAAAGAAAAGGGTCCTTTGAGAAGCTCTGCTGGGATCAGTGTCTGCACATCCTGCATGGATGGGATTCCCTTCTCCAATGTGTCAGGGTTCACCTTCTTCTCATGACAAGTGCAGCTTCCCAAGGGGAGCAATGGAAGGAGGCAGTGCTTTGTACCTGCTGCCTGTCAGAATATTGGGCTGACATTGGGTTTGGATATTCCACGGGAATTCTTCAGCTCCCTGGAGCCTTTTCCTTAGACTGGGTGTATTCCAAACACTTGATACCTCTTTGGCAGTTGGAGTCTCAGAGGTTGTAACTTTTTGTATCAAACTGGCTGGTACAGATATCTAAATATATATATATTAACCATATGTATAGTGTACATATATAACTATACAAATATTCTCTCAAGGAAGGGAAGATCATTCTGTGAAAAGCACCTTGTGTCAGGCCTGTAACTTCAGTTGCAGATCAAGGGAAGGCAGCTCCAGCTGCTCCCACAGTCATGGCTTTGGAATGATGACAAGGGCCTGTTTATTGCTATGGAGACATGGAAAAAGAATGGAAACATGGAATTATGTGTGTCATATACAGGAGAATGAGCTCATGCTATATGTCAGCACCAGGATCTTGTTTTTCTTCCTGCTGGCCGTGGCTCCCCAGCAGGAGTTCAGTTTTTGTGGTGTGCTCTCAAGGCATAATTGTATCAAAATACATAGAAGTGAGCACGTACAAAGGCTGTAGAGCCGCAGGGCTCCAGCTGGGAGCCGAAGGAGCCGCTGGAGCGGCCGCGGGCGGTGCCGGAGCCGCGGGGCCGCCATGGCGCGCGCTCCGTTTACCCGTCGCCATGGCAACGGCCACGCCCGCAGGACCCCCTCGCGCGCCGCCATAGCTGCCCACGCAGCGCCTGACGCGCGGGCGCCGCTCGACGGCTGAAACCGGCCCGTGAGCGGAGGCGGCCGGCGGGCGCCTGCAAGCGCTGGGCGGCCCTTGGGCTCCGCTCTTGCGCGGAGCACGCTGGGAATGGGAGTCTCGCACCGTACGGCTCTGACGGGAGCAGGGCGGGACGGGGACACGGTTCCCAGCGTGCGGCGCTCCGAGGGGGGGGGACGGGGCTTTGCGTGCTCCGCCTCTCGGGAGCTGTAGTCCCGGCGAGAGCCGGGGACGAGCGGGCGGGCGTGCCGGGGACTGCGCTTCCCGTCGGGCGGCGCGGCCCCATTGTGGGCACGCTCGCAGCCCATTGGCTGCCGGCCGCGGCCAGGCCTCGCTCCCCGCCCGCTGACACAAAGCGGGTCCAAGATGGCGGAGGCGGGCGCGGGGAGCCCGCACGGCGGGGACGCGGCGCCGCCGGGGCCGCCCGAGGAGCAGGAGCTGAGCCGGCGCCTCCGCNGGCTCCGGCGGCCCCGGGGCAGGGGCGCCGTGAGCAGCGCGGGGCGGGCGGCGCCGAGCTCCGCTCGCGGGGCTCCTGCTCGGCCCGGGGCCCGGCTGGGCTGCTCAGGAGCGGAGGCGCTGGGGAGCCGGGGGCTCTCCCCGGCGCTGTGTGGCCTTATGTAACGCTGTGCAGTGTCGCTCGCCCGGGCCCGGTGCAGCCGGACCGTGTGTTTACTCTGTCATCCTGCTTCAAACCCGGCCCGGGGCTCGGATGGCCCCGACACGCTGCGTAACTGGGGCTTTGGCACCTCGGGTTTACACCGAATAGCTGCTCACAGACTTGTAGTGCGATGTTTTCCTTGCTCGCTATTGGAGCTGTTCTCCCTACCCACCCAGCGGAGAGCTGATTATTCCTTTTCCTGCCTGGCTAGTAAACACTGATGTCATTCCCCTCTTGTGTAATCATTTTTGCCTTCTGTCTGTGTACGTTGGTCTTCAAATTATGTCTGTGGGGAGTGGGAGAGGTAGTACTGAGAGTCTTTCTCAAAAACTTCATAGTGAAAACAAAGGAAAAACTGAAATGCTTGTGCTGTATGAATTGTTCCTGGTGGCAGTGCAGGGTTGTATATGCTGGTTCTCTGGGAAGTGTGCTTTAAATGGCTGGCTCCGTGTAGAAACCGATCCCTGCTGGCTTCAGATAGTGAGGTTTCAGATGAGGATGTGTGAGGCCAGATCCCCTCAGTACTTACATTTCTGTTCTTTCTTAGGTCACGGTAAAAATCACAAAGATGCTGCCTCGGTCAGGGCCACTCACCCCATCCCTGCAGCCTGTGGCATTTATTACTTTGAAGTGAAGATCGTCAGTAAAGGTAGAGATGGGTAAGTGCCTCGTTGCAGCTCAGGGGCTGGGGATGTGTGTCTGGCAGCTCTGCTGGACTCTGGCCTTGTTTTGGGAAGGGTTTGAGGTCCCGTGGCTGCTGGGTGCAGCAGGCAGGCACAGCATGGGCAGGTTTTGTCCTCCTGATGAATGGATGGAAATGAGGTGGAATGCCCTGGAAGCAGAGGCACTGGCACAGCTGTGTCCTGAGCACTTCTAAAAAATTCAGTAAACTGGGGGTCTCTGGTGCATTATGAATTAAAATAGGTTTTCTTCTCGCTGGCAAGGTCTGGTTAGTCTTGATTTCTGGAATTATGATGCCTCAGAAATGAAAGGGAGGAACCTTGAGCTTAATTTTGGACTGCTGCAGTGGTGTTGATGTGGTGAAGAGTACTGGAGCACTGGGGAAGGCAATAAAGGGGCATTTCTAACAAGGTCTGGAGTTCTCTTCTTAAAGTGGATTTAATTTTTATTCATTATGAAGATGTCAGTCTGTTCTGTGTGGATGGCCCTGGCATTGTTCATTGTTAAAGGATGAATATGGCAGGAATGTTATCTGGAAGGGAAAGCCACACAGGAAGAGGGATTGGGTGTAATTAATTAATCCAGTCCTTCAAGTGTGACATTTGAACTCTGACCAGTTTAGGGGTTGTGGGGAAGGGCAGCAGATGTTCCTGCTGAAAATCAAATGAAAGTGACAGCTTGTCACAGTTGAATTTTTTTGCTGTCATGGTTGAACTGAGAAGTGGCCTACTTGTAAAGGGACTTGTGAAGGATCTCAGGTTCTGCTGCATTGAGGCTCCTGATAATTACTAGGTTATCTGCAAAGGTGGATGCTGGGCTGAATTCCTTATAAATGCAGGGAAAAGACCATCCTTATTCCTTCATTTCACTGACCTGGCTATTAACTGCTTGTCTGTTTTGAAACACTGCCCTTGATTAGTTTATGTAACTGCTAAAACTGAAATAATTTGCAGTGAGCTTCAAGACAATTTTCCAAAGAAATCACATTACAAAAGGTCACTGAACAGCACTTAATCCTTACTGCAGTCTAGATCAGTCTTAAAGGGAGATAATGGAATTTTCTGCTTGTCTCCCAAGATCAGAGTTTTCTTTATTAATGATGTGTTGTTTTTATTGTATTCTGTAATGACAATGACTTTCCAGGAATAATTCCAAAGAGACAGAACCATGTGTGTTAACACAACAACCTGAACAGGAGTTGCTGGTAGCTCTGATCTGAGGTCAGGGCAGTGGTGAGGCTTTGAGAGCCTCTCTGATGTCTCAGCCTTTCCTGTGCCTTGTTTTTCTTTTGCTGGTAGAGACAGATCCAACTTTTATCTTGCACAGGGTGGTGCTGGGGATTTGTGGTTGTGAATTTCCACTGTAGCTGCTGCCTGGCTGTCACTTGAGAAGGTGCTTTTATGTATCTCACCTTTAATAGTTTGAATTGTTCCTGCTCAGTGTGTTATACTAGTGAACTGTGGCAGAGATCTCTTCTGAGGAGGCTCCCCAGTGTTTATTCCATCATGGTGACTTCAGTTTAAAGGGTTGAAGGTCCAGACATTTAAAGGGATTGAGGGATTGAAATTTTCAAGCAGTGTAAGTGGCAGAGCCTGTCCCTAGGAACAGCACTGGAAGCCCTTTGGCAAGGGGAGAGGAAGAGAAATCCTTCTGAGCTCATTTTCAGGATGGGTATTTCAGCCTGTGCCTTAGAGCTGGATATTTGACTTCTGTATGAGGTTGTGATGTAAGGATGTGAAGTTATTCCCTGTGTGTCTCTTTCTGGAGTTTGTGGTGGCATTTCACATTTAGGTTTAAAATGGGAGTGATTTAGTTTCAAAAGAAGACTTACTGAAGAGAGGCTTTGGTGAAGTGAATTTCAGGAAGTGTTGAGGAGTCTGATTTTGTTCAAAGCTGTTTTCTTTCTGTACTCTGCATTGTTAGTTTAGGGCTCTGCACTCTGGTTAGATACTGACACTTGCTAATAACAGAAACTAAGGTTTCAGATAAGAAATGGGATAAAAGCTCCCAGTGGCTCTTAATGGAGAAGCAAGAATCCCAGAGCTGTCAGGATGCCTTTTTGCAGCCTGCCAAGGGATGTTGCCTGTGTGTGACATGCTCTGATAAGAGGCTTCTTGAATTGGCATCAGGCAGTGCCATTTTGGATGGGTGATGTCACTGTGGGAGAGAAACCTGAGCTATGGAGATGACTCAGGTGTCAGGACCACCATTTTAACTTCTCTGTTTTTCATTGGACTAAGGGGATTTAAAACCCTTTTCTCTCCTGTTTTCTCCATCATATCCTAGCAGGCAAAACACACATCCTTGCCTCCCCCTGTTTTCCAGGCTGAGAACTCCTGTGCTCACCCCAGAGCCAGCACAGGGGAAGAGGGAGGGAGGGACTGCAGCAGCACAGACACAAGTTGCTTTGTCCTGCCACAGTTGGTAGAAAAATTTCCTTTTTTGCACTGCCTTGTCTCCCCTGTGCCTTAATGCACCTGCTCCAGAAAGGTGTTTTTGTTAAAAAAGCAAACAAAATGATTTATGGAAACTCTGCCTTTGCCATCACTGGACTTTTCTGCCTCAACATTGGTAAAATAATTTACTGGTGGGTGTTTCAAAGCAAGTACAGCATCCAAAAAGTCCATTTGGTCTATGTAAGAAACTTTTAAGATTGATCAGCTTTTCTTGGCTTTGGGTCTTCCTACTTCTCCTGAGATAAAACCACAGTCCTTTGAGAGGGACAAGAATGATTCAAAATTTCTTTTAGTTGAACAGTGACTTATTTTTTTATCCTGGTGGATTTAATGTTAATTGATAAGAGGTCATGTTTATTTACTGGGTTTGTTTTTTGTGCGATTTTATTTTGGTTTTTTTTCTGGGAGAGGGGAGGCTGCCAGGATACATTGAAAATTGTCTTGGCAAGGTTTCTAGGTAACTTGGAACAAATCAGGTCTGTCAGGTTGGTTGATCTGTTGCTACTTCTTGAGGGGGGAGATTGTTCTTATCCTCGGAGAGCAGAGGAGAATTTAGCTTGCAGTCTCTAGTTCCAGCCCTCTTGTCACCTCTTTGTCTGTGCTGAGCACACAGGGAGTGGTTCCACAGCACTTTAGGATGATACTTGTCAGGGCTGGGAGATTCTGCCCTTGCATTTCTGTATGTTTCTGCTCCTTCCCTCATGCAGACAGACTGCTACCCCGTCCTATGGTGAGCTGGTTCAGGGAGATAACTAGTGGAAAGCTGGCCTGAAAATAAAGGATGATGATTTCATCTATTGACATCACTGTCAGAAATTGGTCCTCTTTTTTTTTTCTCTTTAAATTGAGGACTACTTTTCAGGGTTCCCTTTATTATTTGAAGATGAGTCAATAAAAGGATGGCCTGAGCTGGGACATGAAAGGGTAGGATTGCAGCAACCCTCAGTTCCATTCAAAGTGTTGTTGAACTGTTTTGTTTTAAGACTGGCTGGTGGTTAATTCCTGAGCCATTGTGTACTTGTCTCCTGAGTGTTGTCAACTGGAACAAAAGGACAAGAGGCAATGGGTCACAAGTTGTGGCAAGGGAAATGCCAGCTGGACATAAGAATTTCCCTTTGTGAAAATGGTTGTGCACCCAAACAGGATGCCTGGAGAGGCACTGGCATCTCCCTCATCAGATTTGCTTGGAGGAGCCCTCAGTCTGCTGACTGATAGAAGTTTCTGAGTTACTTGTGCTTTGGGCAGAAGGATGAAGAAAGAATGTCCCAAGGTCCCTTCCTGTCCAAACCCCTCCGTGAATCTGTGGATGGCTTGCTTCCAGCATTCCTCAGATGAGCAGATTGGTAGAAATGCCTGTGGCTCCTCTGTTCCTGAGCTGCCACAAATTACTCAGGCTTTTATCCCAGTGCTGTTTGTAACAGTTCAGCCTTAGCTGTGTTTGAAGCACTGAACTCTTGTCCTCTCTCCCTCCAGTACGTGGTTCTGCTTGGTGGTGATTTGTCAGCACATCTCACAGCCTCTCTTTCCCCACTAGATGATCTCTGCTTGGTAAACAGGAACAGGGAGAGACTCATCAGGGTAGGGCAGCCAACCCACAGCTTAGAGGCTGTTGTGACTCAGAAGGACAAGTCATCCTTGTTGTCCTCTTTATGCTGGGCAAGGTGAGCTGTCTGTGGGTGACAGTGTGTGTTCCTGACCACCAGTTTGGTGTCTTGACTGGTTTTACCTCCCCCAGCCACGTGCTGGCTTGTGACTGGGGAGGACATTCCAGAGGCCAACCCTGATGATGCATGGCTTCTGAATTCTGGCAAAAGTCACCTGTCCTGCCACCTCTTCTCCTTTTCTGAGCTGCTCCGGGAACAGACAGCCCAGCAGCCTGTGGATTTCCTTTGCTGCCTTTTCTGGGAATGGTTTGGTCTTGGACAGCTGCTTACTCACGGATGCTTTGGTGTGCTGGCATCCTGACCTCTCTGGTGGGGACAGAGCCACTGCCTGCCCATGGTGACTGTGCAAACACAGCAAGTGTGCTCTGTGGACACAGGAGGTGCCAGGGGGCCAAGCCCTCTATACCAGGGCAGCCCAGTGCTTTCATGAGGACTTTGAGCCATCCCAGGAAGCATCTCAGTATGGCTTTTCTTTTTGCCAGGATGTGTTTTTGCGTGTCAGCATAGTGACTCTGTCATGAACTCGATTGTGCTCACAGCCTTTTTTTATGGATCAGTACTTGAAGCTGATTTGTACATTAGGTGGAGGCCTAGAAAGGCAGGAGAGGAAAGCTGGAAAGGCACAAGTCACAGGGAATGCTGGTATCCTTCTTCCAGCACCATTCCACAGCTGCTTTGAACTGTGCAGTCTGTTGTCCAGAGATGTTGGTCAGACTAGCTTAGGTCGAGGGCAGTTTTCTGGGAGAGGGAGAAGTGAGTTCTTTGTGGAGAGTGGCTGAAAAGCTAATCAAGCTTAATCCATACCATAGTTTATTTAAAATCTTCCTTTAGCTTTCATACACAAGTGCGCCATAAGCCAGACTTAAAAATAGCTTAGTTTCTCTCTGACTGAAAAAGAAAAATAAAGGTCAGATGTGTTGGTTGGTTGCAGTCTGTACATTAGTAACAAATCATCTGCCCCTTTTCCTTGCTTATGTTTCTCCTTGCCAACTTTCCATTTCTCCTCAGCATATGGTGAGTGTGATGGCTCTGTGAAAAGCCTTTTCTCGTGTTCTCTAATGGCTTCCAGATGCTGCCAGAGGCTGTCCATGGAGAGCTCTGACAGCATTGGCTGCTTATGTTCAGACACCTTGGAGTGCCTTGCCTGTCTGGATGTGGCTGTAGGGAAGGATAAAGGATATCTATAGGAACTGAGGATTTCTTGTGTGATCCCTGATTTGTCACTGGTGAGCCTGTAAATAATTGATTTCCTCCTCCCTTTTTATTTTTTTTTCCATCCTGGTTTCCAAGAATCCAAAACCAGCACAGAGAGGGGGTTGTTCTGATTGGAGGTAGGTCTGCTTGTTTGAATTTATGCTGTTCTGCAGACACTCATTTAAATGACCCAACACATAAATAAATCCCCCAAGTAGATTCCATAAACAGTTCCTGCCTTGTTCCCATTTGCAGATTGCCCAAGCAAGTCCTTCTTGCTCAGCTACCAACTGTGCCTTGGTGCTCTCAAGTGTAGAGACTCATTTTCTGCAGAGGTTTCATGTCAGTTGATGACACCTCATACAAGTTGTTATTTCTTTGTCGTTGTTCTGCTACACTCTTCCAAAAGGGAGTAATATTGAGAGCAGTGTAATTTTCAGTGTGAAGGAGTCATGAGGTTGGAATATCTGATTTGCATTTGATAGCTTTTTAAATTCCTTTCTTTCTTTATCAATTAAGTGGAAATTTAAACTGAGTGTTTTATAGCAGTGTCATGGGCCATCCATTGTAATAGTTGAGTATCAATTTATCATTAAAATAATTTGTGAAATAAGGCAAGGAAATGGAAGCAGTGATTGTGATATGTGGCTTTTCCACTTGTGATGTGTGGATTTATGTATGTCTAAGGTCTGAGATTTCCTAGATTTCAGACTGTGATTGTTATTTTTGTTGTTGTTGGAGTTTTTTGTTCAGCTTTTGACAAAATTTTGCACAGAAAACAAGAAAAATTCAGGAAGGGGGTATTTTTGTTTGGTTTTTTTTTTGTCCCCTCTCTCTGCTGTTTCTCAGTATCTGCCACAGAAAAAGTAAGAATGTGAGTAAAGCAAACTCTAGCAAATCTTTAGAATATATGTAAAACATTACTATGCTCAGTTCTTCAGAATATGTTTGCAGTTAAATCACAGAATAATGGGAACTAATTATTTACATATTCTAAGCTTGCAGATCTAAGGAATTCTGCTTAATAATTAAATTTTGTTAGCTGGATAACTTTTATATAGGGAAGCCCTTTTTCTTTCACTCAAGAAGCCTTGAAATGATGAACTGCTGAAGAATTTATCATTTGAAGCTTTGGCTCTTTCTTCAGCTCTCCACTGAAGCTAAGTTGTGTTAATTGTGTTATATAGACTCTGTGGCCAGATTCATTTTTTAAACTGCTTTTCTAGCAGTGAGAAATGTCACTTATGTCACATTGTACCTGTGACATAAGACTGGATCTCTGTTTCCACACCACAATCTGCCTGCTTGTTTACAAGTTCTTTGTATTGATGCTCTGGTCCACATGAAGCCTTTGTCCCTTGTTGTGGAGCTGTCAGTGTGCAAAGATCTGTGAGTTCAGTGTGTGGTGCTTTCCCATCTCTGACTCTCTGCTGTTTAAAGAGAAAGTGTTCTTATTTAACCTCTCTCAAAACTTCAGGTGTTATTTTTTCTCTGAGTTATTGTCCACATAATTAATCCCCCCCTCCAGATCTTATGTAAATATTGTAGCTGCTTTCTGTAATTTCATTAATTTTTAGCAGGTAAATCCTCCTTTCATAAGAATTGTTACCATCCAAGCCTAAACCAGAGGAAATTAGCCTATAAGGATGTGAGAATACACCGTAAGCTAGCTGGTGGTGGAGTTTTCTTCTGATTTGGGTATTGCATTTATATTGTTCTCCCTGTTTTTCAGAGGAAAAAACAGGGGCTCAGGGTGCATTCTGAATCTGACTGTTAGGGACTGAAATGCAAGATTAGTCACCAGAATGAGAGAGTCTTTAAATGACCTCTTTTGGATGCCTTTCTGTTAGACATTTATGGTAACTCTTAGCATATATTTTTACTGTTTTCTAGGCTTTGTTCATGGCAGAAAAAAATGTTCTGTTACTTAGACTGGCAATCAAACAATCTTAAGTTCATTCAGTTATGGAAACCTGTTTGACTTCCCTAATATGTTTTCTGTGACTATGAGCAGTGCATTTGGAAGTGAGGTTTGTTAATCAACAGGACAACCTGAAGAAAAATCCTACTTATTCAGTTGGGTGTAACCAGAATAAATAATCAGAGAATGAGTATCAGCAGTGCTTTGTGCTGTTCCCAGACTTTAGGCACCATTTGCCACTGAGATGGTTTGTGTGTGAACTTTGGTGGGTATCAGCTGACTTGGAGAACAAGTCAGCTGCCAAGAGTGAAAAAAATAATAAATTGGTGGGGCACCTTTGCTTCAGCTACGTTTGCATTTGACCACAGGGTTTGAGGTTCTGTTGGATGTGGTGATGTTGGGGTAGCAGATAGAGAAACTGGTTATTCTTGACAGATTTTAGTGGTGATTTTACCCTGGTGGTGCTTGTATTGTGCCTTTTATTTCTTAAATGGTGCTCAGGTCAAGTCTTTGTATTTTCCATCTTTGAGTGTTCCTGCAAACATTGTTAATGTACATCATCAGCCTTCCTTTCTGATGGTAGCACAGACAAGGGATGGGTTTGACCCTTCTTACAGCTGGCAGATACCAGTTGAACGTAGGTCAAGTCTTGGAAGGGAGCTGGGAATATGATACCTTGGTCTGTCAAAAATAGCTTTTCATTCTTCCTCTGTCATTTTGCCACTAATTACTCATAACCACCCTGAGAAGATGTGTTATGTTATCAGATTGCTGCCTCTCAGTTTTGTCCTGCTCACTCACCTTCCTTTCTGTGGTCTTCAGCTTTTAAGGATTCTCTGCCCTTCTAAGAGGGCTGATGTACAGTGGATTCCTCCTTGCCTCAGGATACTTGTAGTTGTTTTTAATGAGCTCTTAAAAATTTCATTTTCTTCCCTTTATCCCCTTCTTTTCAGCCTTGCATTATTTGTCTTTGCTGACCTCTTCTTGGGGAATTGGGATTCTTCCTGGAGCCCATCAGGGCTATTTCTGAAGCACCATCACAGAACAGCACAATATGCATGAATAAAACCAGAACCACTTCCACCCTAGAGATTATATTCCATTATGAAGTAGTTCCAAAATATTTGTTGTTAGACTGAGGAACTGGAGACTGTTGGAATCCAGTATTTTACATGCCATAGGTAATTTTTTTTTAAAACAGATGTAACTTGTTTTTCACTGCCTTAAAACAATGTTCCCCTTCCCCCATCAGAACTGTGACTGTGGTTTCAAGTGGTGAGTTGATAAGGGTTATCATTTCTAGCCACCCTTTAAACCTGGCATGAAGTCAGGACCCACCTCAGACAAGAATGACAGTTCAGAGCTTTGCACAGGAGACTGTGAAAGTCTCTGAAATGCCACCAGTGAGGTGTATTATTCACCTCTAACTCAATAATTTGGTTTGTTTATTTTAGATTTAACTGTGCATGTTGAAAGAGTGCACGATAGCTGGGAGGACAGGATTCCTACCACACAGGTGTGGTTATTAGAAAAAACTGCAGGATATAGGGAGCCTTTGAATCACAAACCTCTGGAAGAGTGGAACATCCCTTGTTATAACTCGTGCTCAGGGAGATTGCTTGGCTTTGGCCATGTAATAAAATGCCAATCCCAGGAATTTCTACTGCATGTCTTGTTAATGTTGGTTCACAGCTGAGCAGGGATGACTTTACTGGAAGTCATGGCCTTCAAAACAAATTATTTAACCTCTCTGGTCTTAACTCTTTCATGGATGGACCTTGTGCCTCTTGGCATCCCTGGCAGTCTCATTCCAGCCTCCTGTACTGTGCCTGGGTGGGACTGGCTCAGGAAAGAATTCTTGGCTTGTGACCATTACCCAGCCAATGCTAAACCAGTGTATTTATTTTCCCCCTCTGTTTCCCCAGCTTTCAGATGGGTTGAATTTTTTCTGCCATCTGGGTGAACCTCACAGCCACTTGAAAGAAGAGTGGCAGGGATTGTTTCACCATCCTGACTTGGTAACCTTCCAACAGGTTAAACAATAAATACAGGAGAAACCTGTATTTATTGTTTATTATTTTTGCTCCTTTCTTCTCCTGGCAGAGCCTTAATAAATCTGCCTTGCTAATTGTCAGCTAGTGTTAAGAGATGAGTACTCAGTCCAAGTTTATTGGAGGAAGTCTTTCAGCTTTTTGGGTAAAGAAATACCTCCTTTTGTTTAAAGTATACTGCTTGTCCAGTGAGGGCCAGGGGCTAATTGCTTTTCCCCTCCTCCTGCCCTGCCTTTATTTTGCACCTAGCAGTGCTTCCCAAGTGCTGTGTGCCTTCCAGAGAGATGTTCTTTGCTCCTGGGATTCTTGGAACTGGAGAATGCAGTACAGGTCTGCATGAGTTGTGCTGCTGTGTTCTTCTCTGTTCTACTCAATGAGTTCTTTAGTCCTGCACTGGAAGAGCCAAACTGATGCAAATCCTGCAATCTCAGCATGAACCACTTGCTGTCAAAGGGCAGATCTGTTCTGGAGTTTTTCTGCTGGGTTCACAAGGATTTTTGTGGGTTTGCTCATACAGAGTAGCTTTAGACTACACAAAAAACTTTTCTTACGTTGACTTTTTGGCAGGTTCTTTGGGTATCATGTTTGTTCTGGAGAAACTTCTTTTGACACAAAGAATTGCTTCTCATATGGGTGGATTCCCCTTCTGGGACAAACCAAACACAGCAATCAGTGTCTCCTCTACTTCTGTGACTCTGTAATGCTTAGAGCAGCCCCTTTAAGAGATCTCTTTGTTTCAGTTTAGGTCAGTCAAACGTTGTCACTCTTGTGAATTAACTTTTCTCATTGTTTTTCAGACAATTTCTGCCCAGTGACAATCTATAATTCTTCCTGAGTCAGTGCGTTTGAGATCTTTTGTATCTTTAAGAGTTAAATTTTAATTCAAAAGTACAGTCATCATTTTGGTTTTCCATCTCTTTTCCAAGGAAAGTCTTCTATTGACAAAACCACAAAAAATTACATATTTTTTTTTAAATATGCAGATTTTAAATGCAGCTTTAAAAACATCTGCACTGCAGAGTCCACCACCCAAGTTGTCTTAGGAGCCAGAAGTGAATGCTGTCCTGTTTAGATGTCACTGTGCTGGAGCTGCTACCTGTTGGTGTTTATTGAAGTACTTGGGAGCTGGGCAAAAAGCTTTGTGTCTTTGAGCTTAATCTTAGCACAGTCATGGTGCTGTAAGACCCAGAGGGAAGAATCCAGGGAACACTGCTGCTTGTGTGTGGAGCCAGCAGCTTTTGTCATGAGAGTTTTTTAGCAAGGTGCTCCATTCTTCTGCTGAGGCCCAGGGGAGGCAGGGTGTGGATCAGACAGAGCTGATGTTGTGGCTGGTGCTAAGTGTGGCTGATCCAGTCACATTTTCTGAAGCAACCAGTACTGGGCAGGGCTGAGGTGAAGTAGGAGTCTGGAAAAATTTGGTGCTATGGTAACTGCCGAGGCTGCTGGTGAGTGGAAACAAGAGTGTTCTGACTGAATCACCAGCATGTGTCTGCGTTTATTTTTGTCAGTCTGCTCTATTTGGAATTGGTCTACTGATGCAGCATTTTTGAAGCTTCAGATTAGGTGTGGGGGACAGGTCCAAGTATTCAGTGTTCACTGCTGAGATGGTTTTAGGAGGTCACTTTTGCTTAGCTTTCCAGATTACCTAGGATGGATAGTGAATATAAATTTATTATTACCCCCAAAATTATGTTTTTCTCAGTTTGAGACTGGGTGCTGACATTCATGTGCTTCCTTTTTTTAAAAGAAGTTCTTTGAATCTCTCAAAAAGGAGCTCCAGTTAAGGGATGCCCCACAGGGAGTCTATCCACAGCATTAAGGTCTGAAACCAGGGGTGATACAGACAGGCAGGTCATAGAGATTGGTGTTGAATGATATTGAATATCATAATTGATTCATTATTTAAAAAAAAAAGAAGGCAGTAGTTTGCTCTTGATGATGCCCACAAATACTGTTTAACTAGTATTGCATTTGTTGCATACACAAAACTGATTTGGAACACTTGGAATCAAGGAAGTGAGAAGTTGTTCTGCACCAAGAAGTTCAGAAAGCATCTGATGCTTTTGGGGGTGCTGGAGTTGAGATTAATATTTTTTTCCTCCCAATTTTCAATAAAATAGGATGATTTCTTTTTTTTCTCTGAGGCTTTATTGATCTTAAAGCTCATTTCATCCATTACTTATGGTACATAAATTGATTGTAGATGGGAAAAGCAAAGTAGCATTTTCTAAAACAAAACCCAGCAGTCAAGTCTGTGACAGTTTGAAGTTCTGGATATAAGCTGTGGGCTGTGGAGTTGAAACTCAACATGGTGAGGGAGTCTGTTTTTATTTTAGGTTGTCTGCAAATTCTGTCTACAGTTCTACAGCCATTATGCTCTTATTTTTAAAGTTTGTCTTGAGCTTTAAATGGGAGCAGAAGTTAAAGAGCAAAAAACTGTGAACCAGGAAGGTTTGTGGTCATGTTCCTTTTTTTTTAGCAACATATTTCCATGGTGTTGTGTATCCAGATTGAAGTGTAATCTTAAATTTAGAATTTTTGGAGTTGTAGTGCTTGCTTTTTATAAAAATACAAGCTTCCAGTCTCAATGTAAAGCTATGTTGTCTGAAAATGGAAAGATAGTGTTGTATAAGTTTTGTCTTTGGTTATGTCCATGAGATTTGCTGCTGTACACAATAAAAAGGGGATGAATCTGCACAGAAAATAATGAAGTTAAGCTGGATAAGCCAAAGTGGGTGATGACCTATTTTATCTGAGTTTGACAATTAGGTTATTTCCTCTAATTTCCAATGTTTTCCTTGGTGTTGCCACCCTTATGGTGCAATACAGTGCAAGGACCCAGCAGGGGCTGGGGACAAAGGGCACCCGTGGAAGTGCTGCAGCTGGGACTGCAGAGGCTGTGCCAAGGCTGTGTGCAGAGGTGAATCTTTGTTCAGTTCCAGAGCTGCAGAGGCTGTCCCAGGCTGTGTGCAGAGGTGAATCTGTTCAGTTCCAGGGCTGCAGAGGCTGTCCCAGGCTGTGTGCAGAGGTCAATCTGTTCAGTTGCAGGGCTGCTCATGTCAGCAGCAGCAGATGTAGAGGCAGAGGAGCAGACAACACCCTCGGGCAATAAGGAGGGATGGAGCTGGCCCCTGGCCCTGTGCCAGCTGAGCTGTGCTCTGTGATACTGGAAGGAAGGAATCTGACACCACCACATGACAAAGTGGCCACAGTTCTACAGTGTTTTACTCTCAGCTGAGCCAAATAGATCAGGACATAAGGAACATTCCCTATGCCAAGAGGTTCTTTGAGCAAAATCTGTCACAGCCAACAAATGTGAGAGGTCTGGAGCTTGGTGATGTGACCTAATGTGGTTCTGCCAGAGAAGCAGGAGGGTCTGCTCCTGCACAGGTCTTTGCTGAGTGTTTCAGACCTGCCAGTGTCAGGATGAGCTCTCTGGTGTTACTGCTTCAGGCTTAGATGGTGCTTTTACATGGAGTTGAAGCAGTTGGGTGCTTTGAATCACAGCTCCCCTCAGGCTTGAGCAGTTGGCAGAGGTGGCACTTGTCACTGCTCTCATGGGGCTGAGTGCAGTTGTAGCTGTGGACTGGGATCCTGGTTGCTTGCACTTGTAGTTGGAAAAAAACATGGCAAAACCCACCTTATAGTAAGGAAATTCTGTAGCTGCAGATGACTCCAGACTCAGTAGAAATACAGAAATTGGACAAGAACTCTCTTATGTGCCAGTGCACTGAGAAAGTGACAGTGAAGAGCTGGAGTAGTCCCTGCAGATATAGGGAAAAGTCTTCCAAATTGTGCTTGGAAGGCTGTAAAAATATCTCCAGATTCAGTTTATTGCAGATGCATGTGTGTCAGATGACACTGTGAGGCTGAATTTTTAGATGCCATAAATGCCTGCTTTGGAGAGACTCTTGTGAGTCAGGGAGCTCATGAGGATGTAACTTCTGACTTGTGCTCTGAGCAGTGCAAAAAATGTTTACAGCAAAGGTGTGTTTGGAAGTTGCTCTGCAGCACTGACCATAATCACTCGTGGTTGGTATCCTTTGAGAAGTGCTATGAAAGGCCCCCAGACTCTGCCTCTTCAATGTTCATCCCAAAACCCCACCACCCAGCAACAAAAAAAAAGCCAGAAAACAAACCTTAGGAATTGAAGAAGCTTGTTTAAAAATAGCTAATAAAATTAGAAGGATAAATACTTGGAGATGGTACAGAGACTGTTTAAGAAGAAATTTTATTGGAGGATCAGAGAGTTGACAAAATTAGACACAGGGATGAGAGGCAATAGGAATACACACCCCAAAAGTTTTAATTTTATTCCATCAGAAAAATTGGAAGAACAAACTTTTAAGCTTCAAAAAACCAATAAGGTTGACCAAAATTACTGGAGGGACATCTGGCTCAATGTCTGAGATCTTAAAGGAATATATTTCCCTACCAGCACATCAGGGATGGGAAACAAGGTGGAGTCTCTAAAACTGGGAGATAATGCTGGAGAAGTTTTTATGAAACTTTGAAAATATCGGAATTGTTTAGAGGCTCACAAATAGCCTGTCTTTTGCTTTTAAAGGATTATCATAGTGAAGTTAAAGAGTTAATACAGCATCAGTGTCATTTGTCAACAAAACACATGCCAATCTTTGTTTTTAAATGATAATCTGGTTCCTGTTGAAGGATTAATACAACAACCCATAAAACATAGGAACAGATCATTGGGGTTATCTGGTCTTCATTCAAGAGTTCTAAAGAATGAAATAGCTGAGCCATGGCCTATGGAGTGTGACATTTAAAAAGCCTTGATTACAGAGATTTGTGTCTATGGGCTTTTTTCCCCCCAAGGGATCCAGAGGAATGAGATCACATAGTTCTTCCTCTAAAGTCTCTTCCATCCTTGAGATCTCTACCTCAGAGCAGAGCCTTCCTTGTTGCTTTTCTTGAAGTGAACTCGAGGTTCAGGAGCTGCAGAGCTCAGGGCAGATGTGCTGGGCAGTCCCCACAGCACGTGCAGTGTGTGAGTTCAGGGTTGTGCTCTACATCAGCAACCAGTCTTTCCTGGATGATCTCACCTCCCTGGCCACTGGGAAGGGAGCTGGGTTTAGCTGCTGGAGTCACATCAGGACCTGTGTTGTATGTGTGTGGCTCAGGGGTTCTGTTTTCTCAGCAGGGTTGATATCCTGCTCTGTGCACTGCGAGCTGAGAGTTTGCTGCCTCTTTGCTCTTTCTGAGCAAAGGAAGGGTCTGGATCCTCTGGGAGCTGGTGCACTTCAGAAACAGAACATGTTTTTGAAAAGAAGAGATTGACTTATTTTAAAGCACTGTAACACTGAGGTTCAAGGATTTGAAATCCAGAAAGTCATGCTGCCAAAACAGGGAGTGTACAAGAGGGTTGGCCGTGTTTGCAAAGATGGTCTCTTCTCCCAGGTAACAAGTGATGGGATAAGAGGACATGGCCAGAGATTGCAGCAGGGAGGTTTAGGTTGGATATCAGGAAAAATTTCTTCATGGAAAGGTTTGTCAAGCACTGGAAAAGGCTGCCCAGGGTAGCAGTGGAGTCTGTCCCTGGAGGGATTTAAGATGTGGCACTTTGGGATGTGGTTCACTGGTGAGCTTGGCAGTTTTGGTTGATAGTTGGACTCAACAATCTTAAAGATATTTTTCCACCAAAACAATAATATTTCATGCTATTAAAAAAATTAAGGCTTAGGCTTGATTAGCTTGTAGATCTCTAAGGATTAAAATTTCAGCATAAACAAAAACCAATCAGTTACTGCCATTTCCATGTGACAGTGACTGGGATGGGGAAGTCAAAGACAGGGAACAGTTTCTGTAGGGGACTTAATGCCCCTAACATGAAGAAATGTAACTTTAGAGTGAAATACTGAAATAATATTTTCATACCTGGTTAATGTTTTATGGAGACGGTGACCAAGGACACCACAGGAATTAAACTGAGAGTGGAAGAATAGCAGGACACTGCCTGTAACCTACTTGGATTCTTACCTGTGCAAGAGCAAGAGCCCAAGAGTTAATTTCAAAGCTCAGTAACCTAAAAATATGGGAGTGCGTTGAAATAAAAACCTGAGCTGTACTACCAGAGGATATTAAGAGAATTACAGACCATGGAAATTAACAGAAACAGAAGACACAAAATGAGAATGTGCATGAGGCTGGCTTTGCCTTATGACAAACTTGCTGGATAGGTGCAAAATGATTCTTGTGAGGTCAGAATAAACAACCCAGACTTGAAACAAAGAATGGCCTCTGAGCTGTCACTCAGGGTCAAGCTGTGTCCCACTTCCATGGAAAAGTGAGTTCAGTTCTCATCTGCAGTCAAAAACATAAATGGAATAATAGAGATCAGGAAGGGGAGAAATAGAAACCAAAGAGAACATTGTTATGCTGTTATCTGTAATAATCACCCTGGGCTTGTGTTGTGTTGTGTTGTGTGATGCTGGTGTCTCTGGTTATTCCCTGCTTCTCAAAGAAGTTACAGAACTGGAATGTAGCAGGAGCACTGAGGTAGAGATGAGCTTCCATAAGAACAGCTGAGTAGACTGTGATTACCCAGCCTTGAGAAGAGACCTTTGGGGGGTGGGCTGTGAGTCAGGACTTTAAAATCCTTGAGAAAGTTGTCAGAGAAATGCTTGTCCTCTCTCTTCCAATTTTAAAAATGCAAGTACTAAGAAAAAATAGGTTGGGCAGGAGTTGAATGGGGAGCTGTAGGATTTTGCCTTTTCAAAGAGCTTACAAAGGTTCAGAAAGTGAGATTGTGTAAAATATCTGCTGAACTATGAAAGAGTGTTCTTGGAAAGTACAACTGTGTGCCCTGTCCTCTGCATCCACTGTCAGCTATTTTTGGAGACAGTACATCAGGCTAGACATCTGTCCTCAAATACTATCTCTGCACTTAGGTGTTTTTTTACTGTCTTGTTAATCACCTCTATGAATAGTTCTTTCCTGATATATGAGTTAAAATACCTCAAAATATCAAACTGGAAATTAAATTGCTTAGTGTTGTCCAGTCCTTTTCCTACCAATTAAGAGCTGAAGAGTGGCTGTACTTGTACATTGGAAAGCTGTCAGTTACTAAAGGAGACTTACATTTTATCTTGGATTCAATAAAAGACATGAGTAATGGAAAATCTTTAGTAATTTTGTCATTCTTAAATAATTTGTGTGTGGGTTGAGTTATTTTAGTGCTATATTTCTGCTGCAGGGAGTCTTGTGCCTTGACCATTCTTATGCTTGACTGGTATTTTGTTTGGTTTTTTTGAAGGTACATGGGAATAGGACTTTCTGCTCAAGGAGTCAATATGAACAGACTTCCTGGTAAGTCACTATTGAGGTTTGTTTTGACTTACAATCTGTGTTAAATGTTAATTTGAAATAAATTTTTTTCTTTAGATATATGAATTAGAGAATGTGTATTTCTATTAACAAAATTGCATTACTGTAATTGTCTTATATCTGGAAGTTTCAGCCTATTGAGTGTTATCTGAAATTGAGTTACTGGTGTCAATGCAGCCACAATGATTTTAGCTGATAATAGAAATTAAAACTAAACAAATGAGTAATGGGCAAGATAATGAGCTTTCAGGCAGACAAACTCTTCTTTGTGTCTGAAAAGTAAGTAGGAAAATAATTTTGCATTTAATCTGTATATTCCACTTGACAAATTTACATGAAAAATTCTGAAAATGACAGGATAATTGGCCTTTTACATTGTCTCTCTTCTTTCCTTCTTCCCACTGAAAGCCTACAGAAATGTGATAGAGTGGTATTTCCAGTAGATATTATTGCTGCTTTTGTTTGAAATGTGTGGTTTTAGGTTTGCTGCTAAGTTGGTTGAGTGGCTTCTTTTTAGAAATAAAGAATTGGTAATCCTTCTTTGACATTATCCAATTTATTGAGTAAAATAACAATTTCTAGATATGTATTGACTTCAGTGCCAGAAATTCTTTCAACTGGGCTTGTAATTGGAAGTTTGTATTTGGTAGGAAGTTAAATGTTCTTCAGATGCCAGACTGAATGACAGCTGGTCAGTGGTGGGGGCCTTTTTGGCCTTGGGTGTTACCTCTGGTGAAGCTGTGTTAAAGATGAAATATGTGTTCAGCCCTTGTTATGGATCTTGGTATCTGGAAAGGAGAATATTTTGTGAATGTCCTGACAAAACAAAGATCTGACAGCTGTCTTGGGGAGAATGGTTTCAGTGACACCTGTGCTTTAAAGAATTTGCATCTTACTGCAATCTTTATTTGTTAGTAATTGTTAGGATAACTGCACCAGTCAGTCTTTCTCTCTTTGCACTTTCTCTGCCCCCAATCCTCCTGGTCCATGTGTGCCATGTACAAGGCAAAGCATGAATCTTAGTCCCATCACCCCTGTCCAGGGCTGAAGAGCTTGGAAAAGGGGTTGTTTGGCTGTTAATGGAGCCTGTTCTGTTCAATGGCTCTATGGCATGAGTGATGGAAAGATGGGGGGAATGTCTTGTAGACTTGGCCTTGCAGGTGGTTGGTTGGATTGTGCTTAATTTAGGATTCTCCTGGGGTTATGACACAGGTACATACAAGGTTCAGTACTAACCTGAGATGGGGTGTACTGAATGTCTCAGGTGTGCTGTCCTGAAATTGAACAGCCAGTTTAATTTCTTTTTTTTTTTTTTCCTTTGGTGCCTAAAAGTTACCCAAGCCACTTTTGATAAATGGGTTTAAAGCCCAGGAGTTACATGGGGGGCATTTTTGGCCAGTTTGAGACAGTGCCTGTATACCACTGTCATTTCTAGAGTGATGAACATGGGATTCTTTTCTCTCAATGAAATAAAGCATAAAGTGAACTTGAGACTTGAGGTAGTGCTTGTTTAGCAGTGAATTGTACAAATTTGTTCCTCTGAACCTGTTGTTTGTTTGATCATGTGCAGATTATGCTGCCAAGAGTCTTTCTGTGGCCATAGTTAGGTCACTCTCCCATCATCTGTGTGAGTTTAACTGCATGGCTCTGTATTGCAGACCAATAATTATCTTCCTGGCTTTTGGAGGATGAGGGTGATTTTTTAATTTATTTTAGTACATTGTTCAAGTAACTGAAGTGAGAAACATATTTCCAGGCTTGACTGTTATCAGGTCCTTCACAGCACAGCGCAAGTGAGAGCTCACAAAGTGACAGACTTTGGAGTCTTGACTTGGCTTTGCATCCAAGTGTAATTTTAACTTTTTGTGACCTGAAACCCTGCCAGGTTTGTCTCCTTAGACCCTTTCTAAGTCATTTCTGCTTTAACAGATCAATTTTCACTCAGTGTGCTGCTAGGGAAGGGTGTAACCACTACAAGTGGTGGCTGGGAGCCGGGTACAGGAGCCAAAGTTGGTCCCTCTCTTGTTCCCAGTTTCACTGGGGATCCTTGGTGGCACCCTGGGAATCCTAATTGAAAGAACAATCTTGCTGCTGGGTTCTGTCTCAAACACCTTTTCCCCCACGAGGACAAACACTTTGGCCATATCCAGTTCCAAGTGAGGGCATTTGTGCTGTATTGCCAAATTTATTTTGGCTTCAGCCCAGCTGGGTGCTGGTGGGGGTAGTGCTGAGCTTTCTCTGAAGGTTACAAGAGGGATTGGAGCCACATGAGCTGAGTTCCCTTAACTATCCCTGTCAGCTTTGGGAAAAGAGACTGCTTTTAATTTTCCCTGTCCATGTTCAGCTTTCTTTGTGCTGTGATTTGAAATTCAGTCAGCAGGTCTGAAATAACTGTGAGATTATTATTAACTACCAACTTTTGTGACCCTGTCATATCTTGTTTTTTTTAAAAAAAATTAAAGACATTTAGAACATTTGCTAATAAGCATTCTGTTCTAAACCTGTAGCTTTTATTGAAATGTCTGCTCACTTCTTTCCTCACATTCAATTTTTTTTCACGTGTGCTCAGCATTTTGGTATTTGAGGATGAAATTACATGTTGCAGCTGAACTGATCTAACTCCATGTCATCAAAGGAGAGAAACCTGACCCTTCCCTCCTCCCCACTCCGTTTGCACAGTCACTCTTTGCTGGTGCAAGCCTTTGGCTCTGGCTTTGTCACCTTGGCCAGGCCAGGCAGGAGCCTGCCTCTGCTGTCTTGGGGCTGTGGTGGGCTGGTTCCTTCAGGACTCGTGGAGCAGTGCTCTTACTTGTGCATCCTGCATGTAACATATCTGTGTCCTTTTTTTTTATATTATTGTTATTGTTATTATTTAGCCCTCAGTCCAGTAAGTTTTTCTGAGCCCTGCTTGCAAATGCATTGGTGGTTTGCTACAGGTTTCACCAAACCTTCATAAAACAGGAAGATGATAAGGGTCCTGTCTTTGACATGGATGAGATTGCACACTTCAAAGGAGTCTCTCCTGCATGTGATGTCCTGCATTAGTTCAGATCTTCATGCTGTTGAGGAGTAACATTTCATTTGTTTGAGCTCTTTGAGGGTAACCCAGCAGGAACATGGAGCCAGGCAGAGAGAGAAGGAGGGATGAATCTCTAAGGTAGCAGCAAGTTCTTAATTTAGCCTAAAATGTTGTGAAACCACACCCTTAGACATACCCTGCTTCAGTTTCTTAAACAGCATAGATAGGAGCTGACCAATCACTTTTAGAGACTTTAAACACCCGGGTTAATAAACGACTTACCCTGCTATTCAGCATTGTACATGCTGAAGGGAGTGCCAGCTTTCACTCACCATTCTTTGGTTTTCAGGGGCATTGGTAATTTTTTCAGCTTGCTTTTCAAACAAAAAGATACTGCTTGGCTTATTCACTATCTGCCTGCTCCAAACTCTCTGTTAAAAGAACAAGCTTTCAAACTCAAGAATGTTTTATAGACTTGAATTAGAGTGCAGCCAGATAAATCAGGAGAATTTGGTGTACAGAAACCTGCTCCCTATTGGGATTTGGCTTCTGAGTGTGTAATGTTTGAGCTAGGTCAGCAAAAACAGAAGCATTTTGTCCAGGTATCCTGAGTCTTTTGTTCAGCAAAAGGTCCTTGTGAGCAACCAATTTATCTAGACATAAAGATAGAAATGAGCCTTGGGAATTAAGAATTCCCCATGCTCTCCTCCTTTGTGAAGGCCATCCTTCACCCTCCATAAACCAACACATGAACTGGGCTTTCCATTTTAGCATTGTTTGGAGATCCTTTCCTTTGAATTTTCTTGCTGATAGGTTTCTGTTGACATTTGTAGGTAGGACTTCATTTCTTCTCAGCTTATTTTACTTGCTGTCAGAGAGGGAGCAAGACTGTTGAGGACTGTCCTTCTGTTCCTATCTTTGAGAGGAAAAAGTTACTTGTTTCTTCCTTAGGGATGTCCCCAAGGGTTTTTCATGCTGGTGTGTTCCCCTCTGAGAGCAACCAGAGAAGGGAGGCTGGGTAGGTGTTGTATCATAAAATCACAGAATGTCCCAAGTTGGAAGGGATTCACCAGGATCATTGAGTCCAGCTCCTGGTCCTGCACAAGTAAAATTCTAAAATTCTCATGGGAAGATATTATTCCTCATCAGAGTTGGGGATGGGTTTCTACAGAGGCTTTGTATTTAGATTTTCAAATCTTGGTTTCACAAGGCTCTGGCAGCCTGATGTAATTTAAGATAATCCTGCTACAAGTGGGAAGTTCTGCTAAAGTCTTCCAGGTTTTCCTTCTAGCCAGTTTTGGTTTGGTTTTGGTGTGGTTTTATTTTTTTTCTTTGGTTTTCTGTGACTGCAGTGGAATCTTTCTACTTCGAATGTGTTTAAGGAAGTTTTCAGTTTATGCTTTGGTTTGTCACTTTTGTGACTCCACTTTGTTCATTGCAAACAAAGGAGCTGTGCTAAAGGACTCAGTCCCAGTTTTAAATGTAGTAATTATAGAAGCTGAGACTTCACCAAATCATCTGATCTGAAGTGACTTCAATTATACATTAGTCCTGCCTGACAGGTGTGTGTCTAAACCAGTCTTTCATTATTTTTCTGGCAACTTCTTCCAACACTGTCCTTGTGTTGGAAACTTTTCCTGATGACAAAGCTGAATATCCCATGTAGTCTGAGTCTATTCTTGGATCACGTGGAGGTAGAAAATAATTAATTTATTTCCTCTTTGTAGCTCTATACATGAAAACCTCTATCAGTGCTTTGTGATCTCTCCAAATCAAACATCCCTGGCTCCTCACCCTTCCTTGTTTGTCAGGTTTTCTTGATTTACGACAACTCCTGTAGATGTTTTCTGAACATTTAATCACTGGATGTATCACAAGCACAAGTATCTTACTTTTTATAGTAAAAGAAAACATTAAAATTCAGAGCAAGTCCAGGAAGTGGCTCTTATCCCATCTTGCAAACAAGGGAAAGGAAAATCTTTGCCAAGCTTTCACAATTCTTATGGCTTAAGCAGAAACGGGAGGGGAAGAAGCTACATGGTCACCTGGGAAAAGGAGACTTTTGGCTTCTAGAGCAATCAGCAGAAGCCCTGAAGTATGGAATTAAATACATGACCAGTATGTGGCAAACAAACAGTGAATCAGTCTGCTTTCAGAGCCTCTTGGCTACATCAGCAACTTGGACACACTGCTTGATTTTCTGTCTTTAGAAGTAATTTCTATTAAGTTTATTTATTTATGCAGCTGATGAAGCTCTGGTTTATAGTACCTTATGGTGTTTGTCCTGCTGCAAAGCTCTTTCAGAACTATCCTTAAAAACAGTTGTCTGAAAAGGCACAGTGTCATAGCAAAGCCTTAGACAGGTGTTAGTTACACATGCAGTGAGTCCTTCAGCTGGCTGTGCCAGTTCCTGTCCACAAAATTGCTTATACCTCTGGTACCCTCTAATTTATCCTATCAAACCAGTTTGTGGGGCTGCATGTGAAATGGGTCATGTAATTGGGTTAATAATGATGGGTGGGGGGCACTGCTTGATTCTGGGGTTGTTATTAACTCGGATCTGGTCACTTGCCTGGTTCATCACACAGGCAATGCAGGTTGAAACAGCTCCTTTGGGAAACTTTATTCTCCCGAATCACGTGGTTAGCAGTGGTCAGAGGTTGTTTTTGATAGAAAGAGATACGTGTTGAAAGCCTCAGTTAAATTTCCCTCCAATTAACAGTTATCCAGGAAGACATTTTTCAAAGGGGCATCTTTCCAGGCATAGTGGGCTGAAGCTAACTTGGCTGGCTGTTATTTTTGACAGCCTGAATTTTTATTTAGGCTGAGAACTTCTCCTGAAACTTCACTTGGATAGTCTTTTTGCTGACATAACTATGTTTTTACCTGAAAGCACAATTTGTACCTCCTAAGAGGTCATCAGTATGTGTAGAAATGGCAGGTTTTAGCACTGCACAGTGGAAAAAAAGAGAGCAAAGTGGGTCAGTGTGATGGGTCAGCTCTGGAATTATTGAATCCATTTGTGCAGAATGGATTTTTAGCAAAATTCCTCACCACACGAGAGCTCATGTGGGTGGGTGAAGATTATTGTGGTGCATAGAGCAGTGGTGGATAAAAAATGTACACTGCCAAAAAAAGATACATATTACAGCAGATTTGAGATTTCTGGCCTTTGTAAGTCAGAGCCCTTTGGATTTATCTACATGAGTCTGTTCTTTTTGGAGAAGAGGTTTATTTATGTAAGTGAAGATCCTGGCTGTCAGCACTGCCTGTACTTTTATTTACGTCTTTGGTTGTGCTACCCCTGTTTCTTCTAAACTAAAGTGCAAGATGCACTCCAGGATCACAGCTAGTGCACTCCAGCCACTAATGAGTGTTCAATCCACAACACAAGGCTAAGCAACAAAGCCTACCCAGCCCTATTTAAAAAAAAAAAATTAAAATTAAAAAATCTGATACTGGAGGAAGTGTCCTGAGACCAGTTGAAACTGGTTGTTTCTTTCTTGCATCTGCTGTTACTGTACTGCACCATTTTCAAAATAGCTTTTATGTATTTTTTTTTTATTTAAGTCAAAATTATGGTAATTAAAGAAATTAATAAGAAATTTGGGGTTCTTGTAATAGAACAAAAGGGTTTCCTTTGAACTTAAGCTTTCACATATTTTTAGTGTTAAGGTTTTTTTTTCCATACGGAATAAATCTTGTGTTCAGTGTAGTAAAATGCCATCATAGGAAAGTAATCAGAGGAGCACTTAATTTTTGCTTATCCTGGTCATACACAACTCATTATATTGTTTCTTTTTTCATCTTCACTCTAAATTCTATGTGTACATGTGTTCTATGTATATTTTAATGGCTCCCCTGCAGCATCATATGTTGAAGAATCTGAGTTCCTCTGGCGTTACTTAACTCACTCTCATCTCTCCTCTTCCTGCTTCTACTCTGCAGATCAGCTGAACACCTTTTAAAATTAAAATTAAAAACCACAAAATTTTTAAAATTTGAAATTTTGCAGTCCTCAGAATTATTTAAAAAAATTAATTCTTTGTGTCTTTGGGAATCTTTGTCCTTTGTGGTTTACTTGTCCACTGCCACAGCTTCAGCTGAGTTCCACTGAACTGCACAGTTGTCTTCTCATCCCATGTCAGCTTTCTCTTTTTTTCAATCAGTTTTTCAGTTTATGTGCTGAGTTCACCTGAACTTGTATGAAAATTCCAGCTTGAATATTGAAACAGATTTGCTGCATGTGCTGTGCATTCATTCACATCCCATCTTTGTCCCTCAGAAGAACTGGAAGTTGTTTCTTTCTCATTCTTCAGTTTTTCAGCCATCATTAATGGACTGACAGAAGCTCTGTCCTCACACGCTGCCGTGCTCTGACATTTGGGGTGTTCCCCTGGGGAGCTTATCATGCACAGCTTGCCTGGGTGGATGTGTTCTGGGACATGAGCCTTGTGCTCAGGGCTGATAGTGGCTGAGCTGGTGTGGCACGGGGGGGTTGGACAGATGTGATATTTCCTTCATGATATGTGCAGAGTGATCAGGTCCCCGAATGAGGCCAGACCTGATGCTATCAGGTGTGTTCAGAGGTGGAGATTAACAGAACCAGCTCCTGAACCACAGAATTGGGATGAATTACTTTCTGAATTGAAGTTAAACTTGATATCATGTTTTATTTATGGCTGTGTATATGAAAACAAGGACTGTGTAAAGTTCCTGCATTTTGCCCTTTCCAGCTGACTTCAGGTCACGTATTTGTATTGATTGTGATGATTGTCCTGCCTGCATCCAGAAAAACTGCTGCCAGGCATTTGGTTGGGTTTTTGGGGAAGTGTTGGGGGTTTTGTTTGTTTTTGTTTTTGTTTTTTCTTTTGGTCTGTTCAGTTAGACTGACTTTGGGCACCCAGACCAGGTTTGACTGGAGAAGCAGACTGAGGCTCCAGCTGAGCTCTCACTACCCTGGAATAGTTTTGTAGAGGGAAAGTGCTTTGCCATTGAAGTTGAACAAAACCATCAATCAGTATTTCAAGACAGTAATCTTGGCCTTGGAAAATAACCAAAGAAAGTGTTTCCACTGGCCATTAAGTGCTCAGGCATCAGTGTGGGTGATAGTGCTGTCCCTCATTTCTCCATGCCCTGATTTCTGTGCCATATCTGTTTCAGAGCTGGGCTGGCCTCTTTCAGAGTTCTGTGCTCTGCTCCCAGAGATGGATAACAGGGTGTGCTGGAGCTCCTGCCTTTGCATGGGTGTCTCTGTCCTCCAGCAGGTTGTGTTGGTTGTGTGCCATGTGAAAGCAGAGTTCCCAAAGCCAAGCAGGGATGGCATTGAACAGGAGTTTGGGGTTTGGCCTTCACCAGTGCCACAGGCTGCATCTCCAGCTGTAGCACAGATTATGGAAAATTCAGATATCTTAGTGACAGCTAAGAGTTGACTGGCACTTGAGAGAGCAGTTTAGCTGTCAACACAAGTTGTAATCACAGCACTGTTTGTTTTTCAGATTAAGACAAATTCTTTAATGTGGCTGTACCTGTTATCAGAGCCTTTTGGATAAAAGGTAGCATCAACACAAAGCTCAGTTTCACTACAAATCAAACTGCTGGGTAGCAGCTGTTGCCACTGATGGATAAATATGATCCTCTTCAGAAAATCCTGTTGCCTCATCTTGATTAGTATGGAAAGTATTTAAGAAACCTCAGCTTAGAGTCTAGAAGTCCTGGTTGCAATCTTTTAATATCATGAGGTGTGCTTCTTCTGGAAGGCTTCTCTCTCCATAAGGTCTTGTGTTTAGATGAGTACTTTTTTGTTCATAATTTTCTTAGCTCATTAAAATTCCATTTTAGGGATTGTTTTTAATAGTAACTGGACAAGAACCCCCTGTATTGTGTAGTGAACTCTAACATTGCTTTTGGCTGAGTCACTAAACTGTCCTGCCTTGATGTCTCTGTAAAATGACTTTTGCCCATTGCCTTGCAAAATTTTGCTGGAAGTGTCTTAATATTTTATAAAGGTGTTCTTGCCCATCAGCTGAAGGTTGAAAAGTTGGCCCATAAATGAACATGTGAATTATTTAGTATGATGAGATTTGAAGCCTGTATGTGTGATAAGCTTTTGATTGTAGCTTGTTCCTTACCCCTTCCACTAAACAGATAAATGGAAAAGTTCCTCATCTGACTCTTTTTTCCCCATCCCTGCCCTGCCCTGCTTCCCACCCCCTCCACTGTGGTGTGTCAGGGAATATAATGGATATAATAGTGCAGTGATGACCTGATCATGTTGGAGAGCTTTTCCTTTGTAGACAGAAGCAGCATGTTCTGTAGTTGCTTTAACCATGGTGTGTGCTCTTCACAGGGCTGTAAATGGCTTGTAGCACATCTTGACCTCTCTAGTGTAGGGAAATCAGATTATGTTCTTACTCTGGCAGAAGATGGACCCATCAGGCTTGTAGGTTAGGAGAACTTGCCATCTTTATTCATTCAAGGAAGTATGATTTTTATCTTGATTACTGTATTCTGTGGTGAGGTGCATACTAAGTAATAGTGAAATGGACTCCTTACAGATTTCTGGGGCTGGTGGAACAGACCTTTCCTGTTGAAAAGGTATTGACTGTGTTGCAGCTGTCTAGAGTCTTCTGGTTTTGTTTTTTTCTTAGTGAGTCAGTGGGTAGTGCCACTTTACATAATGGTGTAGAATGTGGTTTGATGTTGTTTTGAAGGCTAGTTAACATGCAGTGGTTGTTTTAAGGTAGGACTTGCTGATCTGGTCTAAAAATCATTGTGCCAGATCAATATTGTGAAAAATTGAATTGTACAGTGTTACTCTGCTTGTTGTCTCCATGGTGGATCAGGCAGTGCTTGTTAGCACCCACATTCTGCTCAGTCTCCCAGGCTCGAGTCACACTGATTTTTGGGTCACTGTGTCCTTTTCTTCCTGCTCTCTGTTAATATGAGAGAGATGTTGTGATGCCTTTTTTTGGTTTTTTTCCTTCTCCTTTGGATTCTTGCCATACATAAGTCTTGCTGTGAGGATTTGGTCTGAGTTTTGTCTCTTTCAGTTGCAAGTACTTTATTGAAAAACATGGAATAGTTTCTGAGCCAAAGCTGCAGCCAGGCCTGCCAAGAGTCCTGCACTCTGATTAGCATCATCTGCTGTGTCTGTGCAGGGGCCAAGCTGACTCTGCTTCATCTGCTGGGACCTGGGCTGAGGGGGAGGCTGTGAGCAGCACTGGGTGTGTGATGCTGTGCTGCACACATGGCCTGGTACAGGATTCAGTGGGATACTGCAAAGGTTATGGGACCTGAACCCAGCCAGCCCCTACTTAGGGAGATTTGTGCTCCATGGAGGTAAAGTGCTTTTATTCTCTGTACAACCATTGGTCCTGTAGTGCATGGTTTGGCTTTCTACTGCATTCAGTCATTTTGTCACCTTGTAGAAGAAGTAGAAGCTGTTGCAAGCAAGAAAAGTTGGAGATGTTTCTAGCTAGGGCTTCTTCATGTCCCTGGGTAAGTGGGTTTTAGGGTCTTTTTTTTTTTTTTTTACCCTTGACATGTTCTGGGCAGATGTCCAGGCCCTTGAAGTTCTGCCAGGGAGATGCTGTAATGTGTTAAGCATGCTGTTCCCTGGTCCTATTCCTGTCCTGCAGTTGGTGTTGTGACTGTACCTAGACCCTTGTTCCATGCCAGGGCTGTGTCTCCCCTGTGCCCACATCCCCAGTTCTGTAACAGAGGTTTCTGTGGCCACTGAGCAGCTGTTTTTGTAGGCTCATTATGGAAACAGAAAGATGTGTTGCAGCACTAATAAGTTGATTTGATTCTAAAGCATGATTGAGTAAGGGAAAGGAAAGCAAAGCAACCACTCTGCTCTCACCAAAACATGTGATGTGTATGCAGCTTTGTAAGGCTTGGCATAAAATGCTATAAAACTGAATGACAGCTGAGATGCTCCAGCACCTCAGATGCTTCCTGAGGCCACAGATTTGTCATGGCCGGACATTTACAGCCTTCTGATGACCAGGCATTTGGCTTCTGAGGCTGTGGGAGCAGCAGAGCTTGCTGAGCCTTCCCTTTGCTGGGGACAGTCGCTGTTCTGGACTGATGGACACCAGAGGCACATCCACTTGCAGAGCCAAAGCCACTGGAAGGTGGAGTAATAACAGAGGGTGGTTCCACTTCTCCTGTGGTACTGGCTCCTGCCCCGTGTTCATGGTTGTCCTGTTCCTGTCTGGGACTGCTCAGCCCAGGACAGTGTAGCAGCAACATCCAACTTCTCTGTGCACCAGATTCCATCTGTTCAACCTCTGTTGAGCATACCTTCCCCTTCCCTGACCTCATGCTCTGCTGCTGCCAAAGACCCATAGCTGGCTGAGCAATAGCAGCCTGCTCAGCACAGAGCTTGGGGGAGGCCCTGCCTCCGACTGGAACATGGTCCAGCAGCAACTCTGGGCTCTGCTGCTGCCTCCACCCTCCACATCCCATTCCCCAAGCACTGTACAAGCAGAGTTTGTACATCTGTTTCTGCTGGACTTTGGATTCAATAAATCTTATAAAATGATTTTGTTTGGTTTATTTCAGTGTGTTGACACAAGTTCTTGTCCCTTTGCAGCAAGTGTTTGCACACCACTTGCCCTGGCATGGGCAGCTGTGGGAAGCTAGGATTGCTGGCCAGGGGAGTGGGAAGAGGAATGCCACAGGCAAACTACTGGACAAGATTAGAGAGAGAAGAAAAATAAAAAGTGTTCCAAAATATGAAAGAGAGAAAGCAGAGATAAAATTTGGAAACATAGTAGAGTGGTCACTAGGATCTATCCTGAAGAATAAGTCTCAAACTCTCCCATTAGTTGTGACACAACAGACACAAACCCTATTTACAAATCTTCAGATTCTTTCTGGGGAACTTCCATCTGCCCTTCATATGCCCAAGCATACTCCACCATTCCTTATAGTTTCAGATGTCCCAGGTATCCCTGAATTTAGGGAGGTTACCACTGAGTGTGTGGTCAGCAGGGCCCTGCCCTTCGCAGCAGCTTCTGCACCCATTACATTGAATGCTTGGGCTGAGTTACAGTAGAATGTGTTCCTCCTTTGGAATGTTCATGGGCAGGGAATGGTCCATGTCTCAGTGATAAAGTTCATCTGTCTGCCAACATCTTTAGCCCAGCAAGTGCAGAGCAGGAACAGTCTGACGTGTCTGGCTGTAACTCATTGGAAAAGTGCATTTTCCATGATCACTGGGCCTTGCATGTCAGTCCTTTGGCATGTCATCAGAGGGGATCTCAGTGCAAATCCCTGTGGGTGTTGCCTTCCCTGTTCCTTGTGCCCAATGGCAAATTTGACATGTTTGAACCTTGATGCACTGGGGGATGTCATCACTTGGCTTTCTTCTCTACCCTGTGTAAGCAAAGCATCAGGCCAGAAAAGGCTTAGTGAAAATATTGCCTTTGGTAACTTGCATCTGGTCATCCATCCATCTTCTACATGGTACTCCACATTTTCAAGGTTGAGCAGCTTATCCAGGTCCTGGTTTACCTAGGTGTGTGATGTAGCCATGATGCCAGTTTTGCCCAGAACCTCCCAGAATTTCTGTGTTCATTGCTGGGGCTCTTGAAGCATGGAGCTAAATCACAATGTTATTTCCATAGTGCTGTGATGTAAATGGTCACCCAGCTCAACAGAGCCACTTCCCACTTGCTGCATTTTGAGGCAGAGTCTGATCTCAGGTACAGAAATCAGAATGTGACCAAATAGTCAAGAGTGAAGCAAGGCTGACATTGAATGGAAAAGTTGGGGTTGAACAGGGTCAGATGCAGGACAATCAAGGGTAGTAGCAGCACACTACATCTAACTCCAGTGCTTGCTTAAGAGTGAGTGTTTATCAGTTTATCCTGTAACTGTGTCCTGAAGTAACTCAAGTCCTTTCTGCCACGTGTCTGGCATTGCATAATTCTGACCTGTTTATCAAGCAGCAGTGATGGAACTTGCTGTTCATTTTTTTTCCCCTATGCGTTGGGATCAAGGTAGTCTGCCAAGAAGGTCAGCATATCAGCTTTTTCTTGTTAGCAGGCTAAACAGAGCTTCAGTTTGGTGTTGAGCATTCAAAAATGTCCTCCCAAGCCCTACTCACTGTTTTTGTTTTTCTTTCTTCCTGTTCTTTGATTGCACAATCTGAGCTATTCTGCATCTTGTTAGTAAATGTGTTGGTATATTTTGGGTTTGAGTGTTGAAGGGTTTAATTCAAAGGAATATAAATTTAACCCTTTTTTTCCCCCTCAATAGCCAAAGTCCTACCTGTAGTGGTTGTGATTCTGTATTTGCATGTTCAAAGTGCTGTCTTCAAAATGAGCTGTACTGAGAAGAGTCTTAGAATCAGGTTCTGCTTGACCGCTGCCATGGGCCAGGTGGCCAGATCCTTTCTGTTCTCTGCCTGTCTTCACGACTTAAAATGATTTTGTACTTTTGGAGAGAGGATGGAGAAGGGAAAGAAGGAAATACCTGTAAACTGAATGCTGCAGCCACTCTAGCTCACTTGATTTCAGTCCATATAGTATAGTCCATCAGGAGTCCATGACCTGTGTTTTACAAAAAAAGCATTCTCCAATTTTGTCCAGATTTCTCAAATTTTGAGAGGAATCTGCACTTTGCACTTGAGAATTTTTAGACTTGGCCACAACTGCATGTAGGTGCTGAGTGTCCATTGCTCTAGACATAGCTATCACCAAGAGACCAAAATGGGATGTTCTTTAAACAGCCTTGTTGGACTGAGCTACCAGTCACAAACTGTCAGTGTGTGGACTCTCCCAGGGTTTTCTTAGGAACAGCTGCCTGCCCTTCTCTGTCCTGGGATGGACTGCTGGAGCTGCTGGGGATTGTGAGATTGAGTGGTGCCCCAGCTGGGAGATGTGCATGAGAATCTATGCAAAGGGAGCATTGTCACAAGTGCAGTGATGCATTTTGGAGTGATGACAATGACTTCATGGAAACATCAGGTCAGTGATAGAAAGGACAATAAAGGGGAAATGCTAGGATTAACTTGTAGAGAGCTTGGGAACAGTGCAGAGAAAACTGCAGCCTGCTTCCCTTCTCCACGGGGCACCTTCATCTCCATTCTCACTAACACTCTAAATCCAGAGAAAGTTCAGATGATGATGCTCAGAAGAGCAGGAAATAGCTAAATAGGCTTGGAGAACGGATATTTATGGGGGATTTTGCAGAGTTCTGCATACTGACATAGGTTCTGGAGACACCAAATCCATACTTTGTCGTCTTCTCCAGTGCAAGAACTACAGGATCTATCCAAGTAGTAGGAGGCACATTTTCATTGCCTGCAGTTACACTGCCAAACTCTTTCTTGCAGGACACAGTGAATGGTATGAGTGTTTATATATTCCTAAGAGAGGATTGAACAATTTAATGGAAACAAAATCCTTTCAGGAGTATTGAGTGAACAGAATCTCCATCTGGCTCAGTCTGAGCTTACAGGTGGTTGGAAAGTGGTGACTCTGTTCAGTCAGGGTGTGATACGTGCACATCCTGTTCTGCTGTCTTACTTCTTGAAGAGCATCCTTCTCCAGGCTGACCCCCTGTCCCACAGGGGCAGAATTTGAGGAGCATGTGGGTACCACCTCATCTGCCTTCCAGGTCACAACAGTGGCTTCTGCAAGTACTTGAGTACGAGTGGCACAGAGGTTAAACTGTCTGGGGAACTTGCAGATGCAGCTGTGGGGAGGGTTTTCAGGAAGTTCTGATTCAATCCTTATTAAAGCACTGCTGGATTTTGTAGAGGAAGAAGCTGTTGAGTATCTGGAGGCTCCAAGGTGTCTGGGAGTCACAGAGGAGGTTGTAATATGCTGGACCCATTCCTAGGTGGCGATAGCAAATTGTTAACGATGCAGGAAAAACCCAAGTTTTCAGGAAGTGTTTTGAGAAAAGCTGGAAGTCTGTGTTTTCAAAATACATGTGATGAGTTACTCCCTACTCTCCTGGTAATCTAGGTTAATGCCAAATGCTTTCAATAGGGATACACTATTTAAATCAACAGGCCCCAATAACTTTGACCTAGAAGTACTAGAAGTGCTGATTGTTGTTTTTAATTCAGATTATTACGAAATTTCAGAAGATTGGCTGAAGCTGGCCAGTGCTGGAATGACCCTTATGCCACTGCCCTCATGTTTATTTCAGGCAGAATTTTAGGAATAAAATTCTGGTTTTTATTAATAAATAACTTATTTTCTGTTTTTTA
Source organism: Thryothorus ludovicianus (assembly GCA_013397245.1). Taxonomy (NCBI): domain Eukaryota; kingdom Metazoa; phylum Chordata; class Aves; order Passeriformes; family Certhiidae; genus Thryothorus; species Thryothorus ludovicianus. The sequence goes on along the minus strand of VZTB01002865.1, from coordinate 284,860 downwards.
TTAATAAATAACTTATTGTTGGACATATAATTAATGCCAGTCAGCTTATGTTTACAGTGAGTACAGTAAGTTCATTAAACTCTGGCTTGTTGTTTTAAGATGACCACGGTGATCTGATAGGCTGACAGTCTAGATTTAAAGCCCATAATATGGTGCCAGGTTCAGGTTCAGCACTACACAACATTTGAGTTGAAAAAGTAAACTACATAACATTAGCAAAGTGCTGGGTGAGCAAATTTCCTTAACTGGTTATGTTAGTGGTTTTCTGGGGAGAATAAAATTCAAAACAAGCTTTTTCCAGGGATTGTGGCTGCGTGCACCACATTTGTCATTGTCTTCAAGGCCTTTACTCAGTCACTTTTCACTGGAGTTCAACACCACTGTTGTTGCTACAGCAAGAACTGACACTCTGAAGCTCAAGTCATAAAAGAACAGGAGGAGGGTTTTTTCAGTAGGATCAGCTGTAGGTAATCAAACATTTATTTCTTACACTGCAGAACCAGTAACATCTGCATTGGCCCAAACATTTAGTGAGCTCATCCTCATGGTTAGACCTGCTCATGTATTTCTTACAGTACATGATGTGTAAGCACTTCACTGCTTAGATGTAACTGCTGACAAGTTCTTGGTAGGTGCTTTGTAATGCACCTAAAACCAGGAATGATTTGCATGCAGAAGATCTAGAAGTTTGTATTTGGATTGTATTATGAGTAGGTTAAGAGATAAATTGATTTAAGTTATCATCTGAATGATAACTTACCAACAGCTTCATTAGAAAAGATCTGAATTGACACTCAAGTAACAGGTCTGGTTTTGGGGAGCCTAAATAATAGCTCAGTGATGGCAACAGAGCAGATAAAAGGGATAGTGTAAAGGAGCCACAGTTTTAAAAATTCAAAAATATTTCAATGATATTTTTACTGGATGGAGTCTTAGCAGTGGAAGTTTGACAGCAGACTCTAGAGCCCTTACTGCTTCCTTCTTTGTTTTGCCAAGTCAATTTGGCATCATTTTTGTGCTTGCTGAGGGTGCTGCCTGTGCTGTTGTCCCTGTCTTTCATGAAGATTTGAAACAGGACTGGTGCTACTGTCAACAGCTTGTTTGGAGCTGATCCGAGGGAAGTCTGACTCTTGGGACATCTCAGTCTCTTCCTGTTGGATGTGTGGGACTAAATAGAGGAAATTACTCACTATTTCTAGACTAGAATTTGCTGGGAGTCCTTCCTGCCTTTCACTCCCAAACTCTGCTCTGAGGTCCAGAATCTTGGACTGTGGCATGTTTCACTCTTGCTTCATTCCCTGACTTTCCCACTGGCATTCATTTGGTGTGGTACAGTACCAGGGCCTCAGGCATGCACTGACTGGTTTGTGCTTTCCTGAGAAACCCTGAGCACGTGGGTGCTGATGCCTCAGTGCTGTAGCACTGGTTTACAGGATTAAATTTCTAGTGCCCTCACATTGTTGGTTTTGGAGGAAAATCCTGGCTCACAGAGGTGCTCCAGCCCACCTTCGCAGGGCTCTGCTCTGTAGTTCTCAGTGTGTTCAGTCTTTGTGGTTCTTACATAATTCCTTTGCCAGAGCCACCACTCCACATGTAACAGAATCTGCACTACCCTTGGGTGTGTAAGGGCAGTAGATGGCCAGAGCACCTTCTTTTGCTTCCCTAAGGATTCAGCCATATTTATATAAAACACAGGTGTCTGGTTTTAATGTTGTGTCACTTTCTGGTAGAAGTCTGTCTCTGTGAGATGTGGCTTTGATTGTGCAATTCAGAAGAAGGCTTCAAATGAAATTACTGGGATATACAGAAAAGAACAAGTGAGCAGGGTGCATTCCCTGAGCCCAGCTGTAACCCTTAGCACAATGTTACTGGCAGAAGAAATAAATGATATTAATATTAGACCTGACCACTTTGCATTGAGCTCACTTTTGACATTTGAGGATTGTGATTTAAACTGTCTGCAGAATGGGAAATACTGTATACCAAGGGATACAGAAATCCTTATCAACTGTTAGAAGGGAAATACAGATTTGAGGATGCAAAAATTGCCTCTCTCCATTTGGTACACCTCTGACAGCACTTACAGGAAAAGCTGCAACTGTCTGAGAACTGTTTTGTTAAATGCTTTTGCAGGAAGATTTTGGGTTTGGGAAACACAAGTGTTTTAGAAAAAGAGTTTGTTTCACCTCAGGCAAGAAAAAGATAAATGGGTTGAAATGCAGATTATATGTTCTGATTAAAGACCATCAATTTCTTTTCAGTTACCAATATGTGAAAATTAATATTGGGATGAATCAGGAGTGGGAATCAAATTTTAAAACTCCCACAGAAAATGGTAGTAGTTCCATGTGGTTCTGCTGAACTGGCTTCACTGCTGTCCTGTTCTTTTGCCTTGTCTTTTGCAGGATGGGATAAACATTCTTATGGGTACCACGGTGATGATGGGCACTCCTTCTGTTCCTCGGGGACAGGGCAGCCCTACGGCCCCACGTTCACCACTGGAGATGTCATCGGCTGCTGTGTCAACCTTATCAACAACACCTGCTTCTACACAAAAAATGGCCACAGTTTAGGTAAGGGGAGAAAGGAAAGTGTTCTCAGCAGAGGGATGCTCCAGCCCTGCTCTTGCTGCTCTTTAATACTTTGCTTCTATTGTAACTCTCGTGTCACACCTCTGAGTAAGGTCTAAATGGCAGAGAGCACTCAGCAGCTGTCAGCAGTTGTAAATATTTCCAGCAGGTAAAATGGTTTCCATGCTGCTCAGTTTGTTTAGATACATTAGAATTTCATCCACAGCTTCTGCTTTCCTCTGCTACTGCACAGTAGGTGGGAGGCTGTGTAAAATGTCTAATGGCTGGACAACAGGGAAAGAAAGAAATAAGTGGGAGGAAGTTCAATTAGTGTGTTGGTAAACTACCTACAAAGCCATGGTAGTGGTGTCTTTATTTTTGAAGGGACTTGTCCATCTGAAAGCCTCTATGTTGGTCCGAGCATGCCCAAAGCCAGGCATTAATTCAGCACAAGAGGTCTTACTTAAGCACTGAGCTATAATTTGGTTCATTCCACACTTCTTTCAGTAACTGTCTTAAAGTTAAGGAGTTAAAAATTTTGCCCAGATTAATACCTCAGATGTTTTCTAGGCATCTGTCTTATCTTATTTGTCTAAAATATAAATTTTTGGCCATTTTCCCCCTAAAATACCTATTCCTTGGATGACATGTTCTCCACCTCAGATAAATTCTTGTTTGATTTTTTTATCACATAAGACGTGCAGTAAATTTTTGTAAGTTCGTCTCACTTTTTGTGCTGGGATTCATTTGATTTGGCAGGGAGGGATGAGCACTCATTTCCTTTGCTTCTCCTTGCTGTGTCAATTCTACTTTGTTGAACTCAATATTAAATTGGTAGAAAAATACTCTGCTCAAAACACTTAACAGAGCAAAGATGTTTTGAGTTACTGGCTGGGCTGAAGGAAGGAGTGGGATTGCAGTGCACTGTGTGCCTGGAGAGTGCAGAATTTCTGGTGAGCTCTTGGGAAAAGTACTGGGCTTCCCAATATTAGAGAGAGATGGACTTACTGGAGAGTGTCCAGCAAAGGGCTGCCAAGGTGATGAAGGGTTTGGAGCATCTGTCCTAGGAGGAAAGGTTGGGAGAGCTGGGGTTTTTCAGACTGCCCATATCAGTCCAGTACTGGTAAGACAGGTAGAGGCTTGAAAGCAACAGCTGATGGTGAAGAGCAGGAGTTTTTGCTTAGAAATGAGACAAGATAAAACAACAGCAACTGAGGTAATGAAATAGTTAAAAAGATTTTGCAAAATCTCCCCTTTTAGTTGCTGTGCTTGATTTTTGGCATATATTTACACAGAAGCCCTGTAGTGGTTTGTGCTGTGCTCCTCTGGATGTTTTCTGTTGTTGAAGTGGGTGCTTTTCCAGCTTCACTGTTTTTCACCCTGACTGTGCTGTTACTTTTCATCATAACAAAAGTGTGAGAGTCAGGAGGAGGTCAGGTCTTCTATTTAATGAATACAAGTTTGTTCATTTGAAATTTATATTCTTTTTACTGACCAGAATCTTCACAGTATAAGTTATACCTGTTGAAAAGTTGCCGCTTTCTCCTCTGTTTTGTACCCAGGACTGTGTTGTGCCTGGGTATCTGGGCAGATGAAGCCAAATAAAGAGCCCAGTTCAGTAACTTCTGTGTTACCTTTCATCATTACCACCTTCTGATTCTTTGCCTCATGTCCTTGCTCAGAGATTTGTTTGGTTTGGGGCATTCAGAGTTCTTTACAGCAGTGAAGTTATCTAGTCTTCCTTTCTTAAATTTAAGTGCTCCATTTCCTTCAAAGGTGGGGCTTTTTTGGATTGAAAGCTCATTGACTTACCCCTTGAGGAACAGCCTTCCCCAGTGGTGGACAGTGGCAGTGTGAAGAAACAGGAAATGTAACAAGAAAATTACCATGCTTAGAGAACAGCATTAGTTATAAACTTTGCTGTCCCCTGGGCATCCCCTTGAGCTCTTCAGTACAAGACATGAGCTGTCTGAGAAAAGGGCAGGGAGAAGCCTCTCTTTAGCATTCACAGCTGGCTCCTGTGTGCACCAGCTTTTCTTTGAGCTGTAGTGGCATAATGGTTGTACAGAGAGGGGAGAGCTGATGTGGTTAGAGGAGACAGGGATGGAAGCACAGAAGGGAGCAGCAGACCTCAGGCCTTGCTGGGTGACCCCACAAAAGCTGCAGGAACATTTTAATGCCTTCTTATAAAAGCAGAATGAAAACCTCATCTGAGGGGGCTGTTGGTAAGGGCCAGCAGTGTGTTTGTGTCACTGATAAAGAAATACAGTGTCCAGGGGAAGTGCTCAGTGGAATGCTGAGGAGAGGAGCCCCTTGACCAGGGGTTACCCAGCTCCTCATGGACACAGAGCAGAGAGATGTGAGAAGAGGATGAGACAAATACCAGCAGAGAAACCAAGGCCAAATGGAGCAGGAGCCATGATTTATTTGGAAGTCAGAATGCTTTCTTCCCTGAAAGAAGCAACTCCTTGAAGGTCTTGAACTTCCATGATATTTAGTGCTAACCTGAGAATCTCATTTCTGTGTTGTGTAAACCCAAAGTTTACCAGGAAGGGGATGGTGTTTTTAATAGGTGTTCCCTGACATGAACCTGTGGAAGCCATGTATGTCTCCTCCTAGGAGATGAGGTAATTGTGTAATCCTACTGCAGATGCCAGGAATATTCATGAGACTAATCAGCCCCTTTGTGAGGCCAGTTAGCTGTAGAGCAGGGTTTCAGAGTTTGAATTTGTCTTTCTTTTAATTGAATTACCCTAGCTTTATCTTTCCAATTCACTCTTCACCATTTAAGTCCTTTCCTATTCATCTATTAATTAGACACCCCCCTTTTGTTTTCCTTGCAATTTCTTCTGTTACTTAACTATTATCTTCCATTGTCTCCATACTTTTTCATTTAATCAGATCCATCAGGAGCACTGTATAAGAACTGTTTTCTTGGCCATCACAAATTCTGGATGTTCTGGTTGGAGCTAAGTCTTGAACTTTATTTGGAGACGTCACATGAAAACTGTTTGACATCGTATGTAGTCTTAATTCTCTGTTCTGGAAAATGTCTTGAATGTCTTCTGGCTGCTGATGAAACACTTTTGACAAGTTCTGAGCCAGAGTCCTGGCAGTAAAAAACATAGTGAGATGTGGCTAGAAGTGTGATGAGAATGAATTTGGAGAGAAAGAGGGAGAAATGTTGGGGCACCAGCCATTAAGCAGAAAGTCTTGGACCAAGACATGAGGAGGAAATGTGACTGCTGCAGGTCTTTGGGTTTAAGTGGATGAGCTTGCTCAGGGACTAATGTAGGAGTGTCTCAGATCTCAGACTTTGACAGAAGACCAAGGTAAATGGAGCAGCAGGGCTATAAAAAGAGCATGCAACCCTCTGAAGTCTTGGCATAGAAAACTTCCTGAAGTTTGAGTTCTATTGCAGGCTCTTAGAAAGACCAAGTTAACCTAAAAAGTGAAATATCTGTTCTGCAGCCAGGTTAGAGGCTAGGAGGAACATGAGGGGTAATGCAGAAATCTGTTGTCATACAGAGACACAGGTGTGTCCCAGTTTTAATAGGATTGACCCCAAAGCTTCAAATGAAGTTTTCAGAGAGCAGGAACATTGGGATGTTCAAAACAAGACTTCAGATTATTCAAATTTAAAATCATAAAATCTTGGAATTGTTTGGGTTGGAAGGGACCTTAAAGATCATGTCAGAGACACCTTCCACTGGACCAGATTGCACAGGACCCCATCCACCTTGGCCTTGAACACTTCCAGGGATGGGTCAGCCACAGCTTCTCTGAACAACCAGGGCCTCCCCACCCTCATTCACTACCAAAATGAACAAAAAACAGCAAACTTGGCTACAGCCTTATTCTCTGGGTGAGCAGTTTTACCCGAGTGGCCTGACTGGAGGACAAAGGTCTCCAAGGGCATGTTTGGGTTTGACAGTGCTTCTCCTCAGCAGCACCTTGGAGAAGTATTCAAGTATTTTCCTGGGCTGGCATTTCCTAGTCTGCTCTTTGAGATGCCCACACTGCTGAGCACTGTGTTGTGCTTATTGCAATCCACCAGCACTGCTTAAGGATTCTCTGGATCACAGTTACCTCAACAGATGCTGGAGGAGCACCCTGCTGTGCAGGCAGTGGAGTGCTGGGGCTGATTACCCAAATGTATGTTGTCTTGTGCAAATTGAATTCTGTAAGAGGCCAGTGATGAGGCAGACAGAATAATTGATGCAGGGTGGAGAGCAGAGATGGGCTGGAAGCTCCACAAACACATTCTGTGCATGGGGTCCTGTGTAAGTGCACTTCAGTCATGGAAAGTGGAAGTCCTTAGTTTGGCTGGCAGGTGAAGATGTCAGTCATGCTGTGCCCTGGCACTGAACCTTTATGTAATGTCTTTGTATCACTGCCTCGATGATCACATTAACTTCATGGACTTAGAGGGTCGCTTCCTGACCTTGATTTGTCTAGTCCTTAAGTCTTTAAGAAGGTTGTGGTTTTAAACTGGATCCAGGCTTTGGAGGGGCTGCAGAGAAAGAAAACAGTTTCACACTCAAGCTGTGATTATTTCATTTTCTAAAATTGGCTTTCCTGGGTGCAGGTGTGTAGCAGTGCAGATGCAGATGCAGAAACTCTGTGCAGACATGTCTGTGCAACAGACCAAGTGTTGTCTGCATAAAGCATTTTATTAGTCTGAGTTATGTAGCAGAATGTGGAAAACATACTTTTGTCTTATTGTAAAGGCAATGTAATGAATTTATTTATAGAATCATAGAATTATTTTCTCTGGGAGGGATCTCTGGAGGTCAAGCATCCAACAGCCTGCTGAAAGTAGGCCCAAATTAGATCACGTTACTCAGAAACTCATCAAGTTTTTACTGTCTCCAAGAATGGAGATCACCTGGGGGCTTTTCTGGTACTAATTCAGTGTTTGACCAAAATTCATACTGAATTTTTCCAATTACAATTTCCCATGTTGCAGCTTGTCTCTGTTGCCTCCTGTCTCCTGCCACCATGCATCTCTGAAAAAAGCCTGTTTTATACAGATGACAATTGTAGGCAGCAAGAGATGTCTGCCCTAATGTTTTTAAGAGTGACCAGAGACTTTTCCCTTAACCTATCATTGCCTTGCTGGCCGCTGCTGGACTCACTCCAGTCTCATTGTGAGCTCACTCCAGTCTGTGTCCTGTATTGGGGGAGCCCTGAAGTGAACATTGTAACTCAAGTGTAGACTAACAAGAGTTGGAAAAGGAGGGAGAAATCCCATCCTTTAACCTACACTCTCACTAATACAACTCGGGATGTGGTTGATCTCCTTTGCTGCAAGGATTCACCTCTGGCTCCTGCTCTGCTTGTCCAGCAGGACCCTGAATCTTTTCTGCAGATCTGCTTTCTCTCCAGTCAGCCTCATCCCATCCTGTCTTCTGGGAGTATCACAACTGGTGGCATGGCTCTCAGGTTGCTTTTGTTGAGCTTTGGGAGGCTTGTGCTGGATCTTTTCTCCAGCTGTAGCTCTGTGCTATTTTGTCCTCCAGCCTATTGTCCTGTCTGTTGTTTGGTGACACCTGGGAGCACACTTTGTCCCATTGTCCAGGTCATTAGTGAAGACATGGAACTGTATTGGCCCTGCCATTGATCCCTGAGGGACAACTCTTGGACTTTGAGCTGCTGATCACAGCTCTTCCATCCTGACAGTTCAGCCAATTTTCCACCCACCTTGTAGTCCATTCAAAAGCCATGAGCTTGTCCAGGTGCTGGAAGCAGCCACACAGTTGCACAAACCTGGCCACCTTTGGCTCTGAGAGGTGCTGGGGGCAGAGGAAGACTCCAGTGGACAGCAGGCTCAAGGAGGTTGGCCTCATTCTGGCATTAGGGTAGGAAGAAGCTTTCATCCACCTTTTCATCCAACTGAGCAAAGTAATTGCAAAGTGAGCAAAAGGTTTGAGTGAGGAACAATATCTGGGCAAAGTGACAAGGTGAGAGAAATGCTTACTGAATGTTTTCCTCAGCCACGTGTTCAACATCACCTGTGTGCACAATCTTTGGTTGTAGAGAGGGTGCTCAATTAAACAAAGTCCAAACTGCCAGGATGTTCATTAAACCATATTGACTATGTGCCATGTTGTTAATTTTACTTTATTGGCTGTTTATTTAGTAAAATATTCAGGACTTCTTTCTGAGCATTTGATTTGGATCTATGCTGTTTTGAAAAGAAATTACTTGTTTCCTATCTTGACTCCTAAAACTGGTTGAAATTACCATTTCAGTCTGATCTGGTAATGTTACATCGCAGCTCTGGGTTAAAATAGTCCTAAAATTAAAAACAGAGGGTGGTGTTCTGCTTCTGCAGTGCCTTCCAGTGTCAGGCAGAAGGGAAGGAGGAGAGGTGGGACGTGTGTGAGAACTGGGTGTGCTGGTGTGGGTACCAACCTTCCTCTGGCTGGGGACAAGAAGAATTCTTGGGAACACACATGAGGAAAGACTGCAGCTTCCAGACTCCTGGAATGCTAGCTGGAAGTCTGGATTTAGCTCAGCCTGCTGAGGTGATGGCAGCACTGTCCCCTGTGCTGTTGGTGAGGGTGACCCAAAGCCTGTGGCACAGAGCTGCTGTCCCTGGCTGATCCACATCCCTGTGCTGCTGGATCCCACCCCTGGCAGGAGAGGGAGGAGAGGCACCATCCTTTGGAGCAGTAACTGGCATCTAAATCAGATGCAGAGCTGTGCCTGGGGTAGCCTGGCTGTGGTGGTTGCTGTCTCTAGCCAAAACTCTGTTACCCATCCCAGGCAATGGCTGCCTGGGCTTAAATACCTCTTTTCTGATATACCAGATGTAAATAAAAAGGGAAACCATACACGTTTTTTTCAATCTTTTCTATTTGGGACTGTGTCAGCCAAGTTGAAGATGAGGCTGTTCTTTGCACAGTGTTTCTCAGGTGCTCCTGGCTTCAGCTTGGTCCTGTTGCAGGGCTGTTCTCCAGCTGTAATGCCAAGTGCTGAATATTCATTCCTGTCTCTCTGGCTGATAAGAAGAACCAGTTACAGTCTAAACCAAAGGAATTTTATACTAAAACTCTGTTTCTAACACCAAACGGAGTCTTGAAAACTAACTCCTTCCTAGTAACAGAGGGAGAAGCAAAGGAAAGAGGAGCTGCTTTTAGAAAAGCAAATTTTTGGGAGAGATGTTGAAAACATTTAGACTTTTTCCTGAACCTTTCCCCAGATGCACAACCTTGCAGAGGAGGGGATTGGGGAGGGAAGTTACTTCTAAATACATGAGGTAGTGAAATGCAGGGTCAGAGCTGGGATTTATTGAAATGCAGTAATGTTTTGTAGCATGTTAAGGATATAGGCAAGCAAGGAAAAAATCCTTTGTCTTTTTAATTCTAATATTTTTCCCCCCACAGGTATAGCGTTTACAGACCTCCCTGTAAGTACACCTATTTTCAGTATTTTAACTAAGGATGCAAACAGAAGGGAGGGGGAAGAGTGTGGGGGTGTGACTTTTTTTCTGTTTGATGCCCTGTTGAAAAAACCATGATAACACACATTACTGAATGATGTGAATGCTCCTTTTTCTGAAACTTCGTCATCCTGTGACTGGGTTTGTGGGCTACTCACATGCCTCCTCTCATCCCTTACCACCTCTAAGAATATGTTGCTCCTTCTCCTGGAATTGAAACAGGGATGCAAACTTCATTACAGGTCCTTGTCTTCCAAATGCAGCTTTGAGGAGGAGTACCTGTGCATAGTTACACTGGTGTCCAGTCAGGTCTCACAAAGGCACAGGGGTTCACACACAAGAAAATGTTCCCTCTTTTCTAGACCCAAGTGTTCCTGCACAAGGAGAATGTGTTCAGTGAGAAAAGGTAAAACCAGGTCAGGCATGCACCAACACATCCACTGCATCCATCTCTCATACACAGGACTTCTTTTCCCTGAGGTTGCACTCCTGTCTTTGTACTTAATTACCCCAAATTAATTTCCTCTGATAAATTTCTTAGTTCCAATAACTTTTTTAGGCCTTCAAAGTGATCTATTTTATTGGCTGACTTCCCTGTTGTGTGGAGAAAAGGTTACTTTGCTTTGTTCTGTACTTCTTGTCAAAAAATTTATCTTGTTCCTCTAACTTTTGTATTCTGAGAAATAATGGCTAGCACTCCCTGTTCACCTTCCCAATGGGATTTAGGGCTTTACAGATTTCTCCCATATCCCAACTACAGCCTGCACTTAAATTACAGTTATTTGATTGGCCTTTTCACTTCCACTGTCAATACAGAGTAGTTTTTTGTTGTCCTAGGGTCTTTGAACTTGGTAACATTGCAATATGTTCTAAACCAGAAACTCCTTATGTGGGTTGTTTCACAGCAGTTCAGTCACTTGGTCCAAGTACAATTTATTAAAGTACAAGAATAGTTTGCCTTTCCATGGAGATTAACCTTTTGGAGTGAGGTATTGTGACAACCTTGCATCCACAGCAAGAAGATGCTTCTCTGATTTGCCCCTTAGTTTTTGGCTGTTTGTTTTCCCTCTGGATATAGATTGCATTAGTAATCACAGATTTACCATATTCCTTCTAATTTTTTCACCACTTTGTCTTCTCATTTGGCTAGACTGCTTCTCCTGCAGCAGGAGCAGAGTCCATGTTCAGATGGCTGTTCAGGCTCCTGTCAATCAGAAATAGCTGTCCAGCACATGTGCCACTGCTCTGTCATTCACAGCTCAAGTGTTGCTGTGGAGCTTCCCAGCACAGATTTGGCAGCTTGCAATTCCCTGTCCTGCTCAGCTTTACTCGCATCCTGTTGATCCTGGAGTGCACAGTGGGCTGACACAGACATTAAATGTCCATGTGTAAGCTGTTCTCTGTGTGCTGAGTCTCTGCTGGGCACAGGGGATGAGGGGAAGCAGAGCACACAGGAGAGTGTTTGCTGCAGTGAGGGCTTGCAGTGCCTGTGAGACTGAACTCAAAACTCTCCTGAGCCCCTGGCATCTCCCTGTCCTGCTGTTTCTTGATCTGGTCAGATCATCCTCCCAGGATCTCAGGTTTATTTGTGTGTCTTGTGCAGAGGAGATGTTTTAGTGTGAAGCTGGGAGAAGATCTGGCCAGGGTAGGTTTTGGCAGGTGCCTCATGGTGGACTCTCCAGTGGTTAAATGGTGTGTAGATGGTCTCTGTGCCTTTATCAGCTTGGTTTGCTGAGCTATTTTCTGGTGAAATGCCCTTCTAGCTTTTGCAGCAGCAGCTAATCCATAGCACTTGTTTTTCCGGGCCAGGAAGGAGTGCAGCTGATGCCCTGTAGGCCTCCTACTATTGAGAGTTATCCTTCATGAGACAATTCATGTTTAAAAAGAGGAGGAGATAAGTTTGACGGGGCTTTTTCACCCCTTAACTGTGAATATGAGCAAGGATGGGAGACTTCTGCCTCCATGTGGATCTAGGACATCCCTCTGCACAGGCTAAATTATTCTGCTGCTCTGCTGGCAGCTTCATCCTAAGAATACCTGCTGACTTCAGCATTCTCTTTTCCAATATCCTTCCCTTGGATCTCTGCCTTCTTCCTTCACCCTTGCAGGTACCAATGTATTCCATGTGCTCTTTTTGCTCCCTTAGTCCTTGGATTATTGGTTCCAAACAGCTCAGGTTACTGCCTTTCCTAAAGAAGGAAATGCCAAACCCAAGATAGACTTTGGTTTAAATATAATGAATATTGTCAGAGATGGTAGAATTCTTGAGGCAGTAGAGAATATGAAGTTAATTGCTTGCAGGTGATGTTTTTCATTGTTTTTTTAGTCTTCTGATCCAGATTCAAACACAATTTCCAGTGATTATAAGGTAAAGAAGAGAAAGTATCCATTATAGGAAGGAGGTGGACTGTAGTCTGTGTTCTTCACCTGCTAAAGCTGCAGTTCTGAAAATTTAACTGCAAACAGGTGTGGGAACAGCAAACTTACCTGAGTGACCCTTGAGGTGCTCTGGTTTGAGCAGCTGCACATGGATTTTTTGGCTCTGATCCATTCCTCATTTCTCACTCCTCCAGGAGAGCTTTTCCTTGCATTACATTACAGCCTAAGGGGTGTTGGAACTGGCTGGTAACACACATCAGTGAGGAGCTTGGCCAGTAAGCCCAATTACTTCTACACTTTTTAATCTCTAATTTTAGGGTTGGCATATCAGTGAGACTACACAAGGAATTAAATTGACTCTTCAAAACATTGCCAGATTAGAAATAATTTCCTTGAAGTGCTTGTTCCGAAGTTCCCCTTTCAGAGGCAAATGGTGAAGACAAAATTTTGCAAAAATTCACAACATTAGGAAGTTGAAATGAATAGTTTAATTTGAAAACCTGACACACGTGTTGAAACATACTTGCTTTGGCTTGTTTCAGTTTCCTCTAAAAAGTGTTTTCATTTGTACAAAAATACGGTGATATAGGAAAAAACACATTTTGGCTTAGCACAGGCTGAAGTTAAAACCAAAATAGCTGCTTGAAACGGGAGTGAATTTCCACAGAGAGAAAGAAGGAGATTTTTGGGATTTTTTGGGGGGTTTATTTTGTTTTGTTTTCCAATTTAAGTCAATGCTCAGGCCCAACTCTTATTTACACAGGCCTGGATCAGGTCTATCCTGCCTGGAGGTTTGAAGGAATAGTAGGACATAAAAAAAACCCCAGAAGAGCCCAGGATGGGATTGTAGGAGTGCAGAGGCACAAGGGGGTTAAAAACCAGGTCAAGATGAACAAGGGAGTTGTGAGCAGCTGGCCACCAACATCAGGGCAAGAGGTGGGCCAAATGTCACAGGGAAGGTGTTCCTGAAGAACTTGGCAGGAAAAGCATCTCCTGGATCAGTGGGCTCTGGGATCATGTCTGCCTGCATCTGGCAGGGTGATGGAGATATGTGTAGTTTCCAACAGCTGCTAAACAGAGAGAACACATCCCACATGTGAAAAATGGAATTTTACCTCAGACATTATTTGAGACATGTGGAGGGTAGGCAGCTTCTGCTCAAAGATGAACATAGCCAAAAGTGTTTGAAAAATACATGACATCTTGTAAATTGGAGGGAGGGGGGTTACTTCCAATTTCCAAGTATTTTAGGTGTCTGATTATTGGCTTTGGAAGCCCTTGGGTTTAAGATACTGAGGAGGTAATGAAAAGTCTGAAGTGTGGACTATGGAAAATATCTAATCCCTTATTGGAGATATTTCCATGTCAGCCAGTTTTAAAAGAATGGAGGGACTATATTTAATTACAGTGTTTTCCTCTGATAGCTCTTCCTTTATCATGCTGTATTTACTTTGCACATCTCTGACCTGGAGACTTGGTGTGGGAGCAGGAAAGGAGGAGGTGAGGTGAATCAATCAGTAATGCATCCTGATCTCTCTTTTCAGTTTCCAGCCTGTATTTATAGGTTCATTTCTTTCCTTTGTTTTTTGAGGTTTGAAAATTTCAAAGGTAGAGGTAGTTGGCCATATTCTTACCCAGTTCAGTTTTGAAAATGAGAACAGAGATGCTGCATTCCCTCTTGGAACCCTTTCCAGGCCTAAATCATCCCTATCTCTGCAATGGTGAAGAATAAGTTAAAGGCATTTCCCAGATAATTGTAGCAAAGCCCATGTCTCTTGCTGTGGAGGAGGAGAGGGTCATCCTAGGGTTCTGACTGGACTTAAGGAGAGAGGTTTGCCCCTCAACTGTTCTAATATCTGATATGAGCAAGGCACCACAGCCAGGCAGCTTCCAGAACTCAATTCCATGCCTATGTCCCTGTGCCCTGCCCAGTGTCCTGTTTCTGCCTCCACTATTTTAGAGCAACGTGGAAAAACCCAACCCCGAAGAGTTCCTGAGTGGAATGAGAGAGATTTCTTCCCCCACCCTGCAGGCTCACAGCCCATGCTGTAAAGCAGAGAATTAGTGACTTTTGTGTCAGTTTTGCCAGCAGAAAAGTAATTTGTGCTGCACGGAAGTAACTTGACAGTGAATGGAACATGCTCTTGAAAAATGTGATCAGAGTGATGAGAACCAGGCACCCCTGTACTTTTTCTGACACTGTTTCTCTTTTTCCAACATTTAAGAGGGCTCAAGGAATCCATTTGTATCCATAAGCTTATTTCTTCAAATCACATGAATTCAGAGGATTTCTGATAGTCTTTGAACACCTATTTTCAATTAGATCATCCTTAGAAGCTGAATTATTGGCTGAATTTTAGAGGCACTTTCATGGTGGTAACCTTTTCATTTTCCTCATGTTCTGGTGATGGGTCAGAGCTTCCATTTGGATCCATAGACTTATTCTTAAAATGAAATTCATTTATCAGTAGTATAATTTCTTGTGTGGATGTCTTGGGACCTTGGGATCATCAAAGTCCTAACCTCAGAGCTCCACCACTGCCTGTTCCCTTTTCATCAGAGATGTACAACATTGAGATAGCAATTTCCAAGGAATAAAAGAGTTGAGTTGAAACAGGAGGGAATACACAGATCCATAGATTGAGATGATGCTACTATTATTATTATTATTACTATTATTACTATTACTATTATTATTGTATATTGCCATTATTATTGTTGTTATTTTATTGTCTGCTGGCTCTTGAAGCTTGGTAGAAATTGCAGAAAACTAAGCCAGAAGTGGCCATCCACAGGCTGCTGGAGGATTGAAAGTCACAGGCTGCTGGAGGATTGAACCCATTGTTCTGATTTGATGCAATAACTTTTCATAAATGCACACTAAGTCACAGAGTTCCTTGAGAAGTACCCAAAGGACTGTTGCCTCTTCCAATTCCATTATATTTATTTCAATTTAAAGAGCAACTTTTTGGTTTTCCCAACCCACGTAGCTGGAGCCAGAAGGAGAAAGCTGTGTTTGATACAGGTTTGTTTTTCTTCCTTCCCAGTCAAACCTCTACCCTACAGTGGGTCTCCAGACTCCAGGAGAGATCGTGGATGCCAACTTTGGGCAGCAGCCCTTTGTGTTTGACATTGAGGACTACATGAGGGAGTGGAGGGCGAAGATCCAGAGCACCATTAAGAGGTTTCCCATAGGAGACAGGCTGGGAGAGTGGCAAGCCATGCTGCAGAAGTAAGTCACTGCCTTGCTGTTCAGCTTCTTCCCTTTTGTTAGGCTTTAAATACTTCTTAAGTGCTAATTTGTGCTCTCTTATGGCAAAAATTGCCACTCTCTGCATTTGCTCAAATTATTTTACCCTCCATTCTGTTTTTTAAGAGTCTTTCCTGTGTAGATTGCTGCGTTTCAAATGTGAAAGATGTGGGAGAAGTTTCCAGCCAAAGTTACATTAAAGCTTGTAGGAATGGAAGAACATACATTTTGGGGTGATGCACTGTGGGAGGGGAGGAGACACCATAAAAACTCTTAATATTGGAGAAAAGCCAGCATGTAAGTCAGCTGAATTCAGAAATGAAAGAGCAAAAAATAGCCTAAGCCAAAGGCTTCCAAACCTAACTGAAAGCCAAATTGTGACATTTTATAAATTTATGAATATTGAAAGCACTTCTCATTTCAAAAAGGATTGAGTGGAAATTGATGAGAAGTTGGCAGGAGTTGTCAGGGGTCAGGGATGTTATTGATGCTGTTACTTGCCTCCCAAAATGGGACCAAATTAGAGAGAGAGGACCTCCCTTAACAAGAGCTAAGGATTCTGCTGCAGTGGGACCAGTTTATCCCTGTATTTCTTCCTTGTGTTCTCCAGAATTTTTTCTTCTGATGTGCATGGTGGGGCTGTCAGGGTCACCACTCTGGAGTTCCTCCTGTAGAGCTCTTGGGCAGAAGCCATTTGTATTTAAAACAACTTCTAAAAATTACACACCTGCAATGTACAATGTTATGCCTAAAAATGGTTACTGAGTCATAAAATACTTCTTCCTTGTACTTAAAGTGGCCAAATTGAGAGTGTACTTTGAGCTGTGACTTGATCAGATCAATGCCAGCTTCATCATGAAAAGCCTGTTTTGAGATTTATCACAAGAAGGTTTGAAATCCTGTTGCTGGCTCTTTAGATTTTGTTACAATCCAGTGAGCATTAACATTGAGTCACTGTGTCCTGGGAAGGCACAAGTGCATTAGAAATGGTCTGTTCAGGAAGATGATTTTGTTTGTGCTTGTTTTCTGACAGTGATACTCCTCCCTCCCTCAAGATTTTTTGAAAACACAACTTTGAAGCGTGTTAATGTTTTTAAAATCAATGCTGACAGTCACCAGATTAAAGTGTTGTGAATGTGCAGAATTCATAAGGAGATTGAACTACTAAAGATATAATTGCTGGCAAATAAGTGATGGAAGAAATTCAGGACCAAAATCTTCTCTTCTTTAGATCTACTTGAAAGCCATGAACGTCTCTGAGGTTCAGATTTATGTCTGTATAGGATGTCACTGGCAGTAACACAGTATTGAGCCCTTACAAATGACCCTTGGACAGCAGTCATAAATAAATACTGTATATGCACTGAGATTCTTAATATTTTAATTATTTTTCCACTCTGTAAAGTGACTTTAGAGCCTCTCTATTTGCAGAGGATCAGGTGCCTGTCTTGCAAATACACAAAGTTTAGACCCAGAAGCAGAACCTTGGTTATGTTCTAAACAAGCTGAGTTTCCCAGTGAAATTGCAACTTCACTTGTGTTGATTCCTTTTTTCTCCAGTGTGATGACTCTGTTTCACCAGTGCCTCATCATCTCTTTGTGTTTTCTTTTTCTGTAGTATGGTTTCGTCATACTTGGTTCACCATGGGTACTGTTCAACAGCAACTGCCTTTGCCAGAGTCACAGACACCACAATCCAGGAAGAACAGACCTCAATAAAGAATAGACAAAGTAAGTCTCCTGTGTGTCACTCCTCAAGTGTGTTGCTTTGGGACTCTGCAGAGGACTGAGTGCTGTGGCAGTTACTCCATGAGAGTACAGAGCTGTCCACAGCACACTGCTGACCGTGGAGCAGAGCTTGGAACCTCTGCTAGGAGCACTTTTCCCATCATCACTGCTCCCTCTCCACCCTCTGCCATCTTTGCCTGAAGAACTACCCTGTTCCTTCCTGACCCTGGCTTCTCTGCTTGGCCTTTTTCTGAGCTGAGACCATTGTGCACCAGAGATCCCTTTGGATTTGAGCTCTTCACTGCAGGCTGTTGCAGCAGGGGCAGTTCCATTAGCCTGGGCACAGGGACTCAGACACATCCATTTAGTTTTGCTGCAGCTCCAAGTTAAGGACTCTTCCAGTCCCTCTGCACATTGTGATTTCAGGTAACTTTTACATGCTGAAGGGTTTTTAAATTCACAGCCAACATGTTAAGCTCACATTGGGTGAAGAATTTGTATTCTGTGTCTGTTTGGGTTGCTGCTGTTTGCTCCCAAGAGGCTGATCTCTCAGCTGGGAGGGCTGTCAGTGCTTTTGGTCCTGCAAAATAAGGCTTGCAGCTTTCTCCTGCTGTACCTTTTTTTTAAGCTTTCCCTGTTCACAGGCTCAGCCTGCAGAGTGGCAGAACATTGGTGTGTTTTCTGCATTCTCCTGACTGCTGAATACAGGCCACATCCCTGTACATTTCCCTTCCCTTTGTGAACAGTTCCTCGTGTGACTGTTACGTATCAGAGCATTGTGCCCCTTTGTGGATGCTTTCCATACATTGCATGTGCTTAGCCAGCATTCGGGTTCATCTGGGGACTCTGCTTTTAAATAACTTGCAGTTGCTGCCTGTTAGTGCTGATGGGCTTTGTGCTTTCCAGGTCATGCATTATGCAGCCCTGACCCCAGCCAGTGTTCCCAGTGGTGTGGGTTTAAGTGGCAGAGCCTGACGGGAGGCACGCGAGACGGAGCGGGCTCATTTGTCTGAGGACAGGTGACAAGGCAGATGGAGGGAAGGAGTACAGAGCCCTGAAGTTGGGGCTTGAATAAAAGGTGTGAGGAAAACACAGATGGGAAAACAAAAAGAGGGGGAAATATAAAAGGGAATGACATCTGTGAGAGTTGCCAAACAAGGCAAAGCAGAGCTGTCAAAAGCAGCAAGACGAGAAAATGGACGTGCAAGAGAGTGAAATGAGAGCTCTTGTGTTGGTGTGAGAGCCACGGCTTTGGTTCCAGATTTCAACTACAATAACAGCCAGATAGACACTGAGAAGTGGGAGACCAGACAAGTCACTGCAGTTTGTTACTGGGATTGTTAATGAAGATTTCCAGGCTGGGCTTCTGACTGCTCCAACACTTTGTGAACACTGCAGCCTCTTGTTATCAGAGGCCCTGCTTGAGAAGCACCTCACCAGCCATTCCAAGCCTTCCCTCTGCTTTTTGTAAGGAATGCTGGAAAAACAATGCAGTTTTAGTTTTAGAGTACATGTAGAAAAAAGAAATGTGAGTCACTGTAGATCAGCAGCTGCTCTGAGCTTTCAGAGATCTTGAGGTGAGTCTTGCACTTGTGTCTTCTGACCTGCTGGAGGAACATACATGGGACGTGAACACCCAGCATGATAAATGTCTTCTGCCTTGTATCTTTGCACCTCCTAGAACTATACAGGTCATTGAGTTGTTTCTAGTGTAGTCAATAGCTGGTACTTCTCTGGGAATACATTGAGGTGGATTTGCAGGAACATAGTTTTGTTGATATAATTAATTCTGCTTAGCAGTAGGAATGTTGTAGAAGCAGTGCTGTGCTGGGATTTAAGACCACAGAAGAATACTCCATTTATCTCATACTGAGCCATATGTTTGCCTCCAAGCTTGAACCAGCAGCCTCCTTGTTCCCATCCAGTTGGTGTGTTCTGGTTTTGTTTCCATTGCTGCAGAGTTCTGTGACTGAAGGACTAAAGTCTCAGAGCACCCTAATCCACCTACTTCATCCTTCAGATCATTCTGCTCTTGATGGTTTTTGCTCCTAAAAGATCCTTTCACATTTTCACAGGGTTTTCCTCGCCCAAATCCATAATAAACCAACTATGGTCTCTGGATCTCCCAAGCCCTTGTGCAAGGTGGTAGTGGGGAGCTGGGTGGAATGGATGAGACAGCTCTTTTGTCTGTTCCTGTGGACTGGTCCTGTGTGTCACTGGGTCTCCTTTTGCTTTCAGGAATACAGAAGCTAGTATTAGCAGGCAGAGTGGGAGAGGCTATAGAAGCCACCCAGCAGCTCTATCCCGGCCTCCTAGAACATAACCCCAACCTGCTCTTCATGTTAAAGTAAGTATGAAAAGCTTTATGCACCCTAATGCTGAAATGTATAAATAAAGGAGGGAAGAAGAACCAGTCCAAACATCCAGTCTGGCTGCACACCTTGCTCTGAATTCAAACTGAGCTCCTTTTGGGAGTCCTTTGCACAGTGCCTGTAGCACCACAGATGTAGTCCTTTTGTTGCTGCTCAGACCCAGTATAGCTTTGCCTTGTGAGGTCAGGCATAGGTGGGTGAATTTTAGTTCTGCTGACTGCCAGAAATTCCTTCAGAGGAGTTTCTTTACTGGTCTTGTGGAGATCTTGCAGTCCTCGAGCAGTGTC
The DNA here is from genome assembly GCA_013397245.1 of Thryothorus ludovicianus. Lineage (NCBI taxonomy): Eukaryota > Metazoa > Chordata > Aves > Passeriformes > Certhiidae > Thryothorus > Thryothorus ludovicianus. The sequence goes on along the minus strand of VZTB01002865.1, from coordinate 264,827 downwards.
AGTCACTCTGAAGGTTCCTAGAAAGGCAGATGTATGGAAAAGTCTGTCTGGGGTAGAGATTAAAGGAAAATGTGTCCCAGTTCTCCCAGCGGTACAGAGTGTCTCTCCCCAGACTTCCAAGACATACAAGGACAATTCCCAGTAAAGCTAAATGAGGAGCTGTCCTCACTGTCACTGTGGATATTCCATTTTTTACTTTTCCTTCTCTATTTTCCATTGGCCACCAGTATTTTTAGGTTGGTGGAGTAGTGAAGGAATAATGGTATTTGACAGTACCTTCTCCCTGAAAAAAAACACTCCTCCACAATTGAATTTTGGAGTATCTGCAGAAGAGCTGGAGGTGAAAGCTGCAAAGGAACAGTTTTTTCTTAGCCTGGCAGAATTAAACTTGCTTTTTCGGGAATGTCTCAACATCCATTAGCATCAAAGGTGAAGTTTCTGAGCTCCTTCCTCTAGCACCATCAGAGCACTCACAATACAAAGGCAGCAGGAGTCTGAAGTGTCTCTCTGAAGGTCCCCAGGAGCTGCCCAGGCTCAGTGCAGAGCGTGCTGGCTGTCACGCACCCTCTTGTCCCTCTTGCCTCCCATGAGCGCAGGTGCCGGCAGTTTGTGGAGATGGTGAACGGCACCGACAGTGAGGTGCGCTGCTTCAGTGCCCGCAGCCCCAGGTCCCAGGACAGCTACCCCGGCTCCCCCAGCCTGAGTCCCAGACATGGATCAAGCAACTCACACGTTCACAGTACTGGTGAGTGTGTCCTGTGTCTCCACATGAGGAGAGCAGATGTCAGAGGTGGATGTGGTGGTGTCTGACATTACCGGCTGCTTCCCATTTTGTTATTCTCTGAAATGTTCCTTTCCTTTCCTTCTCCAGCTGAGGGGATTTTTTTTTTTACCATGGGTGTCTCTACACTGTCACAGAATTGGTTTTGCATTAGTTATTTTCCACAATTGTCTGCAGAGCAGGTTTATTTCAGAATAAACAAGCTTTTGAGGCAGTCTTCTACTGCAGCCACCTGTGACTCAGTGTTTCACTGATGGAGTGCTGAGAGGAGGTCTGGAAAGCAGAATCTGCAAAATAATTGCTTTCCAGAAAGAACTGAGCAAAAGCTGCTTTGCCAGTGGAGCAAAAGGTCAGGGGGATGCATTGCACAAAAGCTTCTCCCTACCCCACAGATTTTACCTTGCCAGCTCTAAAAGTGAAAAGTTCCTGTAAAACCCAGCTCTGGAGCATCAACTCTTCCAAGTTTGGGAAATTAAACTTTAGATTTTGAAGTGAAAAGAACAAGATAAATGAGGACACCTGAGATATCTTCCCTAGGTAATTACTGACTGCAGCTTTGGAGATGGAGTGAGCCAGGAGAAATGACCTGCAGAGCCCTTGGAAACAGGCTGAGCTGCTTCACTGAGCTGTGAGCTGCTCACAGACATCTGAGTGTGTTTTGGGTTGGTATTCCCACTGCTGCACGTGACAAACAGTGGACAGGCAAATATTTAAGGAAAAGGAAGACAATTACTTGAATACTTCCAAGCTGTCACTCACCTTTCCAAGCCAGTATCTTTCTTTTCCTCTTCTGTGTTGTGAGAAGCCTTGGATGTGCTTCTTTTGATAGATAGTCAGAATGATCCCATCAGTCCATAAAAGACCTATGTCTATATCTGCAACTGCAGTGCAAGGCAGAATTTATATATATTTGTCTCTACAGATAGACATCACTTTCCATAGTTCTCTGTCAGACCTTGTTCTTTCAAAAGAGTGGTAATTTCATCAGAACATATTTCAGAGATGAAGCAGAACTGTTATGGACAGGCTAATCTGTCTTTGTCTTAAAAAGACACAAAACAGCCCATTTTAATCTTTGTGTTGCTGTGATAGAAAATAGAAATACATTCCCTGCTATAAACATAATTGTGGGATCAGCTGATCAATTTGGATATATCACCATCACTTCTGGAGAACAGCCATGCCAGGTCACATCATTTAGCCAAGGTCCTGTGATCAATATTGGTTCCTAGGGAAGAATATATGAAGAAGACAAGGCCAGAGTGAGGTTTTTCCAAAATATTTTAGCCCCTGTCAATTCTGAATCCATATAAAATCTGTGGTAATGAATAAACATTTGTGTCTTGTGTCAGTGTGTTCTGCAGCTTGATAAGCACCTTTTGTGCAAGAGCAGGTGAAATTTCAAGGCTGACTCTCAGTGGTTTCTGTTCTCCTGAACAAGGAAGGTTAGCTTGTGCTCATTAAGAGGGTTGCTATTTTTTGCTGAGTATTGTGTGAATCACATACATCCCTAGCTTTAGATGGATTATGGAAAGCCTGGGCAGTTCTGCTTTCAACAATAATTTCTGTACTTGTGAACTGTTTCTGCCAATCTCTAATTTACAGCCCATTTTTAGATGGGCTCAGATGTTGCTGGTGAGCAGTGGAGTTCTTTTCATATTCATTTGTGTCTTCTCTAAACCCCATTGAATTTAAGAATGATAAACCATAATTTAAAGTCTGCAGTCTTATTTTGCTTTCTTCCTTTGGGGCCTGCTTTCTTGCTAAATTGTTGGCTTCACAACAGAGCGACATTGTCAGTCTGGTCTCATTTTTCTTTCTTCTTGGCTTTCAGGAGCAGATAGTCCTACCTGTAGCAATGGAGTCATGTCCACAAAAAGCAAACAGAGTCACAGTAAATACCCAACACTGAGTTCATCATCTTCATCTTCCTCCTCCTCTTCCCCTTCATCTGTGAACTACTCTGAGTCCAATTCTACAGATTCTACCAAATCTCAGCAGCACAGTAGTACGAGTAATCAAGAAACCAGGTATTGTTTTTCCTCTGGAGACACCAGAGGGGGGGTGGAATGGTGAGAAGAGTCTCAATCTGCTTTCTAAGGAGTCAGAAGGGCATCTGTCTTGCCCTTTTGAACAATATTAGTTATCTACAAGGTCACTACTATGCCCAGCAGACACAAACCTGTTCTGGCTCCCCTGCTGTGGCTCAGGCTTGGAGGTTCATGTCATTAAGAGTATTATGATGATCTTGCTTCAGGCACCAAGCTGTCCCATTACACTGATGCCTTTGGATCCCAGTGTGACAGTTTGCCTAGAGGCTTTCCCACTCAGCCTGGTGGTGTTTCTGCTGCCTCAGCCAGGCACTTGTTCCTGCTGAGCAGCTTTCCTGCCCAGTACTGGGTGAGGCAGCAGCTCAGGCCACAATGGCTTGGTGCATTGCCCTCTTGTGTAATTTCCTTGGGCTACCTGTTGCCCTGTTCCTCCCAGGTGAGCCTCTGAGCCAGCAGTAATTTGTTTCATGCTGTGACAGCAGGTGAGACTGAGCCTCCCTTGCCCAAGAAGCCACAGGTGACCCAGCTGGTGGTGTTGACAGTTCAGTGCTGTCACTGCTGCCTTTCCTGGAGTGTGGAGCAGAGTGAGCTGTGGTGAAAACTGAGCTCCCTTTGGGCTCACTCTCCACACTGCTGTTGCAGGGCTGCCTGAGGCCTCAGTGGAGCAGAGGCTGTCATTGTGATTAAAAGAATCTCTTGCTAATTGCAGCTGGCACTCTTTCTTCAGGTGCTGTGCTGAGCAGGGCTTGCAGGACAGTTTGTAGGCTCAGTTGTGACCTCTGGAGAGCCACCTAGCATGTAGCTGAGTGAGAAACACTTGTTCAGACTCAATTTACCAGAATCATTTAATGATGCTGGANTTTTTTTTTTTTTTTTCCTAAACGTAGAGCTCCAGTTCCAGTAAGATCTTCTCGTAATTTCAGTTAATCAGTGGTTAATCAGCAGTCTCAGTCAGCCTGCTGTCTTGGACATTTAAGTGTTCAGTAGTGCACTTTTTGCAAGGACTGGGGATATATCACAGCCAAGATTTCCCTCCTGTGCAGTCTCTGAGTGTGTTATCTGTTACCTGGCTGCTGTTTACTATCCCAAGGGTCACCACTTCCTGAAGGAAAATGCAAAATGTTCTGCACCTGGAATTATGACAGGCACTTAGGGAACAGATACCTGTTTCATAAATTGTATTCAGAAACCTGCAACAATTTTTGCTGCACTGACTTGGACTATCTGGCTCCCTGTAATCCAGCTGGCACCTTTTCTGGTGTGCTGGCCATTGCTGGGCACTGTTTGGCACACAAACTCTTCATTTCTTCCCTTTTTAATTTAGACATATGTCCTTTCTTCCCTCCTTTCACCTCAGTGACAGCGAGATGGAAATGGAGGCTGAGCATTACCCCAACGGAGTCCTGGAAAATTCATCCACCAGGATAATGAATGGCACCTACAAACACGAGGAGATCCTGCAGACAGATGAGTCCAGCATGGGTAGGTCCTCAGAGGCAGGAGGGAGAAGGAGCTAGTGTCAAAAGTTAAAACTGTGATTGGATTGTGGGGACAAAGCATGTACTTTGGACTGCTTTTCTCATCCAGTGAATGAAGTACCTGCTTCATGGGGAAAGTTAATCTGTCCTGGAACTAAAACTAGGCCTGGCTTTTCATAGACTCACAGCAGTGCTGGTGATATTTTGGAGCAAGGAAAGCAATAGGAGTGAAAGCTTTGTTCTGTGCTGGTCATGAAGCTGAGCTCAGAGCAGACCTGGCAGAAGTGCCTGCTGGGGAGCTGAGCTGGGCAGTGCCAGGCTGGTGATGTCCAGCTGCAGAGTGGCCTCAGCACAGCTGGTCAGCCATGACTACCTTGTTTGTGGGTGCTTTAGCCAGGAGGGAGCAGATGAGTGTGCTGCACTACTTCTGAATCTGATTCATCCAGTTATAAAGGCTCTTGTGGCCACTGATGCTGGGAAGCTGGTGTTGATGGCATCTCTGACTGGAAGTTTTGAGTCCAGGATTTTAGACCAGAGGTTTCTGCGTTATAGACAGTGTTACATGCATGAAAGCGTAACAGATTGGAGTTGTCAGCTCCCAGGATCTTACCAGGATTTCTAGGTAGTTCTCAGGCATTAAACAGAGCTCAGATCTCTCCTGTATCTGTGTGTGCACTATGACAAACCCATTACTGGCTGTTTTAGGGCAGGGATCACAGAAAGCTTCCACTGGGATAAATTTAGGGCAGGAAGCAGCTCTCTGCTCCAGAAGAGAGTTTGTGGGTATCCTGACACACAGTGGGCATTAGTGGGGAATGCAAGATGATTGTTCCTTCTCCACTGTTTCTCCTTAGAAGACAGCTGCCCCCAGAGGCAGCTCTGTGGAGGGAACCACGCTGCCACAGAGAGAATGATCCAGTTTGGACGGGAGCTGCAGATCCTGAGTGAGCAGCTTTGCAGAGAGTATGGGAAGAACACCGTGCACAAAAAGATGCTTCAGGTAAGTCTGGGCCTTGTGCTGCATTGCAGTAGTTCTCTGGGCCAGGTCTGGGGTTGTGGGTTCCTTTGCAGACACCTGGGTAGCCCCCCCTTCTGCACCTGCTGAGCAAGAAGGATGAGGGGATCAGAGATCAGAATATGAATGTAGACTATCTACACCAAATTCTCAGCACAGGAGACAAGAAATACAACTCCTGCCCAGCTTCCTGGAGCAACTGCATGCTCTTTTTCTTTGCAGGTGATACTTTACCTGCCTTCCCATTCTGGCTTCCCTGCCAGGTGGAAGGGGCAGCCTCTTTAATCCACTGTCTTGGTAGCCCACTGTGGTCCCTTGCTGTCAAGAAAAGGGCCATTTCTTTTCAGGAGGTAGGCATCTGTCGCCCTGGTGATTGTAGGAGGTGCCCCAGCTGGACTTGGTGGTTTTCCTGTGTGTTTGCAGCCCTGCCTGAGCTCACTGTGCCTTTCTGTTCTCTCACAGGATGCCTTTAGCTTGTTAGCTTACTCAGATCCTTGGAACTGCCCCGTCGGCCAACAGCTGGACCCAATCCAGAGGGAACCTGTGTGTGCTGCTCTCAATAGTGCTATTTTGGGTAAGATCTGCTTCCTCTGGGGGTGTTGCCCCAGACATACCTGCTCTCAAGGGCTGTCCTGTGGCAGGCAAGCCTGTCAGACGTACTTGTGTTTAGCTTTGGCCTTTCTTTCTGTCAGGCAGTAATGCAGGAAGGGGGGGAGTAGGAGGGAAGCCTGCAGAGAACAGATCCCCTGATAAACTCCCATTTTCACTCCCTTCCTTGCATCTTCCTCAATGCTGCTTCCAAGGATGCTTCTCAGGATTTTCCTCTCCTGCTTACTGAAGAAACCAAGATCTCTTTGATGCATTTCCTGCCCCTTTCCCTTCATGCTCTGACCCTAACTGAATGATTTTGTGGACTTCACCAGGGCTCTTTTCCAGCTGCACGGATTAGCAGAGTTCAGCCCTGGTATCATCCTATTTTCTAAGAGGGAATGCAGCTGCATCCTCTGCACAGTCTGGCTTGCTGTGCCCAGGCAGATTTCCTGTGGGGTCTGTTTATCTCACAGTGAACATTCCAGGAGGAGATTTAGAGATTACCTTCTGGGGAGAGGAACAACTTGATGGACATGCCCATGAGAGCTCCTGTTCTGTTTGAGCAGAGGAACAGAAATTGCATGTTTTAGGAAGGAGAGTCCCTTCCCCTGATAGTCACCAGCTGTTTGTCCAGTGCTTGAGGAGCATGGACAGGGTGCTGAGGGCTGTCACCAGGGAGATGTGGTGTCTGGACATGCTTCATTACACAGGTTGCCAGACACCTTGTCTAGCTCAGCTGAGGGCTCCCTCAGAAAACTTGCCACTCTATAGACATGGTGATGAGGGAGTGGGTTCATGCAGGGCTTGGGCTGCTGTGCAGCCTTGCACAAGTGGGAGAAATGGAGAAGTTGTCTCCCACCTGGGACCAGATTCTCCTGGCTTTTGTTATTCCTCCATGCTTTGATATCTCGTGTTTTAAGGGTTTTCTGGCAAACAGCATCAGCAGGGGCTTTGTTGCCTTCGTTGCTCTGGCCACCACAGCAGCACTCTCTCAAAGGCCCTGCCGAGCTGTGGGATGTGTCATGGGTGGTGGGGTGTGTGGAGCAGCAGCAGCAGCACAGAGCTGGCAGTATTTGGGAGTAACTTCCTTCCAGGGCCAGCACCTTCTGCCAGGGATCTGGGCTTGGTGCCCCGTGGGGACAGAGAGAGGCACGAGTGCAGGTGAGCCAGCCCCAGCCAGAACAGCCCTTGTGAACAACTCTCTTTCTGTGCCCCCACAGAATCTCAGAACCTGCCAAAGCAGCCCCCGCTGATGCTCGCCCTGGGCCAGGCCTCGGAGTGTCTGCGGCTCATGGCCCGTGTGGGGCTGGGCTCCTGCTCCTTTGCCAGAGTAGACGATTATTTGCACTGACAGCCCAGCGGGACGGAGCTGCCGTCGCGGAGTGCTGCCCTTCACCCTCTGCTGCTGCCACTCTGCCACCACCACCTCGTGCGACAGCCCGGCCTCCCTGCCACCCCCGCAGCACACACACACTGCCTGTGCAAGGACTGAGTGAGTCCCTCACTGTGTGGCTGTTCCTGACCCCGGGAAGACTGGCACACCTGGTGTGTCCCTGCCTCTGCTGCGGCTCCGGCGGCTCTCAGTATTTCGCTGGTTATTCTAATGTAGCGCCTTCTGATGTAGGGATTTTTCTCTTTTGTTTTGATTTGAGTTGTTTCTCATGGTTCCACCAATATTTTATCTGGAGAGTTTTGCTGAGCTGGTTTATGCTGATTTACTGAGGAAGCTCATCAAGTTGGTGACAGCTTGTTCTTTTCTTCCCTTCTCCCTCCATCGTGCACATACAGCATCATCCGTGCTAGTAATCCGAACTCTTCTCACAGTGGCAGTTCAGAGGGATTTTTTTTTTTATTTTATTTGAATCATGTTTATTAAAAAGGTCTCTTCCACCTCCACAAAGTCATTGATGTATTTATTGCCCACAGACTCGGTCCCAGCCACACACACCATAGAGCTCCTCAGGAGGCCGGGTGAGGTAGGTGCTGTCACACACTAACGATGGGAATTGGAGGAGCCTGGACCTTCATGGTGCCTCTCTTCAGAGCCCCAGGCTCTCAATCTTGGCTTTGTGAGTGGGAAGAGTAGAAGATTGACATTGCCTGCGTTGGTGAATGTGCTGCAGAAGCATCTCACAGCCCTCAGAAAGAGTTAAATCCAGCTCTCTGAACAGCTGGAGGGACAGAACTCATGAATGTGAAGTCATCTGCCACTGTATGGGTAGAACCAGGTCATGTGAGTTGGCCAGAAACATCCGTGGGTGATGCCCTGGTGGGCTGACAATTTTTAATTAAGTAACAAATCCCCCTTTTTCTCCATGGAGGAGGGCTCTACCACTAACTCAGTAATGACAGTATTTCCTGCCCTCTCCCATCCCTATAACACTGATCTAAATGAGAACTTCTAAATTTTGGAAGTGACTGGAGAAACATGGGCTGAGCAGTGTTTGTCTTTGCAGGTGGGACAAGCTGAGGTCAGGTTGCAGGTTGGGGTCAATACCTGAGCCATTCAGAAAGGAGCAGCAGTTCCCTAGGAATTATTAAGATAAATATGGAAGTTTCAGGTCCAAAAGAGACAAGCAAGGATCTGTGGGTGAGTAACCTCTGAGTAAAATGGACTAGTGTGTCCATGCTATGTGCCAGGCCCAGGGACTTGGGTGCTACCAAGCATTCAGACCACCTGTGAGTGTTTCTGGGCATGTTCTGTTACCTGGCCAGGCTGCCTGGCAGCACCGTGTGCTTTGCATCCTCTGCTGTACCATTAGGAGATGGCAGGTTCAGCCTGGCTGCACAGGAGGAGTTGGAATTCTGCACCAAATTAATTTTAGGTCAGTAGCTCTGGGGAGGACCCAAGGGAGCTCAAACCAAACATGAATTTTACTGCTGTTTACAAATTTTTTTTTGGAAGGTCAATGAAAGATAAACAGGTTTTGTTGTCGTTTGTCCTTAAAATGGAGGTTAGCTTTGTGCCAGGGCTTAGAGCACCAAGAGAGTTTGTGTGCCTCTGAGAAGGAAAGTAGCAGCAGCCCCCAAAACTTCGAGGATTTTCTGGGTTTACAGGATGGATTTGCAGCTGGCACATGAGGTCTGAAACCAAGGCAGATTGGGGGGGCAGGTGTCAGGGCAGACTGTGGCAGTGAACGTGCAGATGGTGTTGGAGGTGGTTGGGAACATTATCCCTGCCTTTTGGTGAAGGTGTGCAGTGTGTAGGGGCAGTGCTAGAGCCATGATGGTCTAAGAAAACAGGAGGTTTGGAGCTGGAGGAGGTACTTTCATCAGATCACTGGTACAGCTGCAAAAAGCAGAGGGAGCTCTACCACAGCCTTTCTTCCTGGGAGGCAGAAACAGGGGCAGAGAGCTGCACCAAGCAGAGTTTAACTTGCCAGTCTGGGGCTTCTCCTGCAGCTCTGGGGAACAGCTCGTGTGCCTGAAAGCTCATCTGTTGATTTTCAGCTCTGCTGCTGGATCCTGCTGTGCTTGCCTTGCTGCAGGTGCAGAGATAACTCAGTGGGCAGATTTCCTCTGGTCCCAGGTGTGCCAAGGCAGAGTGTGGGCTCTGCCTGGTGGGATTCCCCTGCAGGCTTTCCATTCCTTAGACTCAGGCTGACAGCACACTGCTGGGCTGATTGTGGGTACTGAGGTTGAAATACTCCAGGATTTGCTTTGCCTTCCCCATTTGGCAGCTTCTCTGCTGTTGGTCACCACTTTGCAGCAGTCTGGCTGCAGTCTGACCTCTCTCTGATCTTTGTAGCAGCACTATATCTTTCTGAGGTTTTTTTGGTTCCTTCTCTTTGTGGTTTTTTAAAGCCAAGTCTCCTCATCATGTGTCATATTAATGCCCCATTTGGTCTCTCAGCAAAGCTTTGCTGACTGTCCTAGAGCGCCTTTTTTATTTTGATTTTGCTACAAAAATAACAACAGCCAAGAGATATTCCTAGATATCTGATTATTTTGGTGCCAAGAAACGCGTGGTGGAAGTTATTTGTTTTTTATTTCATTTACTTCAAGTGTTCTGGTGGTTTCACCAGTGGTTACTGCTTCTTGTACTCAGATCTGACTAATGTGACTCAGTATGTCTGTGATCTGTGGTGGGATGTAGGTCCCAACCTACACCTGATTCCTAGATGGGATTTCTGATGTGGTTTTCTCAGGTTGTATTTCAAAGCCTCTTGCCTTTGAATCTCCCTGGCTGCTCTTTGATGGTTCATGTTAGCTGAAACTTGGATTATTGCAGTAGTTTCTAAAAACAGAGCTGAAGTGACATGGGGTCTATAACACTGAATGTGACTGTACACCTAACCAGAGGCTACACTGGAAGTCAGAAGTTACTTTTATAAAAATGATTTGGGTTTTGTTATTCCAAGTGCCTCAAGCAACCTGGTCACTGCTCCCAAGAGTCCTTCAGTAAAACCATGTAAACTGACTGTGGAGCCTGCAGGAGAGACTTCTGGCTTCCCATTTCTAGTGAGGGGACAAGGACTCAGCCACAGCCCTGTGTTGTAGTGCTGATGGCACTGGCTGTAGGGCTTCTTCACAGGCTGCTCTCTGCTGGGCTGGCTTCAGATGGGAGAAGGTTTTCCAGAGCTCAGCTGGACCCTGCACAAGCAGCATTCATTCCTCAGCCCCAGGAGAGGCTCTCTAGCTACTTGTCCTTGCCACTGTGGATGTAACTGAACCTTTTCCAGCTCTGCTATGGCTGCACACTCAGAGGGTCTCAGCTGTCCCCTGATCTGTCCAGAAGCACCACCAAAGAGCTGTGATCAGGAGAGCAGCAAACACACTCCAGCTCTGTGCTCTGGACACCCCACCCACCTTCCTGACACTTGGCACTGCAGCAAAGGCCTTGCAGAAGGAAAACATTTCACAGGGACCTGGTGGGACCTGATTTCAGACCTGCACATCCTGGGCTTTGGGCTTGAGTCCAATGCCCTGCCTGTTAGTGGCCTTTTGAGAGGAGCATTTTGGGAACTGCAGACCTGGAGCCTTGGTTTAAGTGTCCTTCAGGGGTTCTGTGGAGAGAGCTCCATGGAGCTGAATTACATCACCAGGACAAGGTGATTACTTTCCCCATGGACGAGGGTTCATGCTGCCCCCACGAGCTGAGAGTGAGAGCATCAAGAGTAATGGGGAGAACTTTGGAGATGTACTGGAATAGCTGGGATAAGTGTTTCTTGGAGGAGTATCCACCTCATACACCTGGTACTCCAGCTTGTCACCGTCTTAGTGGCTCTGCTGGGTGCATTCCAGTTTGTGGATATCTCTCCTGTACCAGGGGAGCCAAATCTTGTTCCTCTTGGAACCATCTTGTTCTAGATGATTCCTCTTGCTGCTGCATGAGCCTACTCTAGCAAGTATTTAACCAAAGCCATTTCAAGACTTAGAGAGTTGAGAGAGCTCTCAGTTAAGCTCTCCTGTGAGCAAGGAGGGCAGCAGTCTGTATTTCCTGTGCATCCTTCAGCGTGCTCCTAGAGCCAGCTGGTTTTGGGAAAACTTACTGCAACCAGCAATCCTTTCTTGCATCTCTGCCTCCCACAATCCCAGTATTCTCCCAGCTGCATGACCACAGTGGTATCTTTAGCTCTGGGTGCTGTGGGAACTGCTCCAAAGACCAGGGCCAGCTCTGTGGCTCTTGTCTGTGCCAATCACAGATGTGGCAGCTCCAACTGCCCTTCCTGGCTTGTTCTTCCCTGCTGGTGTAAAGGGGCAGGTCCACAGGTGACAGTCCCTTTTTGCCACCATGCAGCATCCCACCAGCCTGCAGCTGGGCTGGCTGCAGCATTCCTGCCATTCTTCTGGAGCCTACTGGGAGTTGAGCCCTTGTGAGTGGCCAGCAGAATAGAGAGGGGCTCCCAGTGCAGCACTGGACAATACACAGCATCCAGCCCTTAGGGGAGCTTGTCCAGTGGATGCTCTCCCTCAGCCCCATGTGAACCAAAGCTGGAGCTTGTTGCCTTGGGATGTGTGAAAGGTGTGTGGTGAAAGATGGGTGCTGCAGCCTGTTGGTATTTCCAACATCCTGGTGGTGCTGCTGCCCACTGGATTTGGGCACTGGGAGGTGGAGCTGTGGCTGGCATGGAGAATGGATCCCTCTGGGAGTATCATTCCTCATGGTCACCTACACCTAGGATCTTGCCATATCCTTCCTTCTCTTTTTTCACAGTGACACCTCAATCTCTCCTCTGCAAGTGTCCCTGTTTTTCACGTTTTATTGAGGCATCTTTGCCTTTCTTTAAATAGCTTTGTTCTTGAGGCTGCCTTGAAAAACTGGAGCAACCAGAGCTGCTGGAACTAGTTCTGGAGATTGAATGTATCATTTTCCACCTTGAGTATCAGGGATGAACCATCTCCTCCTTCAGCAAAGCAAACAAGGCTGAATTGCAGCTGTGTTTTGGTACCTGTCTGTGTTAATACGTAGCACATGTTGCTTAGACACACATTTCAGAGTTCTGCTGTCCTGGGGTTGATAGGGAAGGTGACCTGTGGCAGCCAGGCTGTAGAGCAGTGTGTAAGTGCCATGAAGCTGTGTGGGATCAGGAAGTTCTTCCCATGAGGAAGCAGTGCAGAGTTGAACTGTCCAGTGGCAGCAGGTGGAGAGAGGGGTCCCTCACTCTCCAGTTCTGGGTGCAGTGAGGCCCTGCAGGTCACAGAGAGAATGAACAAGGGGCCCTGCTCCACCCAGGAGTCCCCTTTGCAGAAGGAGCATCTTCCTTCCAGCCCTGCTGGTGTGAGAGCAGCCTTTGGTGGGGTAGAGAGAGAACAGGTGTCCTGCAGAGAGCACGTGTTGGGTCTCCAGCTGTACCAAGGTGTTTCTGCAGAAGGACTTGGTGGGGACATGCCAGGGGACATGCTGGGTGCTGCTGGGACCCTTCTGCCCCAGAGGAATGAGTGATGGAGGGAACTGCAGTCCAGCAGCTCTTGGTCAGAGCCAGAGCTGCCTGTGAGCCTTGTCCCATCTGCTGTGTAGGGACAGAGAGCTGGAGGAAGTGTTGCTGGGGCTGTGTGAGGGGAGCTACAGCAGATTTGGGAGGAAAAGGGAGGAGTTAGAGCCTGGAGGCCTCTTCTGTAGACAGCACTATCTGCTATCCACCATCCTTCCCTGCAGCAAGAGGTGGCAGCTGATGGATAAGTGAACTTGGCATGTCTGTCCCTCTCCCCACATCCCAAACCAGAGCTCAGAGCCTGCAGCTTGAGCTGGAGCAGTGCCCAGCAAGCCAGGGCATCATCCAGGTGTGAGGAGCACACATCCTGCCAGCTCTTTTATTTCCAGGAGGGAAGCTTGACTCTCCTCCTCACAGGAACCCCACCAGTCTCGTATGGAATTTACACTCACATCACCACAGAAACATTCCTGGAGGCCATGCAAACCTCTGCTCCTTGCTGAAAGTGCCATGGCCAGGCAGACACCTTTTCTCTGGTCACTCCACTTGGGTCCAGGAGTGTGCTTGGCCGTTTTTGCTCGGGAGGACTTCAGCTGCATCCTTCCTCCAGAAGGGAGCACAGAGGGATTTTTGCATGCTGGGCTTCACAAAGGCTTAGACTTGGAGAAAGGAGAAGCAGCAGCAGCTCTGGGGATAATCCAAATTTTAAAGAAAATATGAAACCCACAAGTATGGTGACTTCCAGACCAAGGATTGCACTGGCGCTGGATTGGGCTCGTGTCTCTCAGTCCTGCCTGTGCAGCCAGGGAAGCAGGAGGAGGCTGCAGCCCCTGAAGCTCTCAAATGCAGCAGTGTAAGCCCCAGGACCTGCCCAGCACGCAGTGAACTCTTCTCTCCTGCTGGTTGCTCCAAACTCAGGTATGAAATGCTCAGCTGGAGCATGGGGGGTGAGGTCTCCGCAGGTTTCCTGGCAGCCCTGGCTGGGCACAGCTCCCTGTGCCACTCCAGGCTTCTCATCGCCTTCAAAAGGGAGTTTCACCTCTTTGGTACAACATTGGCTACTTGGACATTACACAAACTGTGCACATTGGTTCAGTCTACGCTTAGTATTTGTGGATTAAGTTATCTGATGCTTCGCATGAAAACTTCAAAAAAGGGGCTGGGGGGGTGGATTTTAACTGAGAAAAAGCCTATGAAAATATACTGGAAATATGGTAAAGAAATCGACATTCTGCTGTATATTGACAGAATTATTTTTATTAAAATACACATCCATGTGCAAGAGCCAGTGTGGAGCCGTGTGCTTTGTCAGTCTCTGCTCACCTGGGAAGGCTGCTCATGTCCCCTGTGACAGGGCATGCACAGTCCTCGACGTGTTTGTCCCCCAAGATCTGATTATTCTTCAGCTGTCCTTTCCACCCTTGCTTCCTTCCATGGTGCTTACAGTTCATGGGCAAAAATGTCATTAGGGATGTATTTCCTCTGCCATTCAGTGTCCTAGAAAATACAGCCCTGAAGTGTTTTCTAGCCATGAGCATAAAACACTGAGGAACATTCAGGCTGTGGATTATTTCCCACATTCCTTACTTTGTTCTTTCTGAGGTTTTCCTTTATATGTTTGCACCTCTCACATGAGAAGATGGGCCAACAGCCTGGTTTTAGTATCTGGAATCCCACACTGCTCCCACCCTTCCCCAGCCCTGCAGAGGGACAGGCAGCCAGGACACCTCTGTCCAGCTGAAGGGGTTGTGTTCTCACCCTCCTGGCACTGTGGGCATTGTTCCTTACCTCCCTCAGATACTTTGCAGTGGCCACCAGCACATCTGGAAGCTGTCAAGGTATTAAGGGTTTGGTGGATCAGTGTCTTCTCCCCTTAATTCTTAGATCCTCTTAATTTATTTAGATCAGAACCCTCCCCTTTATTCTGGAGCACCTGCAAAGGCCAAAGGGGCTGCAGGCATGTGAGGATGTGCAGCTTTGCCTAGGGGTGAGGGTAACCTCACCTGTGGGTCAAGGCCTGGCTCTACTGTCACATTCCCAGTGAAGCACACTGTGACCAGGCACAGTTTGCTCCTGGAGAAATTTGAGTTTGTGGCAAAGGCTTTTCTTGGTTGCAGCATGCCCTGGGTTTGTTAGGATCTGCTGCTTGGTCTGGAGAATCAGGAGAAATTCAAACAGCGACTTGTGGCAATGAGTCTTTATTATAAATATTTGCTCCACAGGCATGTCTTGGCAGGGCAGTGGCAGCAGGAGGAGCTGGGCTGGCTGCTCCAAGGCACTGTGACACCTGATCCTGCCCAGCTAAAGGACGGCTCCTCCCGCAGGGCCCGCGGCTGCAGCACCGTTGGAGAAGAGCTGCCGGCTCCCTCAAGGCACAGGAAGATTGGATGGGCAAGTCAGATGCTGGATGGATTTAATTTTTTCTTTTGAAGCCGTTTCACGATTTTATCCACCCAGTCCTTCTTGGGGTCGGCACAAATCTCATCACCATTGGCAGCCACAAACCTGCAATGAGAAAGTGAGGAAAAGAGTGAAAACACGAACCATGAGCCATTCCCTTCTTGTGCACTATTTCTCCCCTCCCATTTTGCAGCCCCATCCTGGATTGAGGCTTGGACCAATCTCCAGCAGCCTGTGCCCTCCTTGGGCTGATGGTGAGTGTCTGAGTCTTCCCAGACCGTGAGCATGAGCAGAAAGCACTAAAAGCCATTTTTACCCCTCTTTGCCCACCCCCCAGAGCTGCTTTCCTACCACTGCCCCCCCTGGCTGGGACTGAGCTGTCTGTGGGGCAGGATGGGATGGGATGGGATGGGATAGGATGGGGGAGCAGATCTATGATCCCAGATCTGGGTGGGATACTCACACAACTGCAGGCTTGGGGCAGTCTTTGGAAGTCTCGTAGAAGCTCTGAGGGTGTCGGATTCGTTTCTGTGCATATTTAAAGCAGCATTCCACAGGTGCAAAGTGGGCTGTGGAGGGAAGGGGGAATGTTGGGAATTGCTTCACCAGACAATGGCACCACCAGCATGGAGGCCGTGGAGCATCTCAGCAGCTCCCACAGCAGCCTATGACAGGGGTTTGTCACCATTCACACAGCAAGCACAGGACTGGGACGTGGACAGAGGTGGGGCAGGGAACACCCTGGGACCTGGCACCTCACAGCCCAAATTGCTGCAGCTCCCAGAGCACACAGTAAAGTCAGGGTGCTGAGTCTGAGGATGACAGTTTAGAGCTTTCCAAGGCAGGGGCACAGCTTGCAGGGTGTTTTGGAAGGCTCCAACCAGCTGCATGTTCTCCCTCCAACCCCTAGCTCATCCAGCTGACACCTGGGGAACAACTGCCAGAGCATCCTCTGAGCTCCTGCAGCCTCTCCCCAGGTCTGGCTTTGCTGAAAGCACCCAGCCCCTTCTCCATCCATCCCTGCATCCCGGGATGTGCTGCCCTGCCCTACCCAGGGGGTTCCTCCTCCTGTCAGCAGCTCCATTCCCACTCCCCACTGGTGTTTCCTGCCTGCCCTCTGCAGTGGGATGTCCCCAGAGGGGGCTCAGAGCCCTGAGCTGCAGCAGTGGCCCCTGAGGCTCCTTACCTGTGGCGTGGTGCAGGGAGAAGGTGAGGAGCAGGGTGAGCAGCAGGACAGTCCTTGCAGGGAGCATGGTGGCTGTGTGGTGGCTCTTCCTTCGTCCTCTGTGCCCTGCCTGGTGCCTGTGGCTCTCTCCCCGCCTCTTATTTATCCTCTGCCTGCCGCCCACTCAGGCTGCACTTCCAAAAATTTCAGATGTGTACTGAGAAGGTCAAGGGGGTTTCTGTCATTTATTTTTGGGACACATCCAGTGGTGGGTGGGAAAGTTTGAGGATCAAAGTTCTGCATTCTGTGGAAGAGCCATGACGTGGCAAGGGAGCTTCCTGGAGACTTTGGTGGAACTGAAAGCAGATTAAAACCATCTTCCCCTGCAGGGAGAACATCAAGTCCAGTTCTTGTTTCTAACAGGAAGGACAATCCAGAGTCCCTGAGCAGGGACAGGCCTTGGGTGGGTTGAATTGGTGTGCCCAGAGTCAAAGGCCAGAGGTGGAGTCCCACCCAAAGTGACCTCCCCAGACACCTTGGCCACACAGAGAGCACTGGGTTAGTCAGGAAAGCACAGTGGGGTGGGATGGGATGGGATGGGATGGGATGGGATGGGATGGGATGGGATGGGATGGGATGGGATGGGATGGCAGGCAGGAAAAGCCACACTGGACCAATCAGAAGGGACCCCAGAGCAGGGGGTGTCAGAGGTGCTTTTGGTGGGTTCAGCAGACTTCATAGAAGGGGAAGAAATGGGGCAGGGGCAGTGGGTGTCTGAGGAGAGTCTGGATCTGAGCACAAGTCCGAGCCCTTGTGTTACTTCTGCCTCCTACAGCAGCACTGGAATGGAAATGAGAGTCAGGGAGATGGAGGCTTGTGGCCATCAGTGCACAGACAGGGCATTCCTGCAGGGAGATCCTACCACAGCCCCAGGAGAGTCATCCCAGGTGCCAGGGAGGAGGGGCAGGTGGCACAGAGGACATCAGCTTAGCTTCCATGCAGGGATCTGCTCCCTGGGAAGGCAGGTGCAGCTGTGTGTGAGGAAAAGGTGAGGTCCTGGTGGGAACCCACACAGGATGATGCTGAGTGGGAGCACGGGAGGGGGCCTGGCTGTGCTTGGGGGGCTGAGGCAATCCAAGGTTTCTCAGAGGAGAAGAAAGGTGGAAATCTTTCTTTGAAGATTATCTCATGTCTGCACGACTTCTCTGAAAGGAGAAAGGAGAAGGAAACAGAACCAATGTGCTGAAAATGCTGGTTTAGAAGAAATGGTCTGGAGGACATGGGGTCTGGTGGCCTTGCATGGGGCAGGGTGGCCATGCAGAGAGCTGGGCACAACCCCACTGGGTTCTAGTGCCACTGTCCCCAGGCAGGGCTCTGCAGGGAGAAAATGCCTGGCACACAGCAGCCTGAGTCCTCTTCTGTGGACTTTGCATCACCCCCAGGGTCTCCTGCCCTCCCTTTCCACGTCCCCAGTGCACAGACCCTTGGGGCCAGCAGCCACCAGGGTCACACCAGCTCCTGGGCATTGGTTAAAAGCACACAACTGTAATTGAGGGAGAGCTCAGCTAATGGCTTTTTCCAACCATCATCTCCTGGCACAGAAAACCTTATGTGCCAGCCCTGAGCTCTCTTTGCAGGCTTGTCTGAGACACAAAGTTGCTCCTCCTTTCCCTTAGTTATCAATTCCTCTCTCCAGAAGCATCAGTAGATGCCTCCACTATCTGTCCTTCATAGAGCAAATCAGTGCATGTTGGATGTTTGAAGGCCTGGAAAGGCCCCACAAGGCTCTGGAGGACTGGGCTTCCCTCTGTGTCCCTGCCCCAGCAGTGGACCTTTGGGTTTGGGTTTAGTCTTCCCCAGTCTCCTGTGCAGTGCCTGGAGCATTGCCAGCATCTCCTGAGCCACCCCCACCCATGGCACAGCCTCTCCCCCAGGCGTGGAGCTCCTGGCTAGGCAGGAGCAAAGGCAAGTGGAGAGAAGAGGGGGTACAGACTGCAAAGGGTTTTATGGGTGTCCAAACCACCTGCAACCTCACTGTAATTAATAGTTGAATACAATTTTTTTGACTGAGGAAAACTCCTACTTTAGAAATTAAAATGGATAAGCATGGATTAAAAAAACAACAAAAAAACCCACAAAAAACAAACAATGTAGAAATGGGAAATAGAGACTCATAAAATGCTTTGGGCTTTGAGTGGATAATCACAAAAGTTAATACTTTAACAGAGAACATGAACTGTTTGCCCATGATAAATGTCAGTGTCAGGCTGGACCTGTCTGTGCTGCACCCGAGCCCCAGCTGTCAGGAGAGGGCACCAGGTCCAAGCAAACAGGGTGACTCCATGGCCTGAGGATTCCTGAAGCAGAAAGGCAGCAGTGTAAGAGGCTTCTGCAGGCTGAAGCCTCTCCTGGTGCACCCAGAGTTCTCCTCCTTTTTGGTGCCTGTAACACCTCAAGTTTCAGACCTACAGTTTGTCAGTCACCCCTCAGCTCTGGGTGGGTTTTGGCTCTGCCATGAAAGAATCCCTGGAGCTGCTACAGCCAAAATGCCCTTCCCCAGGAGCTGTGAGTGCTGGCAGCAAGGCTCTCAAGGGGGCTGTTGCTCAGGGACTGGCTGAGCATCATCTGGGCTGGTGGCAAGTGATGTTTTTTTTATCAGTTGATGGGGTTGGTTTTTTTTTGGTAGGTTTCTTTTTTTGGTTGGTTCTCCTTTTTCCCCTTATTGAACTGTCACGGGGAAAGAGGAAGTAGGAGGACATTCAGAGTTGCAGCATTTGTCTTCCCAGGTCACTGTCACACGTGAGGGAACCCTGACCACAGATGGGAAGGAGAGAATGGATCCCTTATTTTGCTTTGCTTTATCTGTTAAATTGTCTTTAACTCAGGGCTTTCCTCACTCTTGCCCTTCCAATTCTGCTCCCACTCCCAAATCCCTGACAGGGATCACTGCTGAGCTCTCCATGGGCAGGGGCAAAATTTCCATGGCTGTATATGCACGAATCCCTTGTCTGATTCAGCATCTCCTGTCTGTCCCTGCCCAGGGACCTCTGCAGAGAAACCTTTCCTCTGCAGCCCAGCTCAGAGACACCACAGGCCTGGGCACACATGGCAGACAGGCTGTGCTCCTTCACAGGACACCAAATGGGACAGGCTGAAACCTCTAAGCCTCAAACTAAACTGGTGGCAATTTTGTACCTAAAAACCCTCAGAGGAGTCTCCAGCCCCTTTTGGGTCCCCTTGAAATCCCATCCATCCCCCTCCCTTCCTGCCCTGTTGAGACCCAGTGGGAAAAGCCACCATCCCAGCCCCAGCTGCTGGCAGCAGCACAGCTGTGGGAGAAGAAAGGACACCACTCTCCAATGTCACATGAAATAAACTTTATTTTCTGTCTCTGATCAACATGCAGGTGCTGGCAGGACCAACAGCATTCCAGGACCTGGTGCCCAGCAGTGCAGGGCTCTGGGGAGCCAGTGGCCTCTCCCAGCAGCTGGAACATCCATAACCCCTTCTGGGAGGGTGACTGTAAACCTTCCCTCTCACCAGAATGTTGGGTAGCTTGAACCAAGGCATCCACTCTACATCATGGGGCACCAACTCCTTTCTTTCTTCGAAGCTCTGCAACTGCTCTCTTCACCCACTTGTCCTTTGGGTTTGCACAGACCTTGTCTCCTTTCTTGGTCTGAAACCTGCCAAGGTTAGAGGTGAAGCTTTGTGAGGAATGGCAGCTGTGATTCCACTTGTGCCCACACCATCCTCCCTTCCCTGCACTCTCTCCTTTCCCTCTGTCCCTGTGGGCTGTCCCTGGGTTCTTGGTGTCCTGCAAGCAGCTCACCCTGCAGCCCAGCACCTCTGGAGCCCGTGCAGAGCCCCCGGGGGCTGCCCTGGCCTTGTAGAAGTGTCCAGACAGTCACGCCCTCCCCTCTTCATGCTAGAAGATCACGGAGGTTACACAGACCTGTCCCTGTCCTGTCCCCAGATGGAACAGCTGAACTGAACCTGTGGCAGCCCAGGAGACAGCACAGCAGTAGGGAAGTTGCCAGCACTTACACAATTGCTGGGGAGTAACATTCCCTGGGAGTTGGGTAGGCATCCACGAGGTTGTCCAGCCGCAGAGCGCGCCTTGCGTGCTTGAAGCAGCACTCGGAGGGAGAGTAAGGGGCTGGAGAAAACCAAGAGGGACGGTGAGTGCTGGCTCTGGAAGGCAGCCTGTCTTCAGCACCTTCCCCCACGACCAGGCTGATGAGCCCAACATCCCCCAAGCTCTGCAAATGCAGCCATGAGGAGCCCCAGGTGCCTCCTCCCTCCTTCCCGGGGCAGAAGGATGCTCCAGGTCATCAGCCAGGCCCGCAGCAGCTCTGCCAAAGCCACCCAGCCCCAGGAGCAGACTCCATCCTTCCCTGCACCCCAGGACGTGCTGCTCTGCCCTGGCCAGGGGCTGCTCCTCCTGCCAGCAGCACCATTCCTGCTCCACACTGGGGTTTCCCTCCTGACCACCCCAATGGGACAAGCCCGAGTCCCAAGCAGCAACAGTGGCCCTTGAGGTGCTTTACCTGCCCTGGAGCGGGGGGAGAGGGTGAGGAGCATCACGAGCAGCAGGATTGTCCTTTCACTGAGCATGGTGGCTCTGGGAGGGCTCTTCCTTGCAGGATGCTGCTCTGCCTCTTTGGAGGAGCTCAACACTGAGCTCAGGCAAGGGACTGCTGAAATTTATCCTCTCTGCTCCTCCCCACTTGTCCCTTTTGCAAAGAATTTGCATCAAATTCAAGAAAAAGCTACTGCTTCATTGCCCATGGGGATTTCCATGTCTCATGGATGACCAGGATTACAGACAGGCAATACCTGGAAAGACTAAATAAATTGTGTGTCAGCTTCTGTGTTCACCCACACAGGGGAAATCAGGAGGGAAGTGAAATCCTCTTTTCTGCACGTGTAAACTCAAGAGCCTTTGGGCCTTCAGACAGGGGATTTGTAGCCATAGGAAAGGCAGAGTTTCCTGGAGATGTCTGGATGGCTTGTGAATTCTGGAAAGGATTCAACAGAAGCACAGTGACTGCTACTGCCACCAGCCCTTGGTGGCTTGAAAATGGCAAGTTGACAAATACTGGCAGCAACTGTATCACATTCCATGTTGGTACCATGGAGAGGAACACAAGCTTTCTACCAAAAATCCCTGTTTATAACTGGGCAGTGAGGGGGGAAAAGAGAAGGGAGTGAGTTGAGCTTTTCCTTGTGGACAGGGCTGGCTTAGCCCTGGCTTCAGGGCAGGGCAGGAGGCAGCATCAGGCTGAGGGGAATGGATGGAAAACTTACTGTTCAAAGTTTTTGGATGACTTTCCATCATCTTCCTCCCTCCACAGCCTTGAGGGATTCCAGATCCTGCAGGGACCTGCTGAAAGGGGTCAGCCCCTCTGTGTTTACCTGGGGGACAATTCTCCCCCTGTGCTGGGCTCCCCCTTCCTCAGACCTTCTGAAGGTCCAAGGAGCCCCTCTGTAGGGCCTTGCCAGTCATGCTCAGCTCAGACTTTTTTCACCTTTCCCTCTTTTTAACCAGTCTCTAGGTGGATTCATGGAGCAGTGGGGTCCCATGCAGATCCCCTGGCACTATGGTTCCCCCCTCACTCCCTGTGGACTACCCAAGAGGCCACCTCAAGCTCTTCTTCACATTGGCACCCCCCAGCTGCTCTCTGGAGCAGGATATTGTCCCTAGGACTGTCATCCCTGGATGTCTTTTAAAATACTTGAGAGAAAAACCACCCAATGCTGAGAACTGCTCTGGTCATGCTCAGTTCTCCCCAAGCCCAGCTTCATCAGACACATTTCCTGCTGATGGAGGCTCAAGATCCGCTGCTCTGGATGGATGTCAAAAAGCTTTTGCAGAGCTGTGTTTCTTTTTCTGGTAGAAGATCTGTCCTAGGATGCTCTGCTTCCTTTTTCTCAGGATTTCTCATGTCTGGAAGCCAAATGACTCACAACTCCCTGGAGACCTTTTGATGTTTCATTTACACTTTGGAAAGGGAAAGGCTGATGTGCAGGCATTAATTATTAAGGGCTGGAAAGCCCCTTTGCTATTCCAAGTTTTCCTTTTGTTTGAATGGACTCTGAAGAATGTGCTTGTTTACAAAAAAAAAAACAAAAACAGCATCCTTGTTATTCTGCAAGAGGAGGAGGGAAGCTGAGGGGGCACATCAGATGCAGCTTTTGCCAGCAATGGTGTCAGTGAGGGGACCAAGGAGTTGGGCAGAACAGCCCCACACTGGGTTTGGGGTCTCAGTGGATGACTGAGCACTCCCAGCTGTGCTGGAAAACACAACCACAGACATTGTACACTTGGGAAGGCACTGCAAGAGCAGCTGGGCTGCCAAGGCAGGAGAAAGGGGGCTGAACATCACTTGGGCATCACCCAGGGCCTGAAACTTGTCCCCAAGGAGGCAGTGGGAGGGTCTGGAATAAGTTTTCCCTGCTTTCTTCTGTTCTATTAAGTCACTTTGAATCTTTTCCATTTACAATATGAGACATCCTTGTCTGGTTCTTTAAACCCTCTTTAGCCTTTCTGCATGTAAAGCTCCTCCACATTTCCTTGGGATGCTCACTCCAGGGTCTCTACAGCTCCATGTCGAAGCCCTGATTGACTCAGGACACAATCACAAACCAAAGGAGATTCTCTTCTTCCTTCCCCAAATCCCTGTGATTCCAGGAACAGCCATTCCAAGTCCTACAGGCTGCAGAGACACTCTCAAATTAGAAAAGTGAGAATCTCTTCCAAAGTCTGCTTCCCGCAGATGAACACTGGGGACCAAGAGATGCATTCTGTGTGGGAAGTTCTGCCCAGGATCATGAGGCACGGAGGCTGCAGGAAGGCTGTGTCCAGGAGCCCTTCCCCAAGGTTGTGTCTGCACTAACTCACTGGGCAAGCTCATCCACTGGCACAGGGAGAGAGCAGAAACTCTCTGTGGGCGAGCAGGAAACCCTCACAACTACGGCCAAGAAGAAGCATGAGTCAGTGCACCTGTGCCAGAAACTGCAAGTGGCTTATCTTGCTGAGGAAGATAAAATAATGGATCTGATGTCAGCTTCCTCAAACACACTAAAAATGGGACATTTTTCTGTTTTTATCCAATGAGGTCAATCAACTACCTCAGGGTTAAGTGAAGAAGGAACCTGGGATGTGAGGGAGGCTCTGCACTAGAGAGGCCTCTGTGTCAAGTAGCAATCAGGGGAAATGATGCTTGATGAGGACTTCAGGCTCTGTTTTTCCTTGAGCCTTTTAGAGCTCCTAGAGTATTAGCAAGCAGCAGAGAGATTCTTCAGCTCAGCTTTTAAAGCAAAGCTAAGATAACAGAAAAAAATAGGACATGGAAGCAATTCCAGTCTAATTTTTAGTGATTTAATTCTGAACAGAGTTAGTCCTGATAATTTCAAGATGGCACTAGAACAAGTTATGATTTTATCTGCTCCTTAGTGTTTGATTAGAATAAAACCCAACAATCAGAAAAAAATGCAGTTAAAGAATGTGATGAGCAAGACACATTAAGGTACCTACATGTTGTAATGAAAATATGTTTGTGATGGGGTTATGGTCAGAGTCAGCAAGCTGACATCACATCCCTTCTTGGATGGTGACTCTCATATCTATCTTTTTCTTTTTTTACTTGTTTGTGGCAGAATCCAAGGGTGAATTCTGAAGGCTCAAGAAATGAGCCTTCCTCCATCACCCATGACAGCCACCAAAGAGGTCCCAACGACCTGTCACCCAGGAGGGACTTCAGCATCAAGAGCAGCCCTTGCAGTGACAACAACAGGGACACAATTCTCTTAAAAGTGGAGATTAGACAAATGCAGAGCCTGGCAGAGCCACAGCCACACAGCAAATCGTGGCTGTTTTCCCTGAGAGCCAAAGCAAAGGGCCATCCTGCCTTTTGCTGAGCCAGCAGTGTGAAAGTGGTGAGAACTCCCCAAGTGTGAGAGTTCTTGTGCAACATTTCACAGGAAAGCAACCGTGCTGAGACACGTCACAAATCACAGCCCAAACCAGAGGGGATGGAGGCAGCATCTTCTTCACCTCAGGCACCACCCCGGGGAGAAGCCAGAGCTCCCAGGAGACAATGGCAGAGGAGTCTCACTGCCAGGTCCAGACTGCAGGGAGCAGTGGGAGGGAACAGGCCAGGAGCCAAGGGTGACCCCAGCACAGGCTGTGTCCTCACCAGCAAGGTGACAGCCCACAGGGCTCAGAGCCTCCATCAATGGCCCCAGGCACACCAAACCCAGAATCCATTTGGGAAGGCTGAGGGAATCTTCTCAGCAGCAACAGGAAATGGGGACAGAGACAGGGCTCCAACACCAGAGGGTCCAGCCAGGAGACAGGACACCTACAGCACAGATCCAGGGTCTGTCCAAGAGACTGGATCAGAGCCAGGACATCAGAGCAGCACCCACAGCACAGCAGGGAGCAGAGGGTCAAGCCTGAGCTTAGATTGGGTTCCTGAGGCTTGGGCAGAGGACTGGGAGGTGTTGTGGGGCTGAGTGCACCCACAGATGAGGCTGGTCAGGGTGATTTTGGCCAATTAGTGCCCTCAAGGCCTGATATTTGATGGATCCTGTGGGGACATGAAGGGATGGAGGTGAGGCCATGTGTAGCCCCAGTGACTTCTGCTCACAAGGTCGACCAAAACAGCTGCTAGTGATGTGGTAGAAATGTGGAGCTGGAAATGAAACACGTGGGTAAGTAAGGGCTGAGAGAGGTCACTTCATGACCATGGATCTCCTGTGGGCTGTGGAGAAGCATCAAGGTAGGACATGCATCTCTCACACCAGGTGCAGAATGCAACTCTCATCCCCCTGAGCAGAACAGATGTGGCATTGGTTATCCCCTGGGCCAAACTCGATCCCTGAGGCAGCCCAGGGAGCCCCAGGAGAAGCAGGGGATGGTGTGTGGAGGGACACCCTTGGCACAAGGTCTTTCCCTTCACGGCCAGACACCATCAGCAAAGCCAGGGGCTGTGCCACGCACAGCCCAGGGGCTGAGCTCCCAAAACCTCCCACGGAGCAGCCACCACACAGCCCTGCTGGCGCCAGCTCTGCCTGCCAGAACTGAAGGGAAATGATTCATCCTGTCAGGCCTTGTGTACACCCCCGCCTCCTTCCTTGTCTGCCCCCTCCACAACACTGAAGAGAATCGAAATTAAAGACAAAAAAAAAAGTCCTTTCGTTTTCTTAGAGTTCCATTACTCCTCAAATGACCCTTCTGGCCTGGTGACTCGACTGCAGGAAGATTTCATTGACTTCTGCACCTGCCTAGAAGGACACAGGGCTGAGATGGTTGGGATGAGAGCTCCTGGAATGTAGGGAAGATGCTCATCCCTGACCCTCTTACTCCTGCCCACTCCAGGCAAACCCCTGAGAACTGACTCTTTCATTGAGTTGCTCTTCCCATCTCTCCAGCACCAGAGAGTAGCACACAAGGGCAGCCCAAGCCCTGGCTGGGGTGGGAGAGTTCCTATCTCAGCCCTTGCCCTCTTGCCTCCTTACAGAACAGACTTGGAGTGTAACATCTGCTGTCTCTGAGCTGCTGTTTGGCCTTGGCTTTGCCTAAATGCAAAACCCCAGCTGTTTGTCTTCTCTACTGCCTTAGTAAGATGGGAAACACAAATTACTGTGAGGAAATATGTTTTAAAGGAGCTGGAGCAATTGCCTGACCACATCCAGCTCTTGGTGATGCTGGGATGCTTTCCAGTGTTCAATCATAGGTGTTCATCTCTGCCAGGAGCAGGCTTGGTAACCCAGCTCAAGGCTCAATCCCCTGAGCATGAAAAGTTTTTAACACAAGGACTTTATTACTTTTATTTCTATAAAAATGTACAGCTCATATCTCATGCACACACTCAATATACAAATGAACTGGAGCTTGTAACAGTCACTGTGCTCTACAGCAAGTGGTGCTTTGACCCCCAGAAATGAGTGACACCCACAGGCTCCATCCTCCCTCCCTCCCAGACTGCCATTGCAGAGACAGGGACGGCAGTGTCCCTGTCCTGTGAGGGTGCCAGCACCCTGCCTGCAAACAGCCCAGGGACAGGAGGGGGGAGCAGGACAAGCACGAGGACAGGGCCAGCCTGGAGAAGCAGCTCCTCCTGCTGAGTTCCAGTGGGATCAGGGCAGCTGGAGACAGTGGGAGCTCGTGGTGGAGCTGAAAGCAGTGTCCTTTCAAAGACTGGTGGGACTCGGAGTGATCTGAGTGGTGCACACCCATCTCCCCAGCACTGCTCCAAGACAAGAACTTCACCTGCAGCAGACAAGTGTCCATTCCAATTGCTGAAGGGCCTGGAGAGTGATCCAGCTCCCATGGACAAGCACAAGCCATCTAAGACCAGCAACAAAACAGACAAGGCACAGTGTTTCCAGTGCTGCCAAAAAGGTCTCGACTCCAAGCAGCTCAGACAGGACACTACATACATTCAAAAAGCTATAAAACTTTTTTACAAAAATAACATTTCTAGTGTTTCATATAAAAATAATGCCACAGTACATCACCTTACGAGCTCCAGCTGTGCTCAAGTGCATGGGGAGGTGGCACTGGCAGAGCCAGACTTACCCTCAAGGAAAACCAACCCCAACCAGAGTTCCACAGCTGAGCTGCTGCACAAGGAAGGATTTCACTCCAAATTAATCATTGCAATTAATCTGATTGCATCCCCTACTTGCAAAGGCCAAGATGAATCTCTCAAGTCAACAAAATGCAGAAGTAAGGGATGAAAAACAAGAAAGCAAACAGAGCTGTAAGTCTGTCCTCTCCCCCTGCAGGGCTGGATGGATGCCCTGAAGGTGCAGTCTCACAGATCTAACAGGCCACAATCCTTGAGCTCTGCTTTGCAGCTGGCCCATCATATTTATGATCTTGCTTGTTATGTTTTTCCTTTCATTTTCTGCATGCATATTTGTACTTAGGGATCTGATTCACTGAGGTTGGTTAGGATCTGACTTTTGATATATATCTACTTACATAGCATCATATCATGAAGACCTTTGCAAGCTCCAGCAGAATTCATCCTGGAGTCAAAGTTTAATAAGGGCTTTCAGAACTTGACCACAGATAAAACATAACATTTACATACAGCAGTGTTAGGATGTGTAAAAATAGAAATCAATTTGGGGTTAAAAAAAGCCTGCTTCTGTTACATTGCTTTCATAGCCTGGTGATCAGTGCTATCCAAAATGGAAAACTAAAATGTGACTGAAATATACGACCATGAACAGGCATTTTGTGCTTCTTTTTTTTTTTTTTTGTGGATCAGCAAATGTGCTTATTTCTAGAGAGAAAATGGGACCAGAAGGATGTTATGTCAGCTGTGGTAGAGTAATGCCTGCATGACTACATCCAGAATTGCCTTTAGCTCCACATTTCCTGGGTTTTGTGCTTGCAGAGAACAGCAAAAGTGTTCCAAGGGTAACACAGGAATAGCAAAATTATTGGGTGACTTCTTATTTTCTCCCATTTGCAAAGATTCATCAGTGTTATCCTGTCCTGGTGTTGGATGCAGCTGGACACAAGGTGCATCAGCTGGCAGAAGGGGTTTATTGCATTGATTTGCCAAGAACCAGCTCTCAGAATTCATCTGCAAGAAGAAATACCCATAGCTGCTAAAATGAAGGGTCTGATTTCAAGGAGACAGTCTGTGGCTTGCCAGCTTCTTTGAATGTTAGATCTGTAGCACTGACCTTCAGTCCCCTGATCAGATGCAGTGCTGGTCAACTATTTCTGAAAAGCTGGGATATTCCTTGTGTCTCCAGCAGGAGAAAATGATGAGAGTAAATTCAATCAGCCCAAGGAGAGCCAGCACCCAGCTGGCCACCAGCTCCAGTCTTGGTCTGACAGAGCAGAGACCTGAAGTGCAAAGAAAGAAAGCAGCAGAGTTTAAGTGCAAATTGTGTGGGTTTGGTGTTAAGATTGCTCAAGGTGGCTGAGCCCAAGTCCAGCACTGTGAGTGGGTGAGTGGCTTCTTGCCTGGGCCACGATGAACCACAGAAAATTTCCCAACAGCAACTTGGAAAATCACTTCACCTGGCAAAGAGCCACCAACAGCAGAACAGCCACAGCCTTTGTACACTTCCTACAGTGCCAGTAGAAAAGAAGAGTCTCTCTTACTTCCAAAACACTGTGATTGCTCAGTGATGAAGTAGATATATTGTTGGGCATTCTGCACTACAAAAAAATAGTTTTCTCTGTGATTTTTATTCCCAGGCTTGCTTCCTACTGGTCACCAGTCCAGCATGAACAGCTTTTCTGCAGCAACACACATTCAGTTGAGGCCAGAATGTCCATGCCATGAAGCATTCATATTACTTCCATTGGATAGGCATTGTCTTGATGCCCTGCCTGCTGGTAGAGCAAGCCCTGTACCATTTCTCTTGACGTTTCTTCTGGTTTCACTCCAAATTTCAGATACACCCATACAAGAGCAACACTGCTAACCATCAGTCCACATACCACAGAAACTGGGATGACAAAGTGCATTTGAGACTTTGACAAGAAGCTGGGCAGAGGCAGATTGTTTGGCCTGACTGTGATCATCTGTACTCTGGCTTGGCCTGAGAATGCCTGGTGAGTAAAACCTGCTGTGTCTGAAGGCTCTTGCTTCCCTACAGGCAATGAATGATCAAATGTTGTAGCTGCAGAGGGACCAGCAACCCTATTGGTATGGACAGAAGTTTTGTCTATGGCAGTAGTGGAGCTTAGAGTAGAAACTGAAGTAGTCTGTGGTGCTGTCTCTGTGACTGTTGTGGTCTTCATAGAGTCGCAGATGGAGGAGAGATCTGATCCAGAGCTGCTGGAAGCAGTGTCTGGTGTGTTGGCTCTGGCACCTGTAGGATCCAGGGATCCATTTGTACCAACTACAGGTTGGTTTGATCCTTTAGTGGCAGGCATCAGGTCTGAATATGAGTTAGGAGAAGCTGTATCTTGAACAGTGGGGTGTGGGGTGGGCTGGCTGGAGCCCATGCCTGCTGCAGCAGTTGCTGAAGCTGCAGGAGAATTTGGGGGCTCTCTCTTTGCTTCTGGAGTGACCTCAGAGTGCACAGCCTCTTCCTGTATCACAGGGGTGGATCCTGCAGGGAGCTGGGTGGGATCCTGCCTGCCCAGGGGGGACTTGCTGGACACCTCTGTCCTGGCATGTATTCTCTCCCTAACTGTTGCTCCAGACCCTTGGAAGAAACTGGTTGGAGCAGTGGCTTGAAATGGAGCCACTTCTGGAAGACCAACGTGTCTCTCAACACTACCAGGCTCTTCTGCTGAGGTGACAGCATGTGGTGGCATCACTGTGGCCTTTTTCCCATCCAGTTTGTCTTTGATCTTCTGCACCCAGCCTTCATTTGAATCTGCACAAATCTCCTTGGACTTCAGAGTAATAAATCTGAAAATAAAAAGAGATCACTCACTGCATAAAGAAAACACTGGTTCAAGTGATCAGAGGTGTGGGGAGGGTGTGTAGCAAACACCAAGTGTTATCTGGATGATTCATTTCAGGAAAGGCAGGCAGGTGCCTCTGATATCTGACTGAATGAACAGCAGCTGAACATGACTCATGGATGAAGGGTTTTTCCCTAAGAAGTTTTTCACTTTCAAAAGCATTGTCCTGCTTGGACACAGTGTTTGCTCTTGCATTCAGGGCAGAAAGCTCCACAGGCAGCAGCTGCCCCAGGGCACACATGCGTGAAAGCAAAACCCTCTGATTTACTGGGTGATGTGAAACCTTCCAAGGTCAACCCAGCAGCTTCACTTTGGAGCCACCCCCTGGGCTGCAATAAAATGGTGTCAATGGTGCATCAACTTCAGCATAAGCAGAAAACAGCAATTATCCCAAAGAAAAGAAAGGGAGCTTTTCTCATTTCCAGACAAGCTCACAAGTCTGAATCTGTCTTCAGACAAATCACCTGCTTTCAGAGAAACACATGAGCTCTCTCCCTGTGTTCCTCTGCCCTGTCCTGCCAAGCACATCCCTCAGTCCCTTTCCCCATCCATTTAACCCTGATCCCACTTGGAAGTGGGGCAGCACTTACATGGTGGCTTGTTTTCTGCAGCTGGGTTCGGTCAGGCGGTAGCTCCTGATCAGCTTCTCTGACAACTGCCTTGTGAAACCTCTGCACTCTATGGAACACTTCAAAGGTGCTTTGGGTTGCCCTGAAATAAAAGTTTCACCTCATTAAGCACCGGCTTTTTATCAGGGCCTCTCAAAACCAGCACTGTTTCTATTCCCCCTTCTCCAGGGAAGAGTCCAAAGCCTGCCACGAAAGTTTCCAATCCCTGCTGAACTGAGATGAAGACAGATCCTGGTGAAGACAAAGCCACATTTGCTTGTAGCACCCACACGTGTAATAAGATACCCAGAAAACAGGAAAAAAAAAAGCAGTGTGAAAACTATGGGCTTTTGGGACAGTGTTTCAGCTTGTCCTGTAGGATGTGCGAGCCCCTGAACCTGCAGGTCCTTTCCCCTTTGGGTACCAGGAGGAGTGGTCTCAGCACAATGCCTAGAAAATACATTTCTTCATCTCCCAAAGACCTGCTGCAACCCTCACCGGGGTCCATGAGATGCAGACCAGTGGGCAGAGAGCTGCTCTCTCCTTATCAGTCTTATCTGTTCCTCTTGTGGGACTTCCCCTCCAGGTGAGCATCCTGCCTCTCTGCTTGCTGGTACAAGGTCTCTGGACACCACCTGGGCTCAGAGAAAGGGTGCAGAGAAAGAACCTTTTGGTGATTGATGCTTCACTCCCACAGGCATCTCAGCAGCCCCTCTTCCCAAACACATCTTTTCCATCTCCACCAGAAAATACAGTTTTCAGTTTGCAAAGTGTAAAAACAAAACCCCTCTTGACCTCTTCAAGGGGCAAGGCCAGTCACACCACTGGGGACCATTCATGCCTGCATCTACCTCCAGCCTCCCACAACAGGCACTTGCACAACACACCCTCCTCACTTGTTCCTGACATCCCTGGGGGAAAGATTTACAAAAACAAGCCCTGATTTATCTGGGGCCTCTGTGGAGAAAGGAACTGGTATCTGGTTTCAATCAGTTTGTCTCTTACAAAATGTTGCCTCTGATTCTCAAGTGAATGTAGCAAATTTTATGCAGGTCAGTTAAGAATGATCCAGGTACAGGAATGAGCATCAATACAGGAGCACTCTGAATCTTTTGAATCATTTACTGAAGAAAACCCTGGTTGCAAAGAAATCCCAAGCAAACGCTGCTGTGGCCCCTCTACAGAAGCCCATTTCCACCTCTAGGTCAAGTCAAGTTAAAGCAAAACTTTTTTCACGCAATAATGACTTCTGTGGCACTTTAGGGTCAAGAATTCCCTGCTCAGGGGCAGCTGACTTGCCAATTAATTCTCATTAGCCAGAGGATATTCTGCCAGTGTCCTCCACATTCAAGAGCATAGTTCAACAAAATTGGCAGTGACGAGGGCCACACTGTCCCTGTGGGTAGCCAGGGATGTGCTTGGTGGGGACCAGTGCCTGACTGCTCCCAAAGGGTCTGTTCCTCTGGGAACCCTGAACTGATTTGACAATTATTGGCGCCAATGCAAATTACTTCCATTTGGCTGAACTCCTGGCAGGTTTTTCCCAGAGCGGAGGAGCTTGGAAAGCACCTTCCAAGGACAGAGGGGTGCCACAAGGGAGCATGGAGCCCTCTTCCTGGGACACACAACCCTGCTTCTCTGAGCTGCATCTGAGTCTTTGCCAGAGGGATCTGGGAGTTTCTCCACCCAGGACCACTGCTCTTGGGAGTCATTGGCACCTGCTTTTTTAGCACAGTTCCTCAAAAGACTCAGGGAGCTCCACTAGCCTTTTAGCAGAGCCCTATTTCCTCATAGTGGGGGAAAAGGATGCTTGGCCATGGGGTGAGCAGAGTCAGGCAATGCCAAGCAGGCAGCGGGTTCCCAGGGCAGGTGTCCCTGCTGTCCACTCTTCTCGGGCCAGCCCTGGAGAACCTGCCCAGAGGTGTGAGCGGGAGGAGCTCCATCCCCAGCTGCCCGTGCCGTCCTCACTCCTCCCATCTGGCGGCAGCAGGACACAGAGCTCAGGGGCTCTTTGCTCCTCTCCTTCCCACCGTGGGAATGGCTCACCCCTTGGTTCTGGGCAAAGTCCAGCCCTGCCTGCTGTGCTGAGAGCCCGTGTGACAGCCCAGCAGCGCCCTGCTGAAGGGCTGCCTTGGGCAGCGGTGGCCACTCTGTGCCACGGGCCGCGGACTGTGGGCCAAAAGCCGGCAGAGTGAGCCCGGCCCCGGCAGGGTGAGCCCGGCCGCGGCAGGGTGAGCCCAAAGCCGGCAGGATGAGCCCGACCCCGGCAGGATGAGCCCAGCCCCGGTAGAGTCCGACAGGGTGAGCCCAAAGCCGGCAGGGTGAGCCCAAAGCCGGCAGGGTGAGCCCGGCCCCGGCAGGGTGAGCCCAAAGCCGGCAGGGTGAGCCCAAAGCCGGCAGGGTGAGCCCAAAGCCGGCAGAGTGAGCCCGGCCCCGGCAGGGTGAGCCCACCATGGCCCGGGATGGGACACTCTGGCTCTCTGACCCCGCTCAGCCCCTCGCAGCTCGCAGGGATCGCTGCCCGGGCAGCAGGAGAGCGTTTCCCGCTCGCACACACCGCGGTGACAGCCCCGGCCCCGCAGCCCCTTCAGGACAGGGTGCAGGCCCCTCAGACAGCCACGCTCGGCCAGGCTGCAGCCCTCCCGCCGCCTCCCCGGGGACATGAGTAAAGGCGGACGAGAAGTCATTATGCTTTTTTCCTAATCCAGGTTATCAGGAAGCCTTTCCGACACTCTCGCTATCTGCCCTGAAGTGTGACAAAAGCCATCACGGGGCTGTTCGGATGTCTCTGCCGCCGGGATTGCGGCCATTGCCTTCCCCCTGCCGCTTCCCAAAGCCGGCCTGATCCTGCTGGGAGAGCTCCTGCATCCCACAGAGCTCCCTCCAGCCTGGCCCAGTGCCACCTGCCCCCTTCCCCGGCCACACCACCGTCCCCTCCTGGACCTGGCTGTTCCCGGGGAGGAACAAGCGGAGCTGTGGCTCACCTGCAGCCAGGGCCGGCAGGCACAGGCCCCACAGCAGCGGCAGCAGGATCGGGAGACTGGCAGCCCTCATGTTCCCGTGGTGGGCAGAAGGAAAGGGAGGCAGGGAGGGATTACCGAGAGTATTCCCCGCTCCCGGCTGCTTACTGCATCCTCCGGAGCACCGCAGATGCTGCCGCTCATGCCAGGATTATGGAGCCCCGAGACAGAGCTTCAGTTGTTATTGAGCTCCCCTCACACGTGTCCAGGGCGGCGACAGGAAGCGGAGGGACGCGAGGGAGAGGAGAGGGAATAGCGGCTGCTGCGGAGCCGGAATTCCCCAGGTGTACTTACACTAGCTTTTCCTAGCACAGAACAGCCCCAGATTACTTGGCAGATTATTCAGGCGGGGATTTTCAGCAGTGGGCTGCTCCCTCCTCCCCTCCCGGCAATTGTCTCTTGGCCTGTGCCAAGGCATCACTGTCCTAAGGTTTGTAAAGCTCTCCCCGCCTCCAACTACAGCTCCTGCTGCTCAGTAAGCTCATTATTACCCAAAATGCAAAAGCAGTTATTCTTTTCCTTTTTGGCAGCCATCTTATAACAGCGGTCATTAGGCTAAAAGAGACGGAATTTGCTAATCAGGATTATGAGTTCATCATCTACGTTTTGATTTCAGGCCAGTCTGCCTCTGAGGAGCATCACCAAAGAGAGGGATGAGCAGGGAGCCAGGGGCTCTGCAGGCAGCTCCTGTGCCCTGGCCGTGCTGTCTGCAGTGTGTGCTCGCTATCACAGCCTGATTTTCTGAACACACAGGGGCTCAGACCTCGGGGTCCTGCTGATGCTGACAGCTGGGGACCCCCAGCTCTGCAAGAGCTGTGTCAGGACTTTCTGGCACCAGCCCCAAAAGCCAGGTCAGAAGCGGACATACCAACACTGCAGTTGCATCCTGCACCTTCACTTTCTCCTTCATCTCAGTCCCAGAAACAAAACAATTTTCCCCTGATGACTCCAACTGAAAGACAAAGATAAGCTCAAGACTGAATGATTGCCTCAGAAGTTTTTTTGGCTGAAGTTTTCTTAGGGCTGGTGGGACTCTGGCATCTCCCTGCTGTGGGAAATTCCAAAGGTTGAGTTGGGATTTTTGTTTTCAGAATAGAAAATCCCCAGGTTTCCACACAATGCATTTGGTAAAAATCCCAGTCTGCAACTTCAGCTTTTGCTTGTATTCTGTTAGAAGAAAAAGCCCATTTCAAGGAAATAAAATAAAAATTAAGGCTTGAAATAGTCTGTTTGATCCAGGAAAAACAGAACATGCTGTGTCTGTTAGGATGTTTGGTGCTTTCTCAGGCTCCTTAGAGCCTTATAGGAAACTTTTGTGCCAGGAAATGGCATTGTCTGAAGCCATCAGGCACCTTGGCTGCTGGAAGTGGTGGCACAGCCCACACATGCTCACATCTCCCCTGAAGAAACAGGTTCTGCTTCTTCTGCTAAGGATTTGCTGCCAGAGAGAGGTAAAACCGAGGAAGGGCTCTGACTTTCAGGTAAGTGGGAGGGGGTGTGCTTTGTATGCCAAAGGCATGGCTTGCCATAGGCATTGTTGTTTTGAGGCACCAACTGCTCTCTGGCCGATAATGCAGCTGCTGCTCCTCTGCAGAGAGCTGGAGGTGTTTCACCTGGTAGATGACTCCTCTAGCTCACTTTTGGACATCTCCATTTGCTCCCTGTGAGCTCAGCAGCTGAATTTGGAGGTGACATCTGCACAAGGAAATTCCACAGCAGGCGTGTGGAGGGCAGCTGCAGCCACAGCGTGGCTTTGGGGGACACCACAAGCCACCAAGCCCTGTATTTCCCACCAAAAGCAGGACACAGAGGCACAGCAACTGCCTCCAATGGGAGCAGCCAACTCCAATGAGTAGTGACAAACCTGGGCTGCAGCTGGCAGAAAACTGGCACCATCACTCCCAACCCACTTCCTATAGCAGCCTCCCATCCCATCCCATCCCATATCCCATCCCATCCCATCCCATCCCATCCCATCCCATCCCGTCCCACATCTGCTCCTCCACACCAGTGGCAGACCCTTACTGCTCTTCTTAGAGGTCTTGCAGCATTGAAGAACCTAAAGCCAGAGGATGTATTCCAGGAGATATTTCTGACATAACTAGTGGTCAACCACAAGCATTGTGTCAGTCTGACAATGAAGGATGTCAGGACTTCTCTGAGCTCAACTTCAACAGGTTTCAGTTTCTTTAGTTACAATAGGAATTGTCTGGGCACTTGTTTTTTCAATGTGCTTTAGTTTCACTTTAGTTTCCTGCAATAGCAGGTTGTTTTTCAGTGTAGGTCTGAACCTGCAGATTAAATTGTGATATGGATGAGTGCAAGCAGGCAGGTGACCTCCTACACAAGCAATCCCAGAATCACAGCATCCAAGTGAGGGAGTGTGCAACCCTGCGAGTCAGGGACATCCAAGCCTTCAGGGAAACAAGGGGCAGAAAACCTGAGTAACTGGGAACCAGGGCCAGCTTATCCCAGCCTGCTCCCATTCCTCCTTGGGAGATTTCTCCAGGTTACCCTTTGCACCCAAAGGCTCTCTGAAGGGTGTTACAGCACCAAAGAAAAGCAGTGGATAACAGGAAGAGAGTTGTTTTCCCCCCCTATATGTAACTAGAGTATGGCCAAGGAAGGCTTGGAAACCTGGACAAGGGAAAAACACAAACATTCACCTGTGCTCCTGCCATGAACTGAGGGCAAAGGGGCCACACATTGGGCACCAACAGGGGATCCTGCAAGCTCTGGGCCTTCCAGCACTGCCCCAGGTGTGACCCTCAGCACCCACATAAGGATGTCACACCAGACAGTTCAGTGTCCATGCTGGAGTCTGGGCTCTCTGCCTCCAGCTCCTTCTCTGCTCTAAAGACATTTTTTATCAGGACAGGTGTCCTGCTATCTAAATGATGCACACAAAAGGAGAACAAGGTCTGCTGGAGACATTGGTGACAGGCACCAGGCACAATCAGAAGCCTGATCTGATGTCATCCCCTAACCATTGGTTGCTCTCTGGCAAACCTTAGCCAGGAATTCGGTTTATTGCTCCATACCACAAATACCACAGGTCAAAGTACCAGATCCCATCTTACCCAGGAAAGACATGAAAGCAGGTCCAGCATTTCCCACCCACCACAGGTTTGCCAGGGCTGTTCACAACCAGCTTGAGCTGTGCACAAGGTCAAGGTCCTCACAGGTGGAGGGAATATATAACTAATGCCAGGGGAATTGCTCTTGAAGGCAAAAAGCACCTTGAACCTACAAAGATTTATATGCAAAACAATTTATAAAGAGAATGTGGGCTGTGTCCTAAACAAACAGGAAATGGCCCCAGAGCACCTCCCGTCTCCTACAGGGAGTTTCTGTTTGGCAATTTTTGCTATTTGGTCCTTTGTGAAAGAAGAACTGTTACGTTTCTATTCCTTGAACGTTTATATTCCTTGAAATAAGACCAAGACTGAGAATTAAAAGAGAAAGTCAGTGAGAGCTAAGAGCCTGTATCTGACCTGAAAGGAAGTTGCCAGAGTAGATCAGATGAAAATGTTGATGATTCCCACTTCATGGGAGGCATGTTCAGGAGCTCCCAAGGCCTCAGGAGTTGGTGACACTAGAGCAGGGCCTGGTGACAGGTACTGACAGCATCCTTGTCTGCCCACAGTGTTGTCCTCCATCCCAGAGGCTTGCTGGAAAGAGGCAGCAGGAACATTTAGCTTTTGGGACAATCCAGCCGATGTTGGTACTGCAAGTGAGACACACTGACACACGACTCCAGCTCTGGATATACAATGGGATTCTCTTTCCCCTAACAAAAGCTCCCAGCTGTTCATCCTCACACTAACCCACCTGTCCTCAGTGGCACTGACAGCTCAGCCACAGCTCTGACACAAACCAACCCACTAATCC
Organism: Thryothorus ludovicianus; assembly: GCA_013397245.1. NCBI lineage: Eukaryota > Metazoa > Chordata > Aves > Passeriformes > Certhiidae > Thryothorus > Thryothorus ludovicianus. The sequence goes on along the minus strand of VZTB01002865.1, from coordinate 227,493 downwards.
CCTCTCTCCTGGCCAAGGACACCAGTGCCAGACTCAGAAGGTTCCTTAGAGCCAAATGTGGCCTCCTACTTTGGAGATGCCCTTTGGAGAAGCCTCTGTGCTTCAGGTAGAGTTCTTAAGCCATTACAGTAATAAGTGAGAGAATTAAATGGCAGGAAATCAAGAGAGTCTGCTTGTCACCACATGACTTTATTTTCTCACATTAAGAATAAATCAGGAAATGAGAAGCAGATGTCTGGACCTGTCTGCAGTCAGTGTCTCCACAGGGGACAGAAATACTCCAGTTTTGGAAGCACCAACCACTCTGGGGCTTGTGTTCTAAGGAAACTGCTTTATGTGGAAAATGTTTTCAAAAGTAATAGAGAACACCACACTGGTTTTCACTTCTCTGAACACAATGGCTTCCTCCTTCTCAATAAATGAGAACCAATTTAGGGTCCAGCACACAGTGCAAAGTGCTGATACTCTGTATTTTCCACAGCTACCAGTCAGCATCCCAAGGCAGCAAGGCTGTGGAATGCAGCTCTTCCCCTGGCAGCATCACACCTGAGCTGCAAATGGTTGGCTGATCCCAGTGGGACGTTGCAGGGAAAGGTGCACACCTGCAGGTCTGAATTGCTGTCTCTCCTTGGCAGCTAGAGCAGCCTGGACTGAGGAAAACTCATCCTGTTCCATGGAGGCTGCCAAGTGTCTGCTTGAACGAGACTGAAGTTGTTTGAAAATATTGTGTCTAAAGAAACAAACACGGAGCTCTTCAGTGCACAGCATGGTTATGTTCTTTCTAAACAAGGAAAAGCCTCTCGCCTCCCACAGAGCAACCCAGCCACTGGGAGCAAGCTCTTTCCCAGGAAAGGGGATGGGGAACTCCTGGGAAAGGTGCCTGGATGGCAGAGGTGAAACCTGGGCAGCTTTTCTGCTGAGGGGAGGGATCATGAAGGGACTCTACCAGAGCAGGCTTCCCAGAAACCCTTGGCTCCTGCCCAAGCCCCTACAAAGCTGGGGAGACATCCTGATGTCGCAATCCTTCTGTGCAGCTGCAGGCCCTGAAGGGGCTTTTTTGTCCCACAAAGCAGGCACAATGGAGGAGAGACAGAGGATCTGTCCCCCAAGCTCTGGGGCCCCAAGAGGAATGTGGAGCTGCTGGAGCATGTCCAAGCATGACCAAGATGCTCCGAGAGCTGGAGCACCTCTGCTATGGAGACAGGCTGAGAGAGCTGGGGTTGTTCAAACTGGGGAAGAGTAGGTTCCAGGGAGACTTTAGAGCCTTTCCAGTACTAACAGGACTCCAAGAGAGTTGGAGAGGGACTTTGGACAAGGGCATGGAATGACAGGACAAGGCAAGATGAGTTCAAACTGACAGAAAGCAGAGTTAGCTTCGATATCTGGAATAAATTTTCCCTATGAGGATGGCAAGGCCCTGGCACAGATTATCCAGAGAAGCTGTGGCTGGCCCATCCCTGGAATTGTTCAAGACAGGTTGGATGGGGCTCTGAGCAACCTGGTCTAGTGGAAGACCATGGCAGGGTGTGTTGGACTAGATGGCATTTAAAGATCCCTTCCAACTCAAACTGTCCTGTGATTCCATGATCCATGGAAGGGCGGTCTCTTGCCACTGCCCTGCAGGGAGGAGAGGTGAGAGTGGCAGCAACAGTGGGCAGGAGGGCAGGACAGAAATCTCCATGTGCCACAGGAAACCACGGCTACTGTTGGAGCTGCTGCCAGGCTCTCCCTTGGCACAATGCTGTCCCAGGGTGATAAAGGGGACTCTCTCCTCTTTTGCTTCCTGGGAAAGGATTCTTCTGGTCTCCCTGTGGATTGGACAGAAGATGGGGAGCAACAAAGTGCCATGGCTCTGCTATTTCACCTCTGCCAGAGCCTAAGGCCAGGCTAGTGCCTGCTGCCTTGGCTGTGGGAGAGGATAAGGCATGTGCCTGTCTGCAGCAGCCCTGCTTACTCCCCCTATTCCTCCCTCCCATGTCAGCAGGAGCAGCCAGTGTCTGTGCAAGGCATCCTCGTGTCCTGGAAGGGTCTTCCTGGCAGGATTAGCCAGGTCCTAAAGCCAGCCCTTTGCCTGGGGTGTTATGAATCCCCACCTGCCACAGAGCCAGCCCTCGGGCCCCATCTCATGGCACACACAATCAGCACCTCTCCACATCCCCTCTTTCCACTTCCCCATCCAGTGTGTCTGCACACACTGGCAGTCTCAAAGAAAGGAGTTTACCAGAAGCAGCTCTGTTCTCAGAAAGGCTCATTTCTTCCCATCTCCTCTGGGCAGGAGATGTCTGCCAGCCTTCCAACTAAGGCTGTGGGAACTCTTTGACATGAGGTTATCATGGAGACTCAGAGGTGACTTTATCACTCTCTACAACTTCCTGAAAGGTGGTTCTAGTCAGTTGTGAGTCAATCTCTTTCTCCAAGCAGAAGCTGACAGAATAGAGGACACAGTCTCAAGCTGCAACAAGGGAAATATAGGTTGGATATTAGGAAAAAGCTTTTATGGAAAGAGTGATCAAGTACTGGAAAGGTCTGCCTGGGGAGGTGGTGGAGTCACCATCCCTGGATGTGTTTAAGATAAGACTGGATGTGGTACTCAGTGCCATGGTTTAGTTGAGGCGTTAGGGCTGGGTTGGACTCAATGATCTTAAAGGGCTCTTCCAGCCTGGTGATTCCACTCATGATTCTGTGTGTGATTAAGCCATGATGGTGAGTGAGGGAGAGATCCCTAAAGCTCTCTCCAGTGGAGCCATGGGGCTGACACCCAACAGTGAAGACTGGTGGCACCTGTGGGCCAGCCCCAAAAACAATGGGGTCTGCCATATGCAGTGCTATGACCTGAGAGATGTGGCTGTGCTGGGGCATTGGCAGGCCCCAGGCTGAGCTGAGCCCTTCCATCCCAGCACATTTCCTATAGAATGGGATATCACAGCCTTCCAGAGTGGAGCTGTCACCTCATTTATTCTGGTGGCTCTCCCTGCTGAGCCTGCATGCACCGAGCTCCTGCTGGTGCCCAGGGTTACACACAGGCAGCAGCAAACAGCTCCAGGAGCCTGCACGGCTTCCAAAGCTGACAAAGCTTTCCATGGCCCACCACAATAAATGCACACACAGGTTGGGCAGAACAAGCCCAGGCAAACATTTTCTGCCCAGGTGCTTAACCCTTTTCGAGCTGGCTCAGCTGAGAGAGCAGGGAGTCACCAGACTCCTTCCCTCTCCCATCTCAGCTTTTCTGCACCCCACATTGTAAGAACAGGGTGTATCCTCCCCCTCTGCTCTTCCCAGAGCCCCCACAGTCCTGTGGGTTTCAGCTGTAACCCCACTGGGGAGCTGCTCCCTCAACAGTGCATTTAATGAACAGTCAGTCTGTTTCCAGGGCAGCGTGCTTTTGCCTTAGCCAAGCTTTCTTTCTGGAACCATGGCAGCGTCATGCCTGTCTCACTGCCTGATGCAGGAGATTCTTGGCTCCTGACCTGCTCTCGTGACTGTGGGTGTGTTTTTAGGGTCAATGCAGATTTCTTGTCACCTAAAAGAGCAACCAATGCCAGACATTAGCATTTTATTGCTGGCTGGGGATAATTAAAAAAGAGGGTTCTGTGGATAAGGGTAAAAGTGATTCCTGCACCAGGTTCCTCATATCAACCCAAGGAGGCGGCAGGGAAGAGCAGAAGAAAGGAGAAATGAGATATGTCTGGGATTCAAGGTATTATTTGGGGAACAATTTCCCCCCCTAGGACAGCACTGATGTCAAAAGCAGTCCTGTTCATAACTGTGCACCAAACAAAATGAACTGTCTGTACAAAGAGCAGACATGTCAGTGTCCTGGACCCCAGCCCAGAGTCCTACCTGCGAGTGGGCATCCTTGCTGTCCAACCCCAGGGAACTGCAGGTTCACCCACTCCAGGCCAGTGGGGTGAAATGTAGGGACCAAGCCCACAGCGAGGAGCAGGACCCCCTGAGGCCCCTCCCAGCTGTGACAGAAGGGATGGGGTAGCACTCACAAGTGCTGGCTCTCTCTGGGAGAGGCAGTGGTGCAGCTGCCCCCGGGAGCCCCCGGCCATCCCTGGCCGGCATCCGCCGGGAGGAAAAGCCCCCATCAGCAGAGGATGCGCGGCTTCCCCTGGGCGCTCACCGGATGGCTGATAAGGAACAAACCCACCCATGCCTGGCCCTCGGTCAGAGCCCTGCACTGGCCCCCCCAGCCCTAATGGGAAGGGACACACGTCCTTTGTCCTTTTCTGCTCTCGAAAGGGTCCCGCGGGCCCTAAGGAGCTCACCCCGCCCTCTGCCCCCGGGCAAGGCTCCTGCGGAGTTTCCCGAGCTGGAAGAGCCTCAGCCTCTCTCTGCAGCGGACGATGCCATCGTGCGGCAGTTCTGGCATGCACATCCGGGCTAAAAATCGCTGCTTCCATCCCGGAGTTAACAAGCAGAGCCCTCTGTCCTGTTTAAGTGCTTCCATAGCATGAGGAGACCCCTTAGCAGAACGCTAAGAGCTGGTATGGGTGGTCCTGTTGGTGGAGGTGTCCTGGTGCAGTAGGGAATGCCGTGTGTTGCTTCAGGGACAGTGTGGTATCTTGCCTGGCTGTGCCACCAGAGCCAGGTTAAACCAATGTACAGCTGAATCCATGAGTGTGTGCTTCTTTCCATCTCCTTTTTGTGGCAGTAATTCCTTCTGTCGGGCTGGACACTCACCTGTGCTGCTCTCACCAACCCCCCCTTGGGCACCTGGCATGTGGAGGGCAGCCCAAACTCTGCCTGGAGCTTCGAGAGACACGGCTGGTCCCAGCTAGAGCAGGTTCCAACCCAGCTGTTCTGTCTCATGTCCTGTGTGGGGCACAGACCCAGCCCAGCAGTGGAGTCAGGTCAATTCCTTCTTCCCACCCACAAACGTCCCTTTGCTGACTGGAGCTCACTTGGCTGGAGATGCCCTGGTGCTGGGGCTCTGTCAAGGACATCTCTGTGTTCCTCTGTGGAGGGGTCTGTGAGGCCAGACAGAGAAAACAAATGCTAATTAACAAGAGAGCACTGAAACTTGGACCCATTCCTGTGCACTTCAGTCTTGGCACAGCTCTGCTTTCTTGTCTCCCTTGGACTCACCCAGCAGTGACATCTCCACGCTGTGGGCTGTGAGTGTTGGACAAGGATGGAGGGTGGCAGGAGTCTTTCAGCACTTGCTCCTTGCCAGGTGCAAGGGAACCCTGCAGGGACGGGAGAAAAGGGAGGGAATGCATCAAAGAAGGTTTGATGGGGATGGCTCCGGGGACAGACAGGTTTTCATCTAGAGGAAAACATCAGACCACATCACCTTCTAATTCCTTGTGCCCAAAAGCTCGAGCCTCCAACCCTGGGGTGCAGTGTGTTCTCCTGAGGGTTTGTCAGGCAGCAGCCTCAGCCCAGCCTGATGTGAACACAGCTCTGCTGCTAATGGAGTTTGTCCTCTGCCAGCAAGAGCCACGATGAGCAAATAAAAGCTCTTTTGCCAGCTGCCAGCTGCTTTGTAAGTAAATCTCACTTGAATATATTACTTGCCTTGTTTTCATGAGATTACACAACATTTTACTTGGCCTAGTTAGCAGGATGTCAATAGAGGGGTTTCTGGGGGGTCAGAGCTGTTCCCCTTCTCCTTTAGGGGTGGAATGGGTGAAGGAGAAGGGGTTGGACCTGGAGGAGGTGGTAGAGAGACAGCAGAAAAGGACACGGTAAAGAGAGCGTCTGTGCCACCTTGGGAGCGTGCCTGGTACAGGCACATCGTGAGTGTTCCAGAAGACTGGAAATAGAGAAACAGCTGGAGACAGATGTCTTAAAAGAACGGGGAAGGGGAACAAATACGCTTATTGGAACGAAGGATTGAAATAAAGCCACCAAATAAAATTAACAAAAAAAACCCAAACAATAGGATTGGATGGCAACAGTAGATGTGGCTCCAGAGGACTGGTATGGGCATATTTGGGGAGTTTTGATGAACACATTTCCAAAGGATTAGTGGAGTCAGAGGAAAGAAGTGTGTTGGAAATAAGTGGCCCCTTATTTCAAAAGGTCTGTAGGTCCACGTGGCCAATGTTCCTATTATGCCCAATCCCATGGATAGGACTGAAAGTTGGTGCACTACAACCTAAATTATTGTGCAGCCCAGGTGAAACAGAAACTGAGTGTTTGTGGAGAGTCTGTGTGATGGGAAGATCGGATCGTGGGCAGTGACAAAGAATTGAGCAGGTTTGGGGATCCTGGGATGGTCTTGAGCAATGATGGGCCAGCAGATGTGTCACCACTGAGTGGTTTAGGTCAATTAAAGAATCAGCAAAGGTGCCAGGGCAGTGGTCACAGCACCGAGGCTGCCAGAGTTCAGAAGTGTTTGGACAGTGCTCTCAGGCACATGGTGTGGCTGTTGGGGCTGTTCTGTGCACGGCCAGGAGCTGGACTCAGTGATCCTTGTGGGTCCCTTCCAATGCAGGATAAATGTGGGTCTTTCTATGTCCCAGAGGGGACGTCCCTGTCCCAAAGGGGACAGCCCTGTCCCAGAGGGTACAACTCTGTCCCACAAGGGACAATCCCTGTCCCACAGGGCACAATCCCTGTCCCAAAGGGGCACAATCTCTGTCCCCACAGGGGACAATCCCGTCCCACAGGGGCACAATCCCTGTCCCACAGGGCCATCCCCGCCCCGTTAAT
>VZTB01002865.1:197863-220041 GCA_013397245.1 Thryothorus ludovicianus | reverse complement strand
GTGCGGGCTGTGCCTCGCCTCGCCCCGCCGGCAGCCCCCGGCACTGCCCGTGCTGTCCCCGCCAGCCTCCCCGCCGCTGCCGCCGCGACCCTCAGGGGCACCGAGGCTTCTCCTCGGCCTGGTGCCCGTCGGTGCTTCTGTCTCGCTTTGCCCACGGCTCGGGAACGCAGGGAGGAGAGTAAAGGGTGTGAACAGGGAGCTGCGAGGAGATGGTTTGTGCAGGGCAGGTGTACTCGGTTTTAATGTTCTTGCTGTTTTCCGTCTTGACAGAAGGTTGTGAGAGGACTGAAGTTACCTGACATGGTTGAATCACTTTGTCACGTTGAACGTGAAAGGTTCATGCTTCCTTAGAGTGAAGCTAGTAAAGTGCATGTGCTCAGTGATCTGCTGCAGCCATGTAGAGTTTTGAGTTGCCATTTTCCAATATGATCTGCAAGAGAGAAATTTTTATTCCCTTCTTTGGCTATTGTCATTTTTTAGCTTTGAAAACAATCAAAACCTGCGAAGGTGTGCAGGTTACATTCAGAGTGTGTGTTACATTCAGTTAATTTGTGATAGCTTTCTGGAGACATTTAGATCCACAAAAGTCTGTTCTTTCAATTCAGATTGAACTTCCTGCTGAGGCAGGGTGAAATAATAATTCAGCTCATTTAAAGTCCTTAATTTCCAGTGTAAATATACCTTAGAGCTGGACATACTGTATTGCAGTTGAACTGGGAAAAAAAAAAGCCCAGGTAAATGCTTGAGTAGGAATTGGTTGCAGAAATGTTGCTGGAAAGTAAATTCTGATTCCTTAATCAGCTGCCATCTCAAGTTAATATTCTTTTGCCTTCTTGAGAAGTTGTGTTCAAGCAGTGATTTCTGTATTTGTAGTGTAGTGACTCTAAATTTTCTTTTAGCAGCAACCAAAAAAAGGCATTTCACAGACCTTTGCCTAGAAGTAGCAAAATTACTGTATATAGTGAAATGTCTGATCTCATTTAATGTGAGATGATATTTTGGCTCACTTTTGGACTATTTAACTATTTTCACACTCGGACCCTAATTATTTAAAATGTTGCAAATTATTTGTTAAAAGATGTGAAATAAATTTGCTTAACATCTGTTTTTGTTCAGATCTTTAGAAAAATGCAAATGGTAACAACTTTCTGCAGTTCTCTCTGCTGGGATTTCTTTTGTCCCTGTAAATAAGAGGATCTTTTAGTTAGTGAAAGTGTAGAGTATGGTAAGTTTAGGAATTGAAATATATACTGCTAGTTGGTAACACTGCAAGTATAATTCTTTTAAGTTGTTTTGAAGCTCATGATATTGTGGCAAGTTTGGCCATTAAAGGTTTTGTTACTGTGTCAATGAGGTAAAGAAAAACGGTGTAGTAGTTCTCCCCTCCAGTTCCCCAGTGCCTCCCTTGGTTTTCTTTAAACTGAGCAGCCCTCCATTCATTTTGGGGAAAGGAAATGTGGCTTCAGCCTTGCAAACTTGAATTCAGTTTTTGGCTTGCATGAAGAATAAAAGGCAGTTGTGTAGCATTGTGGCTTTTGCTTCACAACAAAACATTTTGTCCTCTGCAGTTATTTGTAATACATGTGTGTGTATTTGAAAATCATCCTGACTGACTCTTGGGTTGTCAGGTTGCAGCTGGGATGAGCATCAAGCTGCAGGCACAGTGAAAGCTTTCCCAGAGTCTTCCTCAGGTGCTTTGTGTACTCGTGGCCCTACACTTGCTGATATTTCTAACAAAAAAATATGTACTTCAACTTGGCATAATTCTCTCATCAATATGTTTTAACGAAGGTGGAGTAGAGAAATAAAAAGACTAAGAAGGGGAAAGTAAATGTATTTCTCAGGAGGAAATAGCATGGACCTTGTCATTTTTCCCTTTCTCCCTTTCCATTCTTTCACTGTTCACATATCTAGACTTAATTATTTTTATCTCTAAAAGCATATTTAGGATAATGTGATTTCTTGCACAGAGCAGTCCATGGCAATTATTTGGTGGGGTCTGTGAAGTCAATGGCCTTGAGCTGAGCAGAGGGTTCTCCATGGATCAGCTGCTGTGGAGATAATTGTGAAAATACATCAGAGAAACACTTCTTTCCTTCAGTCTCTGAATGTAAAAATTTGTTCATCAACTGGAAATTTTATAGGTTTTCAAACGGAGAAAGATTGACCGCTGCATTGGCATTTAGCAGACAGAGATGCAGGGTGTTGAAGGTGAATGGCTGGTGAGGCGTGATCCCCCTGAGGGACTTCCAGTGCTTCTGCATCCCTGTGTTACTGCATTCAGCCTGGCCTGGGCTTGTTTAGTCTAGGAAAGGCTTGAGCCGGGCTTAATCACAGCCTCCAATCTCTGTCAGGCCTTTATCAGGAGAATGGAACCAGGCTTTTCTCAGGGTACCTCGGGCAGGGTGGGACACAAGGGGCATAAGTGGCACAGATGGGATTTGGGGAGTACACGGGACAGCTGCCCTCTGTATGAGGGCACTCAGGTGGTGGAACAGGTTTGTCCTCCTGCTTTGAGCTGGAGGAGGTCCCTTGCCAACCTGCTTTATTCTGTGATAATTTGCATAGTTTCTCTGTTGGGAGTGTATCCTTTACTGAAGGAGGATGATCTGTTATCAAGTGGTTCTTGGTGGAGTTGAATAGATGACCTGTTTGAAAGAAGATTAACTGGTCCTGTGATGCTGGTTCCATTGTGTTCCTAGAAAGTGCACACTGGAGTCACTCCTGTCTTTGTGTGTTTTAGTGGCAAAAGAAAAGCAATTGAAGGAAAAATAGTCTAAAACTTCTGCCTGCTTTACTTCACTTACCAGTCTAAAGACCGCTGACTCTCTAATCTGAGTGATCTAAAATATCTGCATGATAGAAATTGCAAAGAGTATCAGCAACTGAGCAGTCTCATTGTCTTTATTTTCTCCTGTTACTCAGTGGTGAAGGGTGCAGCAACTGGTGGTCTGAGCCGTGTTTGCTGTGGGTTCACGTGTGTCAGTGGACCAGCAGCACAGATTTAAGGGTGGTGTTGGTGCTATTTTGTTGCACTGATTCCCAAATCTTGCAGAAAATGAGCTTGAATTCATTCTTAAGAGAGTTTAACTTTGGTGGTGTGTTGGGCTGGCTTTACTATCCTGGGAGCATGGTTTATTCATGCTGAGATTACTTGTGGAATAAATGTAGTCATAACTGAATAATAGAAGGCAATTTTCTCCACTAGCATTAGAATGTGTTGGTTTGAGGTTTTTCCTCTTTAAATTCTGTGGGGTTTTTTGTTAGTGTTTTGCAGACCAGAAAGACTTTATAGACTTTCTTTGCCTGTGGTGGTTGCTCATTGATTCTTTGAATACAGCTTGCTTTTTAAATGTGGTGATCCCTGGCAGATGACCTCTGTTCTTCTTTAGCAGTTTATATTTCATTATTGCTCATGCTAGTCTTTGTTGACTTTTTCAGAAAATGTGGTATTTTAGAATCACAGGCCTACCTTGCTCCAATTCAGAATGACTTATCTTTTTTAATTGATAGCAGCAAGCTGACATGTGTCCAGGTCTGAGGATGTGATAAAGCATAACTGCTGGCTGAAGCAACGTTGTGTTCTTTCTCCATACTGCAGAGCTGTGACAGTAGCTCACCTGCTCCAAATGTCACTGGTGCTTACGTGTTTCAGAGAAAGCAATCTCTTTATTAGTCTTGTTTTTCCAAGTAAAAAAGTGACTTTTCCTCAGGCTACCCCTGTGAGTAGCTCTGGTGGTGCCGCATGAGCAGAAGGATGGACTTTGTGCTGCAGCAGACTGACAGAATCATGTGTTTTGTAGCTTGTGAAGGAAGCAGTAGGAGGAGGTTTCACTGAGACTGGTGGCAGAACTGAGTCTCTTAAAGACTGAGTCTCCTTTAGGAGTTATGGGCAGTGTTGGTGTGCTCGTGCTAATCTCACACCCAGAGCTGAGGCAGGAGGGGTGGAAGAGGGGTCAGTGTAGGCAGAGACACCAAAGCTGGGACAAGCAATAGAAAAGATTCAGTGGTTTTGGATTTTGTGGATAAAAAAGCCTGCCTGAGGCTGTATAACCCTAGTTTTACTCAAGGTCACTCAGAGCCCCCATGGAGGCTCTGTTCTCTTGTAGATCTTCTCTGTTTTATGGGTGCAGCTTTCTCTTTGGTGCTGCTGCTCACTGGGTCCTGCACCTTGTCCTTCTCTTGGTGCCAAAGCAGGTGGCTGCAAAGCAATGACCAGGGAGGCCCTGGTACCTTGTAGGATGAGATGTGTAGGGATTGTGGTGAGAGATGTGTAGAGGGATGGAATTTACTCTTGTCATGTCAGTATGCCAAGGTATTGGAGAATTCTATTTTGATGTCACTGCAAAAGAGCCCTGCAGAGGAGCACTTCAGTTCAGCAGTGTCAGCATATACCTGTTGAAGGCAGGGTTGCTGGGAGCTGCAGCTTTGTGCACTGTGTTGGGTTTCTGCTTCACCACTGGCTGCTGGGTGGTATTTGGGGTGGGGATAAATTCTCTAGTACCAGCAGATTCCAAGAAATAGAGGGAATAATGTGAATTGAGTACTGCACTGTGTGCTGGTAGCTCAGCTTTACTGCTGTGCTTTTGTGAAGAAGCTGTTCATCAAATGGACCGTGATGTTCTTAAGTGGATGTGAGGTGGTAGGTTTGGTTTGAAGTGACAAAGACAAGGAAATTAATTAGCTTTAGGAAATTATCCCCTTTTCCATGGGGAATTAAGGTGGAGTATCCACTAATGCACTTATGCAATAGTAACTTTCAGCAGGTGCCTTTAAAAGGACAGGTGTGCCGCATCTTAGGAGATTTCTACTTTATTGAAACTCCTTTTATCTGGCATTATATTAAGTGAATATTCTTATTCCTGTAACCACAGAGATTTGAGTGAAGCACAGATGGGTTTGGCTGGATGGCTCTGAAGCACCTCTGGGTTGCTCTAGTGTTTGACAACATCAGAGCCCATGCTTTCCTCATAGATTTGCAATAGGTCTTAAAGCCTTTTATATTGTATTTATCTCATTAAAATACTGTATTGATAAGTGTATCAATACAGTCTTGCATGGATTGTGTCTCACTGAAAGGGACTGGGCTTGATGACACAGATCATTCCTATCTTGTTCTTTCTTTAGGTACATCTCTAAGCTTGCATCTGTAATAACAGGCAGAAAACACAAGACAGCATGGAGGAAAAGGTGACAAATCAGAAAAAGAAACTAAACCTTTCCAGGAAGAATGAGTGTTCAGCAAAACCATATATGAATGGCACAGGAAAGAGAGTAAGGCTGTAGAAAAATAAAAAAAAAAAAATTAGTCAAGGATCATTGATTTCAACCATATTTACTTTTTTTAGCTTATTCTCATTTCTGACAAAATCAATGTTATAACTGGTCAAATTTATGCTGTTTTTTATTTTATTTATTTAATAGTATTTTACTGATCAAAATACAAATACGGATACTAATTTTTAGATCTAGAAACCATAATTCTACTTTCCATATTTAAAATAAGAATTCCTTCGTTCCTTGCAGTCTCTAAGGCTTTCTCACAGTTTCAGGATTGAACAGAAGGCATCTGGTGCTTGAGTGAGGCTGTTGTGCCTTGAGGGACTAAATGAGGTGCAGTGCTGGTGTACAGCTTGATCTTGGGTTTGTATGGTGGTACAGGGAGCTGCTAAGGGTGAATGCACATCTTGTGTGTGGGGAAGTTTATTATGGTGATAGCTAAATTGCTTTAGCTTCAGAAGAATAAGCTGGTGGTTATTTATTGTCCTCCAGTTCAGTGTTAGGTGTGTAACTGCTGAGCATCAGTACTGTCAACTAGATTTGCCCTTAAGTGTTTGGGAATATCTGATAGTGATATTCATCTGAACTTCATGTGTTGGAAGTTGAAGCCATGATAAGCCATAAAAAGTGATTTTCACCTGTGTTGGCTCCACTGCAGCCCTCCCAAACTACACACTTCAAGGTACCCACAGGTCTGGAATGGAAACTGCAGGCACCAAACTTAAGTCCTACTACTTCTGGTTTCCAAATATGACATGAGTCCTGCCTCAGCAGGGGTGGCATCACTCAGTAGAGTTTCCAGGGAATTGGTGCCATGCTTTTAGGATGGTTTTTCTTTAACAGAAAATCCCCTAATACAGGCTGAAGTTATTTGGTTGCTGAATCAGCTCCAGGTTAGGCTGGTATGCTGCATTTATGGTTGTACAATCAATACAACCTTTTCACTTGTAAAGAACTATGTTTAAGTTGTTTGGGAGGTGAGTGTGGGGTTGGTTTTGTTTTGTTTTTTTTACATATGTTGTACTTGGGTGTTTTTTAAATTTGCAATGTGTTTTCCCAGAGGAGTGACCACACTGGGTAAACTCCTCCAGACTGAGGTATGTACTGCAAGTATCAGTGGAACAGTCATGATGGTGACTAACACCAGATTGTAGATCTCTTTGGAGCAGTTGCAACAATAGTTGGTGTGGCCACAAGACTTTGAATTTTTATGTTAGTGTGCAGGCATGGTGAGTTTCATGTTAAGTGTACTGCCTAGCTGATTGTGAAATCAAGATGCTTAAAGCTGTGATAGCAGTTGTTCTTGGTAGTTGAATTTACCACCCTGGGAACACAGATGCTACCTGCTCTTAGGCCATTGATCTGATAAAAAGAGATCTGCTCTTCTATGAGTCTGGCCAAGTTTGCATGACCTAGAGTGTGAACCCATTTCAGTTCCCATTTGTATGGGTTAAGCTCAGACAGCCAAAGGCCTAAAATATGAAAAGAGCTTTCTTGTCCAATTGTGCACAGAAAGCTGGACCTGGGAGTACCCTGTGTAGAGATCTTGGGAATATGTGTTTTGCTTCTCTTAGGAATTTGTCAAATCTTATACAGGTGTGTGAGTAATGTACAGCTTAAGGAAGCCAAAATAACTATTATGTCCTGTGTCCTAAACCAGAATTTCATACCTTTCCAGGCTTGCAGTGCAATTTAAACCTGTATCTCCAAGGTTCCTGGACAGGGATTGCAAAGAGGGACTAGAGGCTGACAGATCTAGATGTTAAGCAAGGATAGTTTGCTTGAAGTGAACTCAGGTCTTAAAATACAATGTAGTGGGGTTTGAGTACAGCATTTTTGTGTTTTGTGTTTTAGCACACTTCTTCAGACTTTCAGAGAGACATCAGGATAAATAAAAATGAATTTGCTTTCTTGAAAAATGTAATGTGATAAAGCCGTCAGTTTGGGCCTGTCTAGACTGCTGTGCATGCTCTGGGCTTAATCCCTCTGGAGTAGAGGGACTTGTGCTCAGAAGAGTGGGATGCCTTCAGCACCTTCACTAGGAACCGCAGATTCTCACCACTATGAAAAATCATGGTTTATATCTTGAAGCTATCACAGGTTCACAGATAAACATCAAGTCTACTTCAGCCTCATTGACAGAAGAGGATGGGCAGTAAGCTTGTGTTAAACAATGAGCTAGTGAATTAATTCTTGTTATGTGCCATTGACAGGACACTCTTAGAATGGCCTGTGGATGGTGAAATACCTGAGGAGTAAATACATGAATCAGTTGGTGTAAGCCACTTGCAGACAATCCATGGTAACAGGTCAGTTGTTTGCAGTAAATGAGATCCAGTTGAAACAGTGAGCACTTGCCAGCTTGTTCAGATGGTGTAACTTCTGAAATATGTGAAGACAAGGTGGTAACACTCACTTTTGTTCTCTTTCTCCACTTTTGTACATGAGATGTGACCTCACACTGCACTACAAACCGAATCTATAATTAGAAATTAAACTATTCAGTACCCAAGACTTTTATTTACAAGTGTAGGATACAGAGGTAAGTTTGTCCTACTTATCCCAAAGAAAAATCCAGGCCAGTTGAGAGGATCTGTGTTTCCCAATGCTAATACTCAAGCCAAGTGTTAACACTTATTCCTGTGATTGTTCTGATGATTTTGTTTGTTTGTTTTATAGTCACTGGCTCTGGTTGAGGATTCAGAATGGGAGACAAGCCTATCTGGGAGCAGATTGGATCCAGCTTTGTACAACATTACTACCAGCTTTTTGATGCAGACAGGACTCAGTTAGGAGCAATATATGTAAGTATCCATAGAAAGGGAGCTGGGGCTCTGTTCCATTATGTGTCTGTGATTCCTTGTTTTGATGTGTGAGGATACACAGAGTGGGATAGTGGGCTTTGTCCTGACTCCAGAATGCCAGTCAGTGCAATCACACTCACTTTTGTTTATTGCCTTTCTTTTATGTTTCACTTCTGTTTTGAGCTTTGTTTGCCTTATAGGCAGTCAGACTCACAAAAGCCCTGTTTAGCTGTTGGCAGTGATTTGTTTTGGAAGGGTTTGATGATAATCCTCTGCTGAAGTGCTCTGTAGAAACAAACATTCTAGTCTGAGTTTGCCATTAATTTGCATGGATTTGCTTGAATCCCTCCTGAAGTGGGATGTAATTTAAGTCCTACCTTGTGTTTAGCAATTCTTGCAGGTATTTCTTGGACCTCATGCTGTATTAATCCTCTGAACATTAAAATAGATTTACAGTTTTAGTTCCAGTTTAAACATGTAAAATAACATGTTAAATTAATGTAAATTTAGTTTAAATTTCCTCAAACATTAAGTTTTTATATTTGCTTCTTATTTGGGGTGCAGTAGACTTGGATACCAGAATTAAAAACTGTAATGAACAAACCCAAGGAACATCAGCTTTTAGTTTTGGGGAAGATTCCTCCAGAGCATGCAAGGTGCTCTGTGTTTGGAGTTGAGCTGGTGGTGAGGAATGCTGCTGAGTGGCTGAGGAGTTGCAGCAAGACATTCAAGGCTGACAATTCTTCTAGCAGCATATCCTGTTTTTCTGGCTCCTTTTTCATCTGCTGGATGAGCTGTGTGAAGTTTCAGCAAACTCTTGAGGTTTGAAATGGTTCAACACTCTCTGACACCTCTCCTTACACCTCAGCAATATCCAGCAGCACTGATACCATTTGCTCTTGGGATTGTGTATTTGCTAAATGCTAGGTTATAGGTTTATTTTGCCCAAGAAGCTGGGTACAGAGCCTGGAGGAAAGAAAACTAAGCAGTTTGTGTTCTAACCACAGCTCTAAATACCTTAGTAGTTTGTATTTTATTACCAAAGTACATTCAGTCCTTAAAATGGTGGTAAGCACAAACTAATTTAAATCCCTGGAGATAGAGCCTTCCACACACTGAACTCCTGGCTTTTTTTCACCCTTAGGATCTTTCTGCCTTCAATGATGAGTTCTGTGCACATGTAATTGGGAGAGCTATTATGCAGGTCACTGATGTGTGTTTTGTGGAGTTCCTGAACTGTGGAGAATGGGATCACCCTGTTTTGTGTGGCTGAAATGCACCAAGGTCACAATTTGTCTAAATTTGGGAAGATTCTGTAGAAATAGGCTTTTAATGATGAGTTTTTTCCCTTCAGAGACCCTGAAGGAGCAAACAAATTGTATAGCATGCAGGAATGCAGTAGGGAGCTCTTAGATTTGGTTTGTATTCCTAAATCACTACTTCCACCACAAGATTCAGGTTTAGTGGTATAATCCAAGTCAATTAAGACTTTTATCATCTACTCCAGGTAGAGATCTGGCCAGTCACTTTTGAATTGCTTTAGTTAGGAGAGTTGGAGCACTACCCTGGTGGTGTAACCCATGTTGTCAGTTTTCTTCATATATTTTTCTCTTTCCACATGCTTGACTTTGTGTCCCTAGGATTTTTATTTTATCCTTTAGATTTTCTTGTGAAAGCTGACTTTTATCCAAAACAGGAACTCTTTGCTAGTAGACTTACGATAATGAAATGTAGTCTAATTAATTTTTAATTGATTGTTCCAATCTTCAATTGATTTTTCTTGTTTCTTTCCATGTCCCTTTGAGGTAGTTTTCAAATAGCTGGATTCTGAGGATTTATGCTAAATAAGCAATTTAGCATAAAGTTTCTTATCAGGATGCTTAAGGGTTACCTAAGTTGGTGTCATTTTTCTTTTCCCCCCAGATTGATGCATCATGCCTTACGTGGGAAGGACAGCAGTTCCAGGGCAAAGCAGCCATTGTTGAAAAACTCACTGTAAGTCTGTAATCCTTACTGAATGTTTTGGGAAATTGTTATGAAGACTAGAAGATAATTGCTTCTGAAAATTTGAGTTAGACTTAAGCCATTCAAAAATCTTGAACTTGTGTTTCCAGCTTAGGTCTTCAAGAAATGTTATGAATTACTGCTGTGTAGTGGGTTATTCCACTGATGTCTCTAATGGTGGAATGTTAACTGACTCCATAGTTTGCAAGGTTATTTTGTGATTGCAATTGTATTTGACATTATTGATTTATTTTTTTTAAAAGGTCTAATGCATAAGATGCCTCTGATCTAGAGGAGTGAAAGGTGCCTTTGCTCTTTTAAGGCATGCCAAGGAAGAAGCAATAGCAAACCTGTTACTTGGATCTGTCTGTGATAAAGGCTAGACACATTACAGCAAGGAACAACTTGTTTTCTGATGTAAACTGCAAATAAGTTCTATAGTGGAGAAGCTGACTTATCCTCAATGCAGATTTGTCAGCAGTTCAGATATGAGCAGGTATGGTTCAGGACTTTGAAACATGTGTTTCCTCTTCAGCAAGTGAGAGGACACTTGAATTCCATGTTGGTTTAGTTGAACTAAGAGAATTTTTATCTTCTTGAGTAAATCCATGCTTCTGTTATAAAACTAGGGGTACTTGCAAGCTGCCATGAGACTAGAAAGTTTGTCTTGCAAGATACGCAGAGGACATGCTTTTTAGGTCACCAGACAGTCTGCTCTGAGTATGGTATTTCAGACATTTTTATTACACATTGAGAAGAAAAATAATTGTAACTTGACACTTGGCTTATTGCACAGTTACTGCTCCTGTGTTTTGGAATTGCTTCTTTCACCTAAGGCATCTTTAGCTGTAAAGACTGAGGTTTGCCCTCAGGTCTGTTCCTAAGGTACCTGTGTTGCCTTTGAGAAGGCTGCACATCTCAGAAACTACAGCAACTGCTTGCTTGTAGGTGAGGAGATACCCAAGCTCCAGGGTAGCTTGTTTGTGTACTCAGTTTTCTTTAGATTTTTGGGCTTGCAGCCACTTAGATACCCAACCAGCCAAGCATTTGCTTGGCCACAGTGTCTGATTGCTGCCTTGGATTGAGCCCAGTGCACATCCAGCCCCTTTCCCACTGTGACATGGCTCAGCTTTCCCTGTCTCTGGTGCAAGGTGGACTTTCTGGATTTATGTGCCTGCTGCAGTCATAGTTGGTGAGTGAAGACACACTACTCTGCTTTAGGGAAATTTTTTCTGGCTTGTATCCATCTGCTTAAAGTAAGGAGGAAATGCACTGAAGTTCCTCTGTGCCCTTCCACCCCCATGGCTCATTATGGGCTGTATCAGCTTACAGTGATTCTAATGTCATTCAGCATTCCTCTGTCAGCACTGAGCTGCCTGGGCTCCCTTTGCTGTGTCAGCTTCATGTGCTCACCTACTCTGCTCTGGAGCTGCTTAGTCAGTTCAGCACATCCCTGGAAGTTTGACACTGAAATTCTTTCACACTTCTGCAGTCTTGTGTCCTTCAGTGCCTGGCTGGTGAACTGATGTAAGCACAAAGAGGTGGCATTTTTCTTTTAGATCAAATTCTTTGCTGTGTGACAGCAATGGTGTGGCACCTTTTCAACCTGCTAATAGAGTAGGGCAAGGTTGTGTGGCCCTACACATCTGTGCCTTGTTACAGCGTGGGAGTTGACACTTGTTCCATCTGTGCTAATTGGTGCTGGACTTGTTTCACATAGTGCCAGTGCTAATTAGGGGCAGCCTGATTTACATTGAACATTTGAGATAATAATTACATACTTCTATGAACATACTGGACCAAGGAGAAAGCTGAGACAGGTATTCTTGCTGCCAGCTGTGAGCTTATACTACTCAACTTCATTCTTGCCTAATTTCTCTTATCTGACTTCAAGGAGATTCCATAGTTTTTATAGTGAAAGACCAGTCAATTTCTAATATCAGAGAATGGTAAAAAACCTTGCTTGTTGTGTGGCTCTGTGTGTTTTAGACACTTTTATTGTACTTTTCATACCACAACATCCTTCATTCCAGTACAGATGCATGTCTATAAGCAGCTGTCTTTTTGAGGTAGCCTCTACCTGTCCTAAAAATCAGTGATCTTTCCTTTCACCCTACACTCCTACTCTTTCCAGTAGGATTTCTCCCACTGCATCACATAAGTAGCTCATTAGGCTGGCCAGCTGTCTGGGGTTCTTTCCTCTGAAAATCATAGAATCTTTAAGATTGGAAAAGATGTCCAAGATTGAGTCCAGCCTTTGAACACCATAACTAAACCATAGCACTAAGTGCCATGTCCAGTTGTTTCTTGCACACTTCCAGGGATGTTGACTCCATCACTTCCCTGAGCAGCCCATTCCAATGCTTAACCTTTTCAGTCAAGAAATTCTTCCTGATGTCCAGCCTGAACCTCCTCTGATGCAGCTTGAGGCCATTTCCTCTTATCCTGGGCAATCAGGTACTTTAAACAGCCACCAGTCTTACCCAGCCTTTGGTTCCTTGTCACCTTTTTGCAGAACTCTTGATTCCAAAGCCTTTCCTTCCTCCCTGGGCACAATTGCATTCATTCCCCTTCATCCCTCTGCCTTTTCCAGAGAATCTTTTTTGCAGGGCTTGTTCAACAAGAAGCTCTTGTGCTGAGGTGGCACTAGGCTTTGGAGTACCCTTTTGCCAAAGGAACTTCCCAGGCTATGCATGTGCAGGCTGTATGGGCATTTTACACATTCAAGTTTGGGGTGGTGACCCTGGAAAACAGTCTGCTGCTCGTTCAGAAAAGAAGGCTCTGGAATTGTGTGGTTACTAAATGTCTATTCCATACTACAAAGCAGTCAGTTCACTTTGCTCTTCTGAGTTGGTTGGGATTGCTCTCCCAGCCAAGAGGAAACACCACAGGCTTTGTTAAAGGGTGTTCTTGAATAGTATCCCTCTTAGAGGGCTGTTCCCTGCACTTCATTTGCTTCCTCAGGTCCTGATCCTTTCACATTTTCTGTATTCTCTGTTATCCAAGGATTTAGCTTCCTGGAATTCTTCCTATATATAGCCTTAGGCTTGTAGAGCCAAAACTGTACTTCTTACCTGTTACAGCAGGACTTGTGTGTCTACCCAGGCCTTCTAGGAAGTCTTTGAGGCTCCTTCCACTAGAGGTAAATGCAGAAGTTGTTGAAGTATGCTTTTGGATCTGTTTTAACCTGTTTCCAAATCAGGGAAATGCAGCAAAGGCATCCAAGTGCCACCTGAGGTTTGAATGGCCACGTGCTGCCATCCTGTGCAGTTCCTTTGGGTATCTGCCACATGGTCACCCTGAGCTCCACCCGTGCTGAACTGCCACTAAAGCACCTGGCAGTAATGCAGCTGTTGGGAGAACAGTCCCAAAATTGCATTTGTGTGACAGGACTCTGAGATCTCCCAGCTATTTCATGTTCACTGCTTGGAATTGGCCATGTTGGAATGTGAATGTGGTCTAAGTTGAAAGGCAGGAATTACTCTCCAATGCCTGGGGTTTCTCAAGGTGTGTTCCTTGCACACGTACCTCCAGACATACTGACATTGGCTAAGTATCAAGGGAATTAAAAAGGGGAAGGGTGGATATGTGGATTTCAAATCTTGATGATTTCATCCACTTTTCCTTTCATAGCCACTTTACAAAGAAGCAAATTCAGAGTTGTCTGGTAAACCTCAAGTATTAGATGATAAAATCTTTTAACACAGAAGTTTGTTCCTTTTTCATAAGAACATTGAGCTTACAGATGATCTGAAACCCTTCAGGCAGTGCAATTAGAGTAGAAAAAGGTACCATTTACTGTGTATGGGGACATTATTTCCTGTTTTGGTGCTTGAAAAACACACCTGTTAAAATTTACCCCACGAGTAATGCCCTCATTTGCAACAGTTTTCTGTGCAGTATTGCCACAGTAGTCTAACACTTCATAACATTGGATTTGCTCAATCTTTGTTTTGTAAGTTAAATAATTCAATTACTGTACATTTCCTTATTTTGATTTCTTTTCATTGCAGAGCCTCCCTTTCCAAAAAATACAACACAGCATCACAGCACAAGACCACCAACCTACACCTGATAGCTGTATACTCAGTATGGTAGTGGGACAGCTTAAGGTAAACTCTTGCCATTACAGGTTAATGAGTGTTTATGTCTTCAATTTTTGCAGGATTCTAAATCATCTTATTTCTGAATACATTTTAATGCTCTCATGGGTGGGGAAGGAACAGGGGTAAGCTTGCAGTGGGATATTGTTCCTCTGATATTTAAGACTGTCCTTCCTTCCTTCAGTTATCTAGCTGTAGGTAAACCACCTGTAATTTGAAAGTCATGTTCTGCCAAGCAAAGTATTGTGGATTTTACTGTGCAGACAAATACCTCAGGGGTTCTAGAGGCATCATTCCCTTACCCTGATGCAGTAAGGTTTTGGTGTCCTCTGTTGCATTTTAAAAGCATTGTCACAGTGTTCTTGGACAATTTAAGCACATCTAGTTTAACACCCTCCTTGATGTAATGTTTGCATTGAGCTCTGATTTAGCAGACTTCATTTTGTTAACTGACCACCCTTCAGTGAGTCCATACCTTTCCTTTACTGTCACAGGACATAAGAATACAATCCTGGTGTTAGTACAGGCCAGTACCTCTGTGATCAAAACTGATTCAGCAATGGGAATGTTGCCTCTGAGATCAAACATTTATTGTTGAAACAGCTGCTTCTTGTGAAGAATCAGATTATTTTTCAGGCTTAGTATGACCATATTGCTGTGTGAGTGATACTGCTGAACTGTGTAAACTTACCAGTCTGCCAATATACCAGGGCCACATACTTGTAAGTTAATGAAGCTGCTTATGAATGAAAGACATTGGCCTGGAATTTGCAAAAAATACTCTGTGTGTCAAGTAAGCTGCAGGCAGAACTTGCTCACAGTGGGTGGTGTTAGTTTAAAAAATGGGAAATTACATAGCAGTAGTTAAAGTTATCAGTTTGTTTGGTCCAGCCATGCTGTGAATTCAGGCCTCTAATGCTATCCAGTCTTTAGAGTTACCTGCACCCAGTTTGTTTTAAAAAAACTGTTTAGATTTCCTTTTCCTGCTAATTTGATGGTACCTCTAGTATCAAAGTGTTCAAACTTCCACTGACACTACTGTTTACTAAGCAGACATAGGACTAAATGTTTGAACCTGCTTGCTAAGCTGTTCTCTTTGTTTTGGGCTGGGCAGCTGAAAAGAGCATTGCCCACTGTAATGCATCCACTGCTAAACCTAACATAGGCAGCTTTGGCTCTCATTAAAGCTGCTCCTGCTTCCTGGCTGCAAGTTGGATTCCAGCTTTTCTGTCACTCAGTCCCACCTGCACACACTCCATGGAAAACCAGCCACACATGACCATGGAAAGCACTGATTTACAGGACAGACATGCTGATCTCCTCAGCCTTGCTCTTGGGTGTGCACAGAATTCTGTGATGTGATCAAGACTTTTTGACTCAATGTCTTGGACCAGTCACATCTGCACCCAGTTTTGCACAGTCATGTTTTTAAGGTTATTGCATAATTATCAAGCAGATTGCAGCTTGCAACAGTGATTATGTTGGATCCTGTGGCAAGATACCAAGTTCTAATAGGTTCTGTAAAGCTATTGGATTTCCTCAAACCATAATCCATTAATATAGAGGGATTGTAAATGCAGTCTGGGAGCTTTCCATAAATACCATGACTTGGAGTAGTATTTTCTGCTGTATTTTTTTTTAACCTCTTAGTAATTTCAGCTTGCTGAAATTACTCAGTATAATTTGGAGATCATGTGTTAGAGCATCTAGGTATTTGAAGAGAACATATTAGGTTAAAGTATGCCTACTGTCATCATCAAATCCAACCTGCTTGTGAATTTTTAGTAGGTGAGGAAATGTTTTCCACTCTTCACATTTATGTGTCGCAAACCTCAGCTTTAAAAATCACATCTTAATCCTTGGGAATGCTGCTTCTCACAGGACAAGTGTCCAGAAAGTCAAAGTCAACTTAAAACCTTAACTTCATGCTTCTGCCCTGCGTGATATTTGTAGAGGTGGAAAAATGAAATATCAGAACAGCCTGTGGCATGAACAAACCTGGCTGTCATGTGCAGTGAATGCTTTTTTCTCATGCCAATTCACACACGTTGACAGCCATTTTACTGCATCTCAGTGCTGCTCTGTGTACAGTACAGTAACTGAGAAAACTGGGTGCAGGTGGTGCATTTTAACAAGTGGCTCACATGTAGCTCCAGTTGAGCAGGGAACACTGTAACAGGCAAGCGTGGAGCTGCATACTCATTGCTATTTAAAGCTGCCTTCTCACTGGTGTGGCTGCTCAGCCTGCATATGTTGCTCTCTGGGAGAACTGTAAGAGAATTTTGCACAAGGAAGGGCACTTCCAAGACCACCATAGTAGTGCATGCTAATATACCAGTATGAAGTATAAATAAATGAAAAAAAAACAACAACAAACCCTTTTGCACCAGTATAATCACCTGCACTGAGGGGCCTGGGCACAACAGCCTCTTTGAGAAGATGCTGCAGAGTGACAGAGCCTCTAAGTAGGTGAATGTCACTAGCAGAGATCTAACTCGCTGGCTAAAGCAGTGCAGTAATTGCTTTCAAAGATCCTGTGTAATGGATGCTGATAGGTATTAATGTTTGGGTGGGGTTATCCTTTTGTAGAGGTTTAATAAATATACATCCACTTATTCTAAGCATATTGGTTTTATTGCTGTTCATTGAGTGCTGCTGGCTTGCTTCAGCTAGGAAGGGTAAGCATCAGTTTAAGCCTTTAGGAGTGAATTCCTTTTGGTGTGACCCTGCTTTGCCATTCTGGATGAATGTCACCCAGTATCTTCAGTGTGCTTCACCTCGTAATGTATTTCTCCTGTCATGCTCAGGCAGATGATGACCAAGTTCTAGGCTTCCACCAAACCTTTTTGTTGAAAAATTTGCAAGGTGCCTGGGTGTGCACCAACGAAGTCTTCAGGCTAGCCCTCCACAACGTTTAACCCTCTGCCTTACCTGTCTTCCAGTCCTCGCTGTCCTGGTTGAGTAAGGAGTGCTCTCTTCTCGCCCTTCTGTCCCTTGAGCTCGGCTGAGAAGCATGGCTGTGGCTTGTGTGTTCTCAGGGCCATGTGGCAGATCTGTGGCTCTCCCCAGAGTGTGATTTTGGAAGTGATCATGCAGAATTAATTGTGAATAACTAATTGTTATGCGGTGTTTCCTAGTTTTAAAAGGAAAAGGAAATTTGCAATTAAAATCACTGGATATTTTTGTAATGCATGCTGAAGACTTAAAGCAATGCTTAAAGCCTGTTAAATAAGGCTTAACATCTGAAAGAACTGCAGTCTCAAGTAATTAGCCTTTCCTTTGAGGTAAGGGTTGTTGCAACCCTGCAGTTCAGTCAGTAATTGCTGGGGGTGCTAGTGAAGAACTAAAACCCTCCCTGACCAGGCAAGAGGAGCAAAGTTGTGCAGCTAAACCTGAAATGCAAAGCAGTGTTGCATCTCTAACGCTGACATGACTCACTGCTCTGTGAGCTGAGGACTTCCTTTTGAGCCTCCAGGTCAGAAAGGATGTGGAAAAACTGAGAGGTCAAAAAGCTGCCAAGACTGTGGGTGATGAAGAGCTTGTGGAACTGGGAGAGGAGGTGGCTAAGGACAATCTGCTTGAAATGTCAGTGAAAAATAATTGAGTACTTCCAACAACCTGAATGCAAATTCTTCTCAGTCGTGCCAGACAGTGTAACAAGGGAGAGTGGTTAGAAACCATAACTTGAAAGGTGCAGATGGGACACAAGGGCAGATTTTCATGGGAAGACTGAAAGCCAGGGAAGTGGTGCCTGGACACCTCATGAAACATCTGTTCTGTGAGAGTTTGAAGACTTTGCTAGACAAAGCTGTGGCTGATGCAGTGGAAGATGTCCCTGCCCAGGACAGGAGGATTGGATTAGATGATCTCTAAAGGTCCAATCTGTGAACATACCCAGCCTGTTCTGTGATGTAGAGTTGCTGGAGCTGCTGTGCTCATGCTGAGCAAAAGGCTGGCCTGGAAATCAGAAAATTCTTCCAGTCTGATTCTGGGACTTCTTTAATTTTTGTTTTAATTCAATGATGTCATGGAAGAATTTGAACTGCACAAAGGAAAGTTTTATAGGAAGACTAAAGCCCCCTGTGTTTCAAGCCTGGGCTCACATCTGGAATGCAAATCCTGAGTTGGATGTGCCTGAATTTGGAGTGAAAAGTAAGGGTAGAGAGTTTCAGTGGTGTTATCTGAGCTGTGATGAAGATCTAAACTAAAATGGGATAGGATTAGATTCTGGGACATCTTGAGTCATTGAACTATGAGCCTTTGCTATGTACTAATACCACATAATCAAAATTTGGGAATGGACTATGAAGTATATACTTCACCTTGAATATAGTCTAGGATTTTCCTTGTTTTTAAAGTATACTGCTCCTCTATGCTATGAAGGGATAACATGAAAGGAATAAAGAAAATAATAATGTGAGACTTCATTGTGGGAATTTGCTGTCTGTACCACACGAAGTGTTATGGGGAAAATTCCCTTCTGGTCTTTCTTCATGAGTCCAGCCCTGAATTTCTTAAGAAAGGAGGAAGTTCTCCTTAAGCCAAAGCATCAAGATCTGCAGTGCTCTTATCAGAGCCTACCTAGGCTTATCAAAAATCAAGGAGACCTACACTAAAGGTTGTCTGGCAATGATATTTTTTTTCCAGAGATATATTTTAAAGCATACTCATGTCAGTAATGACAAGCTCAAATTTGGTGTGCAAAGTACTTAATACAACTTGTAATAGATGCCTCAGTGGTCTGCAACAAGGAAGACAACTGAGAGTTGAGAACCTGCCAGCTCCTGAGCAGTGGTGAGGCTCTCCTGGGCTGGGTTACATTGGATACCTGGGACAAGCTGGAAAAGGCACAGAGCCACAGGCTTCAGTGCACAGGCCACCTCTACAGCACAGATACGTGAGCCTCTCTTTGGGCATGTCCAGTAGGGATAATACTTTGAGATAATTGCCATGACTGCTGTCATATGTGCTAATGCACAAGGTGGATGGCTGCTCTGACCCAGCAGAATTGTTGTGCTCACCCTGGGCTCCTTCCTAGGGAGCCTCTGCCTGCTGCAGAGCAGGGCTGTACTGAGGGACAGTAAGGGACAGGCTGCCCTGTTTGCTGCTCTGTCACTGCTGGCACTCGTCTTGCTTTGGGGATTTTTCTCTCATTCAGTCATGTATTGAACACTGACTTGCTCATATTCCTGGCCTTACTTGTTGCCTTCTTAATTTCTGGCTGTAGTAGTTTCCTCATTCACTTTGTTCTTCATGGTTTTGTAGTAATTTGTCTTGCCTGTTCTCCCCATTATGTTTTTACAAGCTAAAGAGTTGTACTCAATTTACTTTTTTTCAGTAGAAAACCATAGCTGGATAATTTTTCTTGTCCTTTTATGAATTTATTGTAGCATTTTATCTAACTTATAAGAAATGCATGCAGGATTTGATATGTGAATGTTCTTTGCCTATTTATACATTTGCTTACTTCTGGGTTTTGGTTCTTGGTTCTTTCCTAACAACTGCTAACCCTGTGCTTGCCTTGATAGCTTTAGAGCTCTCAGCTGGTTTAATAAATAAGTATCAATCATTATTTCAGTATCACTTTCTGTGGGGCCAGTCTGGGGCCCACTTTGGTTTACCTCTGTGAATTAGCATGCACTTACTGAAACTGCACTTCATGTACACCACTTAACTTCCTAGGCATTCATCACTGTGAAATCCTTGCAGTGGTTTTTGGATCTGAATGCTTCCTCTCCATGTACCTGATGCCACCAGTGTCCTGGCAGACTTGCTGTTCTGTGATATAACTGATGTCCTTTGCAAGCTGGTCCTCAAAGCTGATTTGTTTCACAGTCCATGAATATTACAATATTACTCTTTTAAAGTAAAGTTTCTTTTTTGCTCATTCTGTCGTCTGCTTTGCTCTTCACACTTTTCACTTGTTCTCAATGAACAGCAGCAGAGCATTGCCAATGAACATTCAGCACTTTGAGAGCCTCTTTCATGAGCTGCTCTGGCTGCTGCTTTTCAAGGCTCTTTTTCATAAATTTCTCCCCTTTTCTGAAAATGAATTGTCATGTGTTGAAAAAATAAAGCTTAAAATCCTCCAAAAATGCTGAATTGAACACACTACAGCCACCATCAGAAGATAGTTTTGTGGTTGGTCCTGTGTGCTGTTTGGATTAAATCCTGTTGTGTGATTTCCAGCTGATTGATTTGAGAATCATTTATGTTATTTTGAGAATTTATTCCTGCACGATGTCTCTCAGAAGATGGGTAAATAAACATTAGGTGGGAGTAGTAGTCTCCCTCTAATATTTCTACTTTTGTAGTAATGTTGTAAATACCCAGACATGCTGTCAGAGGCAGGAGTGGAGGCACTGCTGCAGCCATTCCCTGTGCTTGGAACACATTGTCACAGCTGTAGTGAAAGCTCTGCTCCCTTCCAGCCAGTGCTGGGCAGGGGAAATGGGAAGTTCTGTGTTTCTGGTCAAGGCTTTCAAAGCCCACATCACCTGGATCATCCAGGCACTGTGTTGATACCAACCTCTACAGAAACTCTCTTCTGCTACCAACCCAAAGTTCAGCAGCTAAAAATTGAACCACTTGGTTTGAAGCTTGATTCCTGAGCAAGGGATCTGTGATTCAACACTGGGGCAGGCATGTTCCATCAGGGTGGTGAGAGACATGTCAGCAAGTCTTCCACAAAACCCCAACTTCAGATGTTGGATTTCTGTGTCTCTGGGCCCTGGGTGTTTGTCTGCAGAGCCCCTCAGAACAGACCCTCTGGTATTGGTGTTTCCTGGGGTACTACACACCTTACAGCATGTAATGTCACTGATAGTGATAGCTTGAAGTTGTCTCATCATGAGTTTTGGAAAAAGTTTCTCAAAAATTGAGTATTTTGAACCCTTTTTCTCCCCTTTCTTTCTACAGGCTGATGAAGATCCTATCATGGGATTCCACCAGATATTTCTATTAAAGAACATCAATGATGCCTGGGTTTGCACCAATGACATGTTCAGGCTAGCACTGCACAACTTTGGCTGAGCTGCCCATCCCGAGGCACCCGGGCTTTTTTTTTTTTCTTTTTTTTTTTTTTTTTCTTTTTTTTTTCTTTTTTTTTTTTCTTTTTTTTTTCGTTTTCCTCCTCTCCTCTTAACTGGTATTATTCACACTCACGGAACATTCCAAATATCATACACAAACCTGCAGCACTGCAGAGCGTGAGCAAGCAAGACTTGTGACCTGCCCTTCTGCTGAGTTTACATTGTCACTAGATGAGTTCCTTGTGCATGATGTTTGGAAGTTAGACTTAGCTGCATTTGATAAGAGAAATTTGTGTTGTACCAGCATGCCTCGGAAAGAATTTATAATGCAAAAGGTTGTTGTTTATGTACTGACAAGATGCTCTATAACCCAAAGAAATGAAAGAACAGCAGCCTGTACAGCCCAGTTATCGATTTGTTCAGATGTTTCAATGCTACATTACACAATAAAACAGAGATTTTCTTAAAAGTTTAAATTATTTTTATGAGTTGGCTGTGGAGTGTGTGATAGTGCTTGCTGGGGGTAGACTGTGTCTGTCTGGTGGGGAGATGCTCGAACAGAACTCGGACCTCGCACTGAACGATTCCTGGCAGTTTTACCAGCGAGTGCAGGGCAGGTCTGCCCTCCTGCAGACACCTTTCCCTCCTTCTCAGCAGCTTTCCTAACAGAGCCACTGACAGCTTAGCTCTCACCTGCTGCATTTTACCAAGGTGAATTCCCCACAGAAGACAGGAGGACGGCAGCAGTGATGGTAGCCGGCAGTCACTCTCTCAAAGCCGTGCAGGCCGCCTGTGAAGGAAACACAGCGGGTGGGTCCGAGCCGCTCCGCAGAGTTCGTGCCTGGAGCGCCGCTGGCGTTCCGGGCCGTGCCGTGTGTGCAGCCTCCCCGCGCCTGGGGGAGCCGCGGTGTGCCCAGCCCGGCGGTGCCGGTGGCGGATGGGGGCGGCGGCGGAGC
>VZTB01002865.1:153740-197659 GCA_013397245.1 Thryothorus ludovicianus | reverse complement strand
CGCCTCGGGGCGCCGGGCAGCGCCCTGCGAGCCGCCCGGGGCCGGGGTCCCGCTCGGCGCTGCGCTGCGGCCCGAGGGGCGCCCCGCCGTGAGGAGAGGAGCCCCCGGCCTGGGCAGCCTCGCTCGGCGGACGGGCTGTGGGCTGTTGGCGCGGGGTGAGCGAGAGCTGCTCGGCCCCACAGCTCGCTGCGGCCGTCGCGGGGCTCCATTCGCCTGAGAGGTGCTGCTGCTGGGAGCTGAACGGCACCGACCTCCGTGACACGAGTGTCCCCCCTTGCCGGGAGTACTTGGAGGGTTTCCCAGGCATCTCGCTCGGCTCAGTGGAAGGGGCTGTCAGGGCCGCTCTGCGATCAGTGCCACGTTCACCTTTACATAAACTTATCACTCTCCTTATTTGTATGTGAAATGGGATCACAAATATCTCTCCTAAAGTGGTTGTGAATCTTCTCCCTGTGTTTTGGACTTCTCTGGTCAGAGTTCGTCGGGCTCCCTGTAAGGTTATTAGCAGCAGGCTCAGGAGTCCGCTGGAGAGTGTTCCCACTCTCCTGGAGCTTGGGCTCTCTCTCATCTCCCTTGTTGAACCTGCCATGGTGTTTCAGTTAAACGTGCTGAGGTAACATTCTGAAGGCAGCTGAGACATGAATGCTTTGCAAAAATATCTTAGCCCCTGGGTAGAGAACAGAATTATGCCCCTCTTGTGCTCCCTTCAAGAGAAAGGCAAGACAGGAATAATAGAACTTCTAAATGTCCTGAGACTCGGCAGGAATGTGCTACTTCCAAAACAACTGCCGTGTGTGCTGCCTTTTGCTTGGCCAAAAGGAAGAGAGGTTGGGTGTGGGATTGTTTTGTGGAGGGTTGTAGAGGCACATGAGGTGATGGATCAAACCTGCAGGAAGGCACCTTCACAAGCTTTACTACCCTTAGAGGAACTTCTCATTAATTGGAATACTTTCTCTGGTTTCTGGAGTGCTAGCACATTCCTGAATTCTAATTCCTATAAGAAAAATACATTTCTTATTTGTACTTGAAAGACTGAAAAGAGAGCTTAGTGCAGGGATGGGGAACGTCTGTTTCACAAGCAGTTTCTGAGCTGAAAGGATATGTTGTGGTTGAGAAATGGTTGGAGTTGTTGCTCAAGGTGTTGCTCCTGAAGCAGCTTCTCCTGCTGGTTGAAATCAGGGATTTATTGACAGAGTATGGCTTATTTCTTTTCATTCTTCTTTCCTGTTCATTCTCTTTTTACCTTCTCTATTGACTCCAGTGCACAAGAAGGCAGTTGAGAGGAAAAGGAGCAAGTGGGCAGGAAGTTCACAGGAAGAACCTGTGGTGGTTCTCAGAAGAAATCAGTAACAGCAAATAAACTTGAAAATACTGACATAATAAGGGGAAGAAGAAGAGTGCATATGTTAGCTGAAAGTCTCTGAAGCTCCTGTTAGGATACCAGAGGAGAGGAATAGGGGAGCCTTCAAGTTTTGCAGTACCAGGTGCAGCTGTGAGCAGTGTTGTGTTCCTCTAGATCCTGTCCAGACAGGTGACAACACTCCCTGCTCTAAAGAGTTTACAGCTGTCACAATACTTTTTAAATTCTGCTGTGTTTGGTGATGTGAAAATGTAATCCACTCCTCAGTCTGTCTCTCTTGACACAATTTCTCCCAGTTTTGGCAAACTTCATCCAGTGCTTCAGTAGTTGTTGCCAAAGCATGGACCTGCCTGCTGGGACGTGGAGACAGGCTGTCAGTGCCACTGTGCTGTGGAGGAGCATCCCTGCTGGTGGTGGGCAGGATCCTTCAATCCCTGCAGAGATCTCTGCTGATAGCCAGGTGTTATGTGGGCTCACCCTGTTCATGGTGTGTCAGGGCAGTGTTCTGTTCAGTACAGGCTGGCATCTCCTGGTGCAGCTGATGGTGGGAGCAGGAAGAGTTCAGTGTCTCAGCTCTGACTGCTCCTGCTCTTTGGAAAGGTGATGAATACAAACACTCTTCTTTCCCCTTGAGATCTCAATCTACCAGTCTGGCTTAACCTTTTGCTTTAGTTCATGTTCTGACTAAACAGAGCCTCTTCCCTTCTTTTATGCCTCCAGGACTGTGCACAGGCAGCACCTGGGCTTGTCTGGCTTCCACTAACACAGAATGAGCTACACCCATTCCTGAACTTGGGTGTACTGGTGTCAGGCCCATCAGCCTCTGGGGAGTGTTTTCTCCTTCCTTTTTCCCACGGAGCAAACATCACTATCCTGCTGTCTGTAAAAGAGCAGCAGTACTTACATGAGACTTTGCTGTGGCTGCAAAAAGGGCAAAGCACGTATCATCTTTCTCTGGGAGGCTGGATGCTTTTTCTGTAGGGAATATTTTCCTGCCTTTGCTCACAAAGGATAAACTTCTGTCAGTGGAAGTAGCTGCAACTGGACAAGCACCCACCATATGCTGTAGGAATAAGGGGCACATTTTAATGTTGTGACAGCAAGCACAGCACCAATGTGAGGTGATTACAGGATCACATTCCCTTGCCTGAATTTCCTTGTGCTGTGAGTGCTGCTGCTTTTTCTTCATGCAGTGCACTGAGGTGAGTGCCCAAACTGTCCCTGCATCAGGGTACTCTGCCCATAATGACTTCATAAACAGGCAAATTCAAAATATTCTTCTGACAAATGAATAGTTGCAGTTGTGTTTTAGGCAGCAGCACTCACTTGATCTGTTGAAGCCTATTCGTTAGTGGAAATGTCTTACTTTGGAAGGATCTGCCTCTTGCCCACAGTTATGTTTAGGTTTGTTACATGTACCAGTGAGGGGGGAGCTTCTGGTCCTGGGAGCAGCCATTTTGCAGGAGCTCAGCAGCACTTGTTACCTGGCAACAGTATACGAAATTTTGGGTTTCAAAACCAGTGAAAATTTCAAGCGAGGATTCGCTGAGGCCGGCAGCTTTTCCTTGGGGGTGGAGATGGAGGGGCCTTGCTCTCCAGTGGGGGTTGTCAAATATTTGCCTTGCTAGTGAAGAAGAAGAGTCTCCTTCACCCCCTGTTAAACCTGTCCTCTCCTAAAGCCTTCAGAGGGCATGGAAGCCACCAAGCAGCTTGTGCTAGGCCAGATGTGCAAAGTCAGGGCACACACACTCTTCAAAGCACAGCTGGGGCTCTGAACAAATGGCTGCTTTACATAAAATTTGAGGGCTCTAAACTTCCATGTGATTGTTCAACCAAGATGGGGATTCCATAGCACAGCTGCAGTTTCCTAGAAACACCTGGACTTCGAGGTCAGGTCTCACAGTCAGAAGCTGGTTTTGGAAAGTAACAAATGTATTTTTTCCAGCCAGCTTCAAATATTGCAGCTGATCCCTGCACTGCTGGACTTCAGAGGTCTCTCTTCAGGCCTGAGGGTTAGAAGTGACCTGTCAAGACCCTTTTGGTCTGGCACTTGGTTCAGTTAAACTGAATTACCAGCTTAGTCTTTCTGATCTAAGACTGTTTGGTTCTTTAGCTGTTAAGTTCTTGAAACATATTATTTGAAGTTTCTCTGATCTGCTGGAATGGCTTATGTAAGCAAAAGAGCTGTTTCACTCAGATATGTGGAGGTGAGTTTCTCACCACATGGGAGGTCTCTTACACATCCTTTTTGTAGAACACTTTTCTCAACGAATTCAGCGTATTCTACCTGACAGACCACATGGGGCTGACAAAAAGCAGCTGGAGGTGGTGTGTTTCACACAGTGCTACTTCTTTTAAATGCATGTTGGGCACAGCTGGTCGTGCTTTTCCTCAGGTTCGGTGAATGAGAACCAGAGACCGTCGAATTCGTATAACGGGGACCTGAATGGGCTGCTGGTGCCTGACACCCTTGGCAGTGGAGATGGACCTGCTTTGGCCAAGCCAGTGCATCGAAGCATCTCTCTAGGAGCCCTGCAGGAGAAACAAGTCATGTAAGTTTTGCCAAAGAAATGCTGAGAGTGGAGAGAAAACGGCTCCAGTTTGGTGCTCTTGAGCGTGGACATGCATGCTGGGAGCAGTGCTCTTGGTTAGAGCCTTTGTAGCTTTTGTGAGGCTGATGCATGGAGCCTGCCATCCTTGCAGCTCAGGAGCTGAAGGATATCTGCAGAGTCGATCAGAGAAGGGGAACAGGACTGTACATGGTGAAAATTGCAGGTCAGGGTGAATGTAAATCATGAGGGCTCTGGTTGAAACTTGTGGTTCCCCTGTAGACGTCCACCAGGACTCCTTTGGGGACCCAAGTCACCTGAGGTATTGCAGAGCTCATGGAAGTAGCTTTTGCTTGGGTTCTCTGGTCATGGTTTTGAAAGAGGATGCTGTGAGAACCAGGAGCAGTGTGCACTGTTTTGTTGATGAGGTTCAGCTGGTTGGTTTTGGTTTCTTTGCGCCTTCCGGTGTTGGGGTCTTGACTCAAATGTAGATCTCTGCTGAGGTCAAATGAATCAAAGGTTTTTAGGCTGAACAAAGCAGATGTTTGACTCTCCCAAACCCAGGACACATAGGGGAGGGAGACTCAGCTGAGAGGAGTTTCTGTCTTCAGTTGTTCAGCTCAAGCTCTTAGATGCACAGATCCTGATGTGTTGCTGTTAAAATAGTGAATTTAACATAAAGTATTAAATATTCTGTTCTTGTGAATCCTGTCTGATTTCTTTTCCCCCTCTTTGTTTTTTTTTAAAGCTGCCTTTCTGGTGATGACAGCTCCACATGTTTAGTGATATCAGCTAAAGACGTGGAGATAGTGGCCAGCAGTGATTCCAGCATCACCAGTAAGGCCAGAGGGAGTAACAAGGTAAGGAGTAAGAGAAAGCACAGTCTGTCTCTTTGTTAGTCACATCAGTTCATGCTTGAATATTTTTAAACTCAAATAAATATCTTCTTTCTTATATCATAGGAATTTTTAATTAGGTAGAAGTTTGTCAAAGAGTTTATCAAGGAGAAAAAAGTTGGAGCAGTATCTTGTAACTGATTGTTTCTCTTATTCCAGAGTCTGGCCAAGTTGTCCTCTAGTTTTCAGAAGTCCATGATCTGAGCTGTAGGGTCTTGGGAAAGTGTCCTTTCTCCACAAACAAGACTGTTCTGCTGATTGTTTCCTGCCTGGACCCTGGAGGGAGGGTTTCCCTGGCTGTTTTGCTGGCATCAGTCCTGCTGAGGGCTCTGGCCAGCAGGTCAGAGCTGCAAGAACCAATATACTGAAATTAGAGCTGGGGCTGAGCAGAGAACTAAGCCATGCTCAGAACACATGCTGATGATTAGGTCATGATCGAGACCTCTGGGCTTGATCTGCTCAGCCCTTTTCCACTTTGTTCCTTAATTTTCTGTTACTCCATTTTCCATTCCTCCTGTCTGATTTCTTTTCAGTGAACTAAGGGACCACAAAGATGGAAAAGATAATTCCAGACATTTCTCATGTTTTGTTTTCTCTCTCCTGAACAGGTGAAAATACAGCCTGTTGCTAGATATGACTGGGAACAGAAATACTATTATGGCAATCTGATAGCTGTTTCAAACTCTTACCTGGCTTATGCCATTAGAGGTGAGATCCCTTCTTGTCTTGGATGTGTTTTGTATTCTTTTGCTCTGTGTGTCATTAAGAAAGGCAGAGTTTACATCAGAACAATGTAACTGGCACTAATTGAAACATACCTTGCAATACCCAGGTCAGAGTGCTGTTGTAGAGGGAACATAAGCAAGGGTGGAGAGAGGAGTTCATATGGGAGAGCAAGAAATAAAAGAGAAGGATTCAGTGGGGATGTAGGAAAAGTTGAAGGACTACATTGGTTTTACTGGAGAGCTGATGTTCAGATTCCTCCTCTAATTAAATATTTCTGCAGCTAACAAGCTGCTCTGTAGCTAAACACAGAAACAGCCCCATGGTAATTTGAGCAGATAAGTGTTTGTGATGGATTTGCTTGCATAAATTTAGAGTTGAGTTTAAGGCTAAATTTTGAGGATCCAAAGAGCAACGCAGATGCAATGTCTTTTGCAATAGAGGGGAAAGCAGAACAACACAGGGAAAGATTGTTTCACAGCATATGGGAAAGAAAGTGACAGGATGAGAGGAAATGGTCTAAAGTTGTGCCAGGGAAAGTTTAAATTAGATACTAGGGGAAATTTTTTTTCACTGAGTGGATTCTAAAACATTGGAACTGCCCTGCTCAGGGAAGTGGTGAAGTCACCATTCCTGGAAGTGTTCAGAAAACATGTAGATATGGCACTTGAGGACATGGTTTAATGGTGAACATGAAGGTTGTGCTGGTTGGACTTGATGATCTTGCAGGTGTTTTCCAACCTGAAGAGTTCTATGAAATGAACACTTAGTTACCTACTCTAGAGTTCTGCTCTCATGCAAGCACAGAGTGTCTGTGTCTCTTTGTTCTTGCACCAGTTTATCTGGTCTTTTATGAAATCCTCTGCTCTTGTGTTTTTTTCCTAGCTGAGGTTATTTTAGAGTAGCTTAAGGATGTCTCACCCTTTTAAAAAATATTTTAAAAGCTTAGGTGCAGTAACACTGGGAAGCTGGGTGGTTTTCTAGGGCTGGTGTGGGCATCAGGAAGTGGAAGCACCATGATCTCCGTAGGATTGCCTGCTTTGTAGTGATTTGTGTCTGTCTGAAAAGGGGAAGCTGGAAACTTTGCTTAGTGTGAACACGTTCTGAAGCATCTTCTTTTCAGTCATGCAAGCCAAAAAGCAGTGCTTTTTGCAGAGTGAATGTTTATGCCTTTTACTTCCCCTTACAGAACGTGTATCTGAGCTGTCTGCCTCTCAGTGACTCCTTTTCTCCAGTAACTGAAAATTAAATGGCGAATTAAATTAATTCTCTGTCACTGGAGCTCAGCCTTGGAAGTGCAGGGAGCTTGAGATGAAGGTTTAGGTCTGGCATTTAATTGCACCATCTTTAATGAGGATAATCCTGGGAATTAGGAGACGTTTATGAGAGTTAGGGAAGTTTATGAGAATTGTGCAGAGAAACCACAGCCATAAAAGGTGACTTGTCCCTCTGTCTGTCTCACAGCTGCCAGCAATGGCTCTGCTATGGTGCGGGTGTTGAGTGTCAGCACTGCAGAGCGGACCTTGCTGAAGGGATTCACGGGAGGCGTGGCTGACCTGGCCTTTGCTCACCTCAACTCCAACCAGCTGGCCTGCCTGGACGAGGCTGGCAACCTTTTTGTCTGGCGCCTGGCCATGGATAAAGAAAAAATCCAGTATCTTGTCCAAATACACCTCCTGTCAGTCTCTGTAGTGATTAGATGTGAATGCAACCTCAACATTGCCGTTTAATTTTGTAGCCTTTGCACAATAGCAGCTTGCAGGGGAAAGATCAAGAGTTAAGCTCCTTCCAGAGTATCAAATCAGTCAAGTTTTACCTGCATTCAGCACAATCATTACTTGATACTGCATTGCTTGAAATTCTAGGTGCTCCTCAGTGCTCCTGGTCCAGACACAGTAGACAGTGAGAAGTGTCAGTCTGTACCAGCTGGCCTTGGACATGGACAGTGTCACCTCAAGTGTGTGACAGAGGTTTGTCTTGTCTGGTTCTAGCTCTTTTCCTCAGTTACTTCTCTGGGGAAGAGGATGTAATACTTCCTGTCCACTCACTATCTTCCTTCCAAACCTGTCATCCTTTTGGTGGCCCTGAAATTTATTTTCAGTGTTCATTACCCTAAATATTTTCCTTTTAATTGCTAGAAGTGATTGCTTAGTGCTTCTGGGAAACGTGTGAGGTGTGTCACCTCAGAATGTAGCTTTTTAATTTTAATTGTGTACCATCATTTCAAAAGCAACTGGAGCAAAGGTGGTGGTAGTTGTTGAAGCCCTGATTTGTAGTGGTGCACTCAAGCACTCAGCTGGGGGCAATGTTGTAGCTCCTCTGTCTCTCTCTGGTAGTGCTGCAATGCTAACAAATGGTTTAATCAATAGCTGTCACATGGATTGCACATTCAGATGTGGCTGTGTGCCCCTGTTGTGCTTATCCTGTCACTGCAGCCTGCAAGAGAAAATTGTGGGAACCTAAGAACTTCTGTTAGCTGAAGCTCTTTTGTCAGTGAAGAAACTGTAGCTTGGCTGCCTTCTCAGCAGAAATCTTTACCTGCTTGCTTTTTGAATCAATGGCCCAAAACCCTTGAGATTTAACAGTATTAAAACAGCAGACCAGGCCTGAACATGTTATTGCTGGGCAGTAGTAGCAGAGCCAGAATGTTCCATTTCTTAACCCTGGTGATCAGAGAGGAGATCTTGGTTAACATCAAGCGACCTGACAACACCCCACTGAACACCTTCCGAAGAATCATCTGGTGCCCTTTCATCCCAGATGATAACGAGGAGAGCGGGGAAGAGGGGAGTCAGACATTGGCATTGCTGCATGAGGACAGGGTAAGGAAACTCTGCCTTGGAAACGTTGCCCTGATTTGTCATTAGGAGAGAATTTAATGGAGGAAAGTGCTGAGTTTACAATGGAGTTGTAAGGGCTCCTGTCTAATCCATGTTGGGGATCCTCCTCTAAGATGCTGGATTCCTCTCTTCCCAAGGGAAAATCATTCTCTGGGCCTCAGGAGGATGGAAAGGGAACTTCTGGTCACCATGAAATGCCAAGGACCACTTCAAACAGAGGCATCACTTGTCTGTTCAGGCTGAGCCAGTACCTGAGGGAGGGGCTTGGTGGGCAGCAGCTACAAATGCCAAAAGCAATTCCCTGTGTTATGTGCAGTGCCAGAAAAGCATCTAATGGCCAAATTGCATGGAAATGGGAAGGTTTATGTCACACACTTGCCATTGGGCTGGTGTATCAGGCCATAAGATAAGGATCTAGGAAGTTCTCTAGATCAAATCAGTGGTTTTAAAAATAAACCTGTGTGCCTGCATGCTTGTTTTCCAGGCAGAGGTGTGGGATTTGGACATCATCCGAACCAACAACAGCTCCTGGCCGGTGGAAGTGCCTGATATCAAAGAAGGTTTCATTGTGGTGAAAGGCCACAGCACGGTACAAACCTGGGGGTTTTTTGGGTTATAGTGTCTCAGGAGCTGCAGTTCTTAGGACAGTTGGCTGTAAAAAAAACACTTGTGAGGTAATTATTGTGAAGAGCCAGAGGATCCCAAACCAAAATGAGCTCTATTCATAATATGAATAACAGTAAGAGCAGGGGCAGCAGAATCCATTGTACTTGAATTTGCTGTCTGGAAAAGGTGATGGTTTAGTATCACCAAGAAAGAGGGTGCCCATCAATTGTTCTGTGAAGGGTTACAAAGCTTAATGTTAGAAGCTTCCAGTTTATGTTAGAAATCACTCTGGCCTTCACTTGTCTCAGATTTTTAGTCAAAATCTTGATTGAAGATAGAGCATTTTCTTCTTGTAAAATAAGAGAAGCTATAAAATTACTTTTCTGTGTCTCTTTTCCCCCTCTGTGTAGTGCCTGAGTGAAGGAGCCCTTTCTCCAGATGGAACTGTGTTGGCCACAGCAAGCCATGATGGTTTTGTAAAATTCTGGCAGATCTATATTGAGGGACAGGATGAGCCAAGGTAACTGGAGAATTGGAAAATGAAGAATCTTGGAACAGAGAGCAGCATTTTCTCTGTGAAAATTTCCTTGACACAGAATTATCTATGATGGTCATTCTATGTAGATACAGCATAAATGTTTATAATTTATTGCTGAAAAATTTAATCACTGAATATCATAAGCTTATGAAAAAAGCAGAGAGCTGTGTCTGGAGACAGGAGTTTTGTGCTTTGCACAAGCTCTAGTCAAACTCTTTTGCACTGTCTGTGTAAATGCAGGAAGCTGCTCTAAGCTGTTCTCAATGTTGACTTCTTTTTGTGTTCTACTTTTGTTAAGACACCAGACCAAATGGTAACGTGAGATTTTTTTTATTTATTTATTGGTAACAATATTTGTCAGTGTGATCTCCTTATTTTATATAAGACTTGTAAAGAGCTACAAGTCAGTAATGCTTTGTGGCTCCTGGACAAGGAGTTATGTGTTCAGTGTCAGCATCCTCCTCATTCACCACTCCATTCACACTTGGATATTTTCTCTGATTTATTCCCAGGTGTCTTCATGAGTGGAAACCCCATGAGGGTAGACCTCTTTCCTGCCTGCTTTTTTGTGATAACCATAAAAAACAAGACCCAGAGTAAGTCCCCAATCCTGTGCTTGAAGTATTGAAGTTCAGCATTGTTTTCTAACTCTGCCTTTCCTTAAAAGTTCCTTGTAACTGAATCATACTTAAAAATTTTAGCTTTGTAGCAGGTAAAAGTCCTGTCATCTTTGTAGTCAGTTTTCTAGTGATGGAGAAATAAGTAGTACTCTGAAGCACAACCTAAAGTGAGCTTAATCATAGTGCAAATTCCATTAAAGTAATGAGAATTCAAATTGAGGAATCTTCTCAGTCTGTGGCATGGTCAGTCTTAAGTGGCCTGTCAGTTCTCCAAATTTCAACTGCCATTGCTGAAAATACAGCTTTTATTGTTACTGTTTCTTCAGTCAGTTGTGGCCTTAAGGTTTCTGAGAGGTGTAGTGGTTTTTAGTCTGCCTCAGAGCAGAAATTTCCTGGGAACTTTATGCCACAGTTGGGCAAAATCAGTCATGGGCAGCTTGTGAGGAGCTTTTCTGGGGAGGACCATATCTTCTTTAAGAGAATTTTGATCTTTTTTGCCTACAGAGTTCCCTTCTGGAGGTTTCTCATCACAGGAGCTGATCAGAACAGAGAGCTGAAGATGTGGTGCACGGTGTCTTGGACCTGTTTGCAGACTGTTCGGTGAGTGCCCTGAAGGGTGGGGTTCAGGGGTACTGAACTGGCAAAGGTGATCCCTGATGACCAATGGATTCTACTCCAGCCCAAATTTGAGCCTGCTCCTTTACCATTTCAGCCTGTCATTGGAAGCTCTCAGCTGGGGCAGACTGTCAGGTCAAGCTTTGGCAAGGCCAAGGAAGTTTGTACTTTTATTATTTGTGTTACCAAGATCTATTGTCTTTGCCTTGTTCTGTAAAGCATAGACATGATGGGAGGTTGCACAACAAAATTGCACATCTTGAGTGTTTTCTTCTCTAGAAATTTTAGATATTCAATAACCAGTCTAGGATCTTTTCCTATTAGTGCTTTTCCTGTTTAAACTGTGAGAAGCTGTTATGTTGATAGAGCTTAAAAAAATGCCCAAGGCTTAAATGTTGAGCTGGGTAGGTTCAGAAATTCACATTGTCCTTTAGTCCATCCTTTGACTTAACTTAGATTCCCTGATATTATTTTTCTGATGGTGGATCATGGCCTCTCTCACCACATACATGCTTAAGGCCACTTCAGATTTTTTCTCTTTAAGTGAGAAGAATATAACACAGACTTGAGTGCTGCTTTTTCCACCTTATGCTACAGAAGGTCCAAAACTTGTGGAAGAGTTATTTTGATTTGGTGGATTTTTGATTTTAAATCTGTAGCATTGACTCTTGTAC
The DNA here is from genome assembly GCA_013397245.1 of Thryothorus ludovicianus. NCBI lineage: Eukaryota > Metazoa > Chordata > Aves > Passeriformes > Certhiidae > Thryothorus > Thryothorus ludovicianus. Next base: position 186,238 of record VZTB01002865.1, on the reverse strand, counting down.
TCCTGTGAATGTGGAGCATGTTGAGTAATGACAAAGTTTCACCTTTCATTTCAGTGTTCAGAATCCATAACTTGACCCTATTGTGCCATCTCCCAGCTGCTTTCTTAGCTGATGTCAGCACTAACTTCAGCAAAGGTGTTTGTGTTCTAGTGGGTGGCTGCACTGTAATAGGGCTGTAAACTCCTTAAGGTTCTGTGGGAGTTTTGGTAATTAGTGCAGTTCCATATCAATCATGCTGCTTGGGCTAATCTGCCTTGCTGTCTGCATCCCCTCCCTCTTATTTGTATATTGTAGGTTTTCTCCTGACATCTTCAGCTCCATGAGTATTCTTCCCAGCCTGAAAGTCTGCCTGGACCTCTCTGCTGAATATCTGATACTGAGTGATGTGCAGAGAAAAGTAAGTAGTTCATTTTATTGCTGCCTGTGGGAAATGGTGACTGAAGCAGAATTGGCCTTGTGTGTGACTGGTTCTGCTGCCTAGGTCTGGGATTTGCATGTTGTAGATAAAAATGCAGAAGTTGATTCAGCAATTTCACTAGTAGATGAAAAGGGGTAGCAATTCATCTGAGTAATCCTGAGGAGCCTTAAGGATTATTTCTCACCCTTTGTGAAGCTCTCATTTGGAGATACTTGTGTCTGGCAGGGTAGGATTGAATTCTTGATCAACACTGACTCGCTTAAGAGTGTGGTGCTTGTGGTTCCTTTGACTATTCCATTTCAAATTTCAAGATCCAGGCTTTATTTCTCACATTATTTCCCTTATTCCAAATCTCTTTTGGATGTTCAGCTCTGTAGTCCCCACATGTGCATGGTCTGCTCTGAAAGCTCTGATTTACCATTCCTGATTCTTCCAGGTCTTGTATGTGATGGAGTTGATGCAGAACCAAGAGGAAGGCAAGGCTTACTTCAGCTCCATCTCAGAGTTCCTCCTTACCCACCCAGTGCTGAGCTTTGGCATCCAGGCCGTGAGCCGCTGCCGGCTAAGGCACACCGAGGTGCTCCCAGCAGAAGAGGAAAATGACAACTTGAGTGTAGGTGGGTGGCAGAATTTGGCTGTTGGTGTGGTCAGGATTTCTTTCCTGGCCGGGTCACTCTTCCCAAATAACAAGACAAGAGAAAACAGCCTCAGGTTGCACCCGGTGAGGTTTACATTGGGTGTTGGGAAAAATTTCTTGACCAGGCTTAAGGTGGGTTTGTCAAGCGTTGGAGCACAGGATCCAAGGTGTGGCCTGGTCACTGCTCTGGTTCTGCTGGACACACTGTTGCTGAAACGAGCCAGGATGCCAGTGGCCTTCTTGGCCACCTGGGCACACACTGACTCATTTTAAGCTACTCTCTCCCAGCACCTACAGGCCCTTTCCCACTGGGCAGCTTTGCAGCTGCTCTGCTCAGCCTGTGGTGCTGCAGGGAGTTGTTGTGACCCAAGCACAGCACCTGGCACTTGGCCTTGTTGAACCTCACGCAGTTGGCCTCAGCCCATCAATCCAGCCTGTCCAGATCCCTCTGTAGGTCCTTCCTTCCTTCCACCAGATCAACACTCCTGCCTAATGTGGTGCACAGCATCCTCAGCCAGTCAAGGGATGGAATTGTCTTGCTCTTCTCTGCAGTGGTGTGGCCTTGAGTCCTGTGTGCACTTTTGGGCACAACAACCTAAAAAAGACACTTAAGTTCTTAGAAAGGGTCCAAAGGAGAGCCATGAGGATGGTGAAGGGGAAGCTGTATGGAGTGTAGCTGAGGTCACTTGGTCTGTTCAGCCTGGAGGAGACTGAGGGAAGACCTCACTGTAGTCTTCCAGCATCCTCATGAGGGACAGGCACTGATCTTTTCAGTCTCATGACCGGTGACAGGAGTCAAGAAAATTGTGTGAAGCTGAGTCAGTGGAGGTTTATGTGGGATATCAAGAAAAAGTTTTTCATCCAGAGGATGGTCGGGCTCAGGAGCAGGTGCCCTGGGGGAATTGTCATAGCACTGAGCCTGTCTGAGTTCAAGAAGCATTTGGACAATTCTTCCAGGCACATGCAGTGATTCTTGGGGTGTTCTGTGCAGTGACAGGGGTTGGACTCAGTGATCCTCATGGATCAGGATAATCTGTGGAGTTGTCTGCACACTTACTGAGAGTGCTCTTGATCCCACAATCCAGATTACTGATAAAGAGAAGCTGTGTCATGCTGGTTCTTTGCTGTCAGTTCATCCTGCTGTGATGTTTTTGTAGTACTTCTTGTGTACTTTCCATGCAACTTCATGTTTTACCTTTGTCTCCCTTCCAGAAGGTGCTCAGGGCTCTGGAGCTGTTGAATCAGCAGCAGGTGTGCTGATAAAACTCTTCTGTGTTCACACCAAGTGAGTATGTGTGTGCATCTGTCTATGGTTGTCCTAATCCTGCACTGATTTAAGTTAAATTCTTTTAAGAATTTAAGTTAAATTCTTTTGCTCATAACAAAAGCTACTTGGTCCTATAGAAATTTCTGGCTGTGGTATGTATGGCCTTACCAGGAGGTAGTCCTGAGTGGTGTGACAAGCTTGTATTTCCATGGCCATGAGTGATTTAAGAACTGTGCTCACACACAAGTGCTGGGAAACATCCAGAATACCCTGGGTGTCAGAACTGGGTGACACAGCTGAGTGAGGATCGGCTTCTGCGACAGGCAGAAAACACTGAAGCATTTTCCAAGGGAATTAGATCAGTGAAGAGAAATCTTCTGAGCTTTAAGACTTCTCTTGGTGGTTCTTAAGCTGATCAGAGATGCCTGTTCCTTTCTAGGGCCCTACAGGATGTGCAGATTAGATTCCAGCCTCTTCATAGCCCTGACACAAGTGCTTCCATGCCTTCCCATGGCTCTCATGAAGAATTTGGTGAGCACGTGTGTTAAATTGGTCTTCAGTGTTGCTGAGCCTTTAAAGGTTATTGGTGGGGAGAGCAGGAGGGTGGTTTTGGGTGTCTCTTTGTACTGCAGTGGTGGTGTTGCTTAAAGGGCTCTGAATATGGAGTAGCAGTGAAGCAGGGAGCTGGTTAGACTCTGATTGTGAGTATGGAGTTTGGGATGTATTAGACCAGGAGTGCTAATGCTTTGTGCATGCTTGAGTTCACCTTCCTGGGTGATTTGGCACTTGTGAAAGAAACTTGAAGTTTGTCTCTTGTCAGGTGGAAGAGATCAGAGTGACAGCAGAGCTGTGGGAGTAGAGGGGGCTGGGCTGTCTGTGATGATCTCTTTCAGCTCATTCACCATTCTGGGATGTGGCAGTTCAACTGGCCTTGCTTTTAGGGAAGAAAGGAAGCTTAGACATTATCAAAGCCTGATAAAATCCAGTCTGGCATACAAAGAGAAAGCATAACACAGGATTTGTGTTGCTCTAAGCTTTAACTGGAATAATTGCAGGGTTTTTGCTTGTTCTTTTTGGAATCAAGCATGGCATGCAATGGCATAAGTTCATACTTCATGGAATTAGAGCTGTGGTTTTGGAGAGAAGTTCCAAGCTGCTTTGTGTCTCTCCCTTGAAGCCTTTCCAGACCACATGGCTGATCTGAGCACAGAAGGGCTGGGATCTGAAAAGGAGTCTGTGCACGGCTCCCAGCCCGACCTGCGGCGCATCGCTGATCTGCCTGTGCCAGCAGACTTCCTTTCTCTCTCCAATGATGCCAAACCCAAGCTGATGACTCCAGATGCATTCATGACACCAAGTACTTCTCTTCAGCAGGTAATCAGAAATTTGCACTGTTATGGTGGTGCAAGGGATGGAGTGGATTTGGGCACTTTTGGAATGCTTTCCAGCTGTAATAACTGTGATAAACTCTGCTAGCTGAATGCAGAGCACACAGGATGCTCTGCATGTAGCTAGGCTGAGCAGAGACCTTGGCACATCTAAAATAGTAAACTGGTCTAAGATTGTGTTGTAAGTGCTGTGTCTAGCTGCCAAACCACTGATACAGGTGTGCTTTGTAGAAATACGAGTTTGATAAATAACTGTATCTAAGCTGGGGGACTGCTCTTACTGGTTTACACATGTTGTTTGGGGTTATGATATAATTGTAATGGAAGAAGATATGCCACCTCTGCACATCCTGTAAGATGGAGTCCTGTGGGAATGCAGATCTGAAGTGATCAAGTAGGTAGATGGGACTGTTCAGACTTGTGAGATCCTGCTGGAGTACCCCACTCTCTGCCATAAGCCCTCTGCCTCTGCACTTTGGGGACAGCAGTTCCTCAGTAAAAGCAGCCATATGATGAGGATGTTTTGGGACTTGCCTTTCACCAGCACCTGAGCACCTTAGCAGAGCTACCCAACCTATGGGGGTGTTTTCTATTCCCTCTTCACCAAAGACTCTCTAGGAGTCTTTTTCAGGTGGAGTTGTGTTGTTGCCCTCTGTCCCATGCTGACTGCTGTGTGTTTCCTTATAGATTGCTGTCTCTCCAGGCAGCAGTGTCAGTTCCCTGACTGCAGTCACAGCCATGAGCAGCACTTCTGTCACTGATGCCTCTCTGCCCAGGTAAATAGCACGACTTAAATAATACATCTGCAGCTGAACTGGCCCAGGCCTTTGGGATAGCACAGAGCTGTAGCGTGTCTTGCAGGAGAGGACATTGGAACCAGAGTTAGAAACTGGCCTGGGTCCCAACATCCCTGTGTAGGCAGCTGTTTGCATCCTTAATGCAGCTTGGAACATGCCTGTTGTCATCTAGGGGCCAGCAAGAGTGTTTTATGTGTGCCTCATAGGGATTCTGTTATTGCAGCTCAGTTTTGTTGCTCTACATGCTTTTCCCAAAGGACCTTTGTTTACAGGTAAGAGAACACTGCAGCCACCAAGGACAGGGAGAGAATTAGGACTGGTAGGAAAATCTTACAGTGTTGAGTTGGGCTGCATAACAGGTGAGAACTTCACTTCTGGGGACTGGGAAAAGGAGGGATACCTATCTCATAGTGTCCTGTTTCTCCTGTGCTCTGTACAGCATACCCTGGAGATACAATTGGTCTCTTCTCTCATTGACCCCTTGAATTCTAGAAGATTGCAATGCCCCTTCTTTTTCTTTTTTATTGTTTCCACCTGGTATCTCTCTGGGCTGTATGGGGACTAGGAGATGCAGATGCTCATTGACAAGGAGTAGCTGACCATGGTGGAAAGAGCAAGGTCTCCTCCACTGACCTTTGTACCCCATCTCCTCTCCCTGAGTGTTTGATGCAGATCAATCATTTCTTTGGGCTTGATTTGCTGGTGTCTTTTTCTGCAGAGCATCAGAGGACTTGACTGTGAGCCCCAAGATGCAGCTGGACACCAGCCTCACGCTGAGCAGCAGCAGCAGCAGTCTCCAGACCAGTCCTAGGAGTCACCCTGTTCTTATCCCAGGCCTCCCTGACAAGCTGACACCAAAGGCACCTGTTCCAGTAAGGCTCCATATGCTGCTCCCTTCCTTCTCATGGGCCAAGGACCCTCTCTATGGGCCTCTACAGGCTGAAATTGTTCAGCCTGGAGAACAAAAGGCTCGGAGTAGAGTGGCCTTTCAGTGCTCAAAAGAGATAAAAAGTGACTTTTTACATGGGCAGACAGGGGTAGGGCATGGGAGAATGATTTTAAACAAAAAGAGGGGCAGTTTAGATCAGATGTTAGGAGGAAATTCTTTTTTCAGGGTGTGGTAAGGCACTGGCATAGACTTCCCAGAAAAGCTGTGATACCCCATCCCTGGAATTGTTCAAGGCCAGGTTGGATGGGGCTTTGAGTAACCTGATCTACTGGAAGGTGTCCCTGCCCATGGCAGGGGATTTGGAACAATGAGCTTTAAGGTCCTTTCCAACCCAAACCTTTCTAGGATTCTATGAAATTACACTTTATTTGGATGTTAACAGGGACAGTGTGTGCCCTTTGGAAGACACAGCTGCTGGCACAGATGTGCAGCCCAGTTTACTCAGCCACATTGATGGAACTTGTCCTTGTATAGGACAATGTGTCTCTGAAAACCAGAGACAGCTCTATCTTTGCTATCACTATCCCAGTGGTTGGATGTGGTCAGCCTTTGTGTTGAGACAGTGCTACCTGGAGAGGTTTATTCCTGCTTGTTGGTCTGATGAGTCTGAAATTGTGATTTACTATCCCTAAACTTTAGTTTCCAGGTGTTATGTGAAACAGATCATGACCAAAGCTTGAAATTGAAACGAGTTTTCAGTCCAGATGTCCAGTGTTGAAACTAACCTCCCTCAAAGAGGAGGGAGTCTGGAGCAGAGAGGGAGGTAGAATTAGTGTTATGTTTTCTTTTGAAAGTGAGTTCAAGCTAGCATTGGCTTTAGTGTGTTGTTAGCCCAGCTGAGAGTCCACTACAAGTCCTGGGACCATTTTCCGTCTGATGAAGGAGTGGGAGCCAGGATCACATGAGGAAAGGACACAGCAGGCTGTTTCCAGAGGCAGTTAGTGTAAGGCACCAGGGATTCTTGGAGCATCTCCACATTATCCTACAGGCTCTTGTTTGATTTTTGTTTCCAGGTCACACCAGGAAACTCCTCTCTCGCACTGGAACTGCAGGAAGTGGAGCCCTTGGTGGTGCCCCAGGCTTCTCCCACCCGTGAGCGCTCCCCAGATGTCATTTCCTCAGCTTCCACAGCCATGTCCCAGGACATCCCAGAGATTGCCTCCGAGACCCTGCAGCGCAGCTTTGCGGCGGCTCCCTCGGGGCTCCCTGGGGAGGTGCTGGAGCCCGGGCACCACGCTGACAGCATGGCCTCAGCTGCCTCAGCCCTGCACTTGCTGTCTCCCAGGAACCGCCACAACTCCGAGCACAGCCACCACTCTTTGGACATGCCTCCAGTGGAGGTGGACAGACTGAATGCTCCATCTTTACTGGAGACTGCTTTAACTCAGGAAAATGCATCTTCTGACAGTGTTGTGAGTCAGCCGTGGCCAGCGGCTCCTGACATAACCCGGGAGACCAGGAACAGCATGGCAGACAGGTAATCACTTGGCTTTGTCTGGCACAGGGCAATTCGTTTGCATTTGCCAAATTGACAGCTTGGTGGAAAGCTCTTATGTTATGATTAATCCAGAGCAGTTCTCCATCCCTCTTTCCCTTAAAGGATCTGATGAGTCAGCCTTACTGTGTGCTTGGTCTGTGTGCTGTGTCCTGAACTTCCTAGGCCAACTCTAACCAGTTTTGCTCTCTAATACCCTTTGCAGCATAAATTATCTTTGTAAAGAAGGTGAAAAGTCTACTTTGTTGGCCTTCATGTTCACATGGAGACTTGAGAGGTTTTTTTTGTGTGCTCTGGAAATCAAACCAGTACAAGTTACAGGTGATGCATTCCTGCAGGCTTTTGTAGAATCAATTGACAACATAACTGACAGGTTATAAGTTAATTGTATATCTCTCTTCTAGGATTGGCTCTATGCAGCTAGTGTTGTAAATAAATAAAGTACTTCAGCAGTCAGAAAATAAATGGCAGTGGAGCAGGAATGAAAGATGGTGCAGCATCACTTAGGCTGCTTAGAAGGACCAATCTGTTTTGCTGGACCAGTGCTGGGTTTCATCACAGAATTAGTGTCCCTGTCTTGTAGTGGGATGAAAACAGTGAGATGCATCTGGCATCTCCAAAGACCACTTAGGCTAGGGCTACATGCACCATGTGAACCTGCAAACACCTTCCTTTGCAGCAGGACTAGAAGGCTGAGTGGGTCAACATTGTCCCTCAGGTAAACCTGGACTGTTCCCTCATCAAAATTGCAAAGAAAGGCCTCACCTTGTTTCTCCAGAGCTGAGGATGCTGTTCCAGGAAAAAGTCCCATCTGATGGCTCTGGGGAGGGCATTGTATGTTTCTACACAATATTTTTTCTTTTACTAATAACGTGAACTTGAGAAAATACTTTTGTAGTATTCCCCTCAATTCCACTGTTTTTCAGTTCTTCTGGATGTCTTATATCAGAATACCAGATCAGCTATCTCTTGCTGTGAGAGATTTTACAAGTGCTCACTTCTGTTTAAAGACCTTCCTGCAAGCTGCTTTCAGACAGACCTGATTGACAGCCTAGAAGCACATGCAGTTAGCTTTCAAAATCATTATGATACTCAGACTAGATCCACTGTTACAATTCTGTCTGTTAGAACTGACTCATCAAATTCACACACTTCTTCAGACACTTTAAGGAACTAAGAAGCACTGATGATTTTTGCTTCAGTGATCAGTATTAAATGAGGAAAAACAAACCTAAGATGATGCTATTCATGGAAGTATGGTGTGCTGCCAGGTTTCAGTAGTGGCTTACCTCTTTGTATGAATATGTGTTGGGGAATAATTCTTGGGTAGTACTTCAAGCTGCTTCTCCCATTTTGAGGCCCCCAGAAAAGCACATGGACAAGTTCAAGTGTTTAGTTGCCTCTACACAGCACCTGCCTCTTCCTAGATCTGTGGGGTTGATTTTTGTTACAGACTTTCTGTCAGGATCTCCTGAGACATTGCAAAAGTGAATATCCAAGCTGAAAGAGACTTTCATGATAGCATTTTCTTTTTTCCCCTTTTCTAGCCCAAGGGATGAGGTTGAAGAAAAGCACAAGAGCTCTTCTTACCATCGGCACAGCTACCACCTTCTGCAGCATGACAGCCAGGATGCCAGTGCAGAGCAAAGGTACCAGAGTGCTGAGCCCCCTCTCTCGCCCTGCATGGACCCAGCTCAGGCTGCCTTGGTGCCTCTGTCCCCAGCCAGCCTTCACGTGTGGGGTGAATGTCTCTGCTTTGTCTCCTGACTTCATGTGTGTTTGCAGCCCAGCTTCCCTAATGTTCTGATGACTTCAGCTTATCTCAGGATTGGCCTCTGGGCACTCTCCAGTTTATTCTCTGAAGGGAAATGGTTTAATTGTGCTGCTTCTAAAAGCATGGACCAAGCTTAGTTTAATTACCAGTAAAAACCTATTGAGGGATCAGTTTCCAAATATTGTGTCTTATATAAGGTAGCAAGGGTACCTCAGGAATAAATTTCTTGCTTCTTTCCTCCCTTATGAGTTCCCCTGAAGTTCTGTGGGCACATTCTGTGTGCCTGACAAGCTCAGCCCTGTCTGACAGCTGAGGGTTGTCCACAATCCACACGTAAATTCAAACTGAAATGTGCAGCCTGTGTTCAGAGCTGGTCAGCAGGTGAAATCTCCAAGGTACTGAGGATCACAGATGTCTGAGGCTCACCTGATCCTTCTCTGTTCTTGCAATGTGTTCTGTGTCCTGTGCTCACTGTCAGTGAAGCTGTAAGGATGTGCTGTGCTTGGTTCCCTGCTGGGCCATCCTGGGGCTCATGTGCCAGTATTTGCAGCTAAACAGGCTTTGTTCAGCCACACTGCCTGGGCCTCTGCTGTCCCTAGTGCAGGGACCCTCCAGGCCTTGCTGCACGTGAACAGACCTGGATCAAAGCAGAGCAGCCTGTTCTGAGCTCAGCAGAGGTGACTGTGAAAGGTTGAGGTGGGAGTGTCTGTAGCTGACTCTGGCCAAGTGTGGATGAAGAGCTGTGTGAATCCATCCCCGCAGTGAAGGCTGACACAGTCCAGCATTGTGAGTGATGTCCTCTCCCCTGCTGTTCCTTCACAGTGACCATGATGATGAAGTTGCAAGCTTGGCTTCTACGTCAGGTGGATTTGGTGCCAAAGCATCTGCGCAGAGGCTGCCTGTGAAGGACTGGAAAGTCAAGGCATCCCCCCGGGCTTCCCCAAAGCTCAAGAGGAAGGGCAAGAAAGATGATGGGTATGCTGGGCTTGCCAGGGCACAGGGGGCTCCAGGACCAGCTGGGCAGGGCCACAGCCTCTGGTAGCCATTGGGGTCGGAGGCAGCAGCCAAGTGCTCCCAGGCCTCACCCCATTTGCAAAGGGCAGGAGCCCCACAGAAAGCATTGCTGGTTATTCAAACACTGACTGGCTCTCGGGTGTGGGAATAGTTCTGCACTGTCTCCAGCTGGGACTCAAAATCCAAAATACAGCCTGGGCTTGAAAAGAATGTGTGGGAGGTAAATTACACCTTGTGAGGGCACACTGGGCCCTTCCATTGGTCTCAGTGAAGGCTTTATTGGAACTGTGATGCTGTGTCACAATGGCCTTCATTTTTAATTGGCTTCTGAACAGTGGCATCATGCCTTTGTTCAGCAATATCTGTCATTTGTTATCTGCTTGCTGCTTCTCTGTGTTTCTAAACATTCCTGTATCAATATCCTGCAAGTGAAAATTGGTGACTGGGAAGGTCTGCCCTTGGCACGTTAGACCAATCTGTCTGCATCAGTGTGAGGAGAGCAGCACAGTTTCTGCGTGGGGCTCCCTCCTCTTGTGTTCCCATGGCTCCATGATTTGGATCTCTGGTTGTGCAGGTCACAAGGATGAGCTACAGCATTTAATTCTGGCTGTGGTCCTGCATGGTGACCTGGAAGCTCTTGGCCTCTGAAATGACTTTCACTTTTTCTTCCTCAGTCCTTTTGAAGTTGCTGAGTGGGTGCTGTCTGGGAACTAAAAATGTTTACTTTTCTTCATAGACCTGTGACTTTGATGGAGATGTGCAATATTAGTGGATTAGTTCCGTGTTTTCTTTTTTCTTCTGGAGCTGGAGGCCGTCACTGGTTTCTTCACCTTGAGAGCTGGGATCACACTCGATGATTTGTGCTCATTCATTCTAAATTTTAACAAATGAATACTTGTTTTTGCTTTTTGGGAGACTTTCAAAAGGTGTTCGGCAAAGTCTTCCCTGGCTTCAAATTTGGACAACATTGAAATATCAGTGTGCAGTGCACTTTGTAATAGTTCTCATTAAAACTTGGTTCAGGTCTCTTCCCTGCGAAGGGACCAGTCTGTAAGGAATTTCAGAGTGTGAACAGTGCAAATGATAGTGCCACAGTGCTGTGAGGACTGGGATTTCATCACCTTCCCATCACTCTCCATGTTGCACAAGGCAAAACAGAGAGTAATGAGCTGGAGTGTAAAATCTAAAGCAGCCATAAAATGTGTGATCTGTTTTGGCAGAAGACTTGGATAATAAGAGGAGTTAACTGACATAATTGGGTTACTACTCTTTCTCTGTTTATTTTCAGGGATATGAACCAGTCACCAAGATCATCTAACAACCAGGTGAGTCAGAGCTGCTCTTTCTGATGCTTCCTGTCTTACTAGGAAAGACCTAAGAGAAAGTTCACCTCAGTTCTTTGAAGTATCATGGGTCATGCCCTAGCAGGTTGAGATGGGGCTGCACTTGGGCTTGTAATGCTCTGTGCTGACATGCAGCAGAGAAGGAGCTCTGTGCTCTCCAGACTGATGATTTCCTTCTCATACTTGCCTCTGCCTGCAGCAAGATAAGCTGTTCCCAGCAAAGAAAGGTTCACAGGGGCATTGGCCTTGATGTGTGTCTCCTTCTTCCTTCCCCTTAAGGGTGGATCCTCACACTCCTTGAAGTATTTTGAGCAGGTGAAGAGACAACATATATAAATTTATACTTGTCCAGTTGTTTGGTTTCCATAAATAAGTGAAAGATCTGAAAAAGTACTCTAAGAAGCCTCCTTACTGTACTGATGGCACAGTTCTTTTGTGAGTGTTTGAGGTCATTGTTTATGTTTGTAGGCATGAACACTCAGTATTTGGCAAAAGTGAATTAAGTCTGTTTTGAATGGCATCTTGAATCTAAACAGTTGATATTCTAATGAATATTCTAGTCATTCATTAATTCCATGCAGGAACCTTGCTTTATCAGTTTATTCCTTGGCACAAAAGTTCTTGGGAACAGGCATTAGACTAGTCCTGTTTGCTGTGTGTTACACTTTACTTCCAGGCACAGGGGTTGACTCAGCACTGAGCAGAAAGCTCAGCTGACCTCCATTCCTGTTAGAAATGAGTGCTTGTGCTCTCCACATGTAGGTGACACCAGAGTTCCAGGATGAGCTGATGTGCATCCTGAGGAGCCAGCAGCGGGAGCTCTCCGAGCTGCGGCAGAACCAGATGGAGCTGCTGCAGAGACTCACAGACCACCTGGATGCCATCCAGAGCTCCCTCATGGGCCACATGGAGAGGGTGATCGACTCCCAGCAGGAGCAGGAACGTATCCTTGTTTGCAAGTGTTGAGTGCAAGGCTGCAAGGCAGACTGGAGGTGTGAGGAAGGCTCAGAAAGGATCTTGGGAGCTGCAGGTGCAGTACAATTGCCTGGCTGCAGTATGACTGTTTCCATTCCTCCCAGGCCCTTTCTCAGGGCAAGAAACTCAGAAATAGAACAGAGAAGAACTGACACTTTCTCTGTGCTACTAAAGCTTGGTTATCCATTGAGCCATAAGTGCTGCAGTGCTGAGTGCTTCCAAGAGGTGCCCTTGGTACATTATCCCACCTCAGACAGTGGCCAGTTGCACAAGAGTAATTATGGGCTGATCCTTTCCTTCCTTTCCTCCTTAAGGCAATTCAGTACTTGCAGCAGAATAGCATCTGGCTGCCATACTGCACAGCTGGGTATAAAACTATCTTGTTTGTCCACATTTATTCCTATGGTGGTCTCCAGGTCCCTTGTGTGTTGTCTGAGAAGTATTTTATGTTGGTGCTTTCAAACCTGGTATCCAGTTATTTGTATTGTATTATGAGTCATTAGTTCCTGTGTTCATTTGCTGCACTGAATTTGGTTATGTTCCCCACTGTGATGCTCTCCAGCCTATCTCATGTCTGAAACCACTCTTAACTTCTATGACAATAGCTTTCTCTATTAATTAGTCTTGGCTTTTCCTTTTTTGACCATCAGTCTGATATTCACAGATAATTTAGATACCTTTCTACTGAATTTCAGTGTCTAGAGCTATATTGTAATACAAAATAATTTTTCTTTTCTCCACAGCTTTATTCATGGACTGAATTTTATCAGTAGCTGAATTGTCATTTCATTGTTTGTTTGGTGGGAGTTTGGTGTTAGTTTGTTCAAGATGTGTTTGTGTGTTGGCTCCTTCAGAGAGGTTGTTTGCTTCATGAGGCATGAATAGCCTGAGTTTGTTCCCATGCACTTTATCACTTACATCCACTAATTCCATCCTGTAGAAACATTTTTACCAACTTGCTGTTTATGGATACTGGACTTGATGGGTTCTGGTGTCCTGGTTTTGGCTCAGATGGAGTTAATTTTCTTCACAGCAGCTCATGTGTGTTATGTTTTGGATCTGTGACCAAAGCAATGCTGATAATACACTGATGTTTTTGCTTTTTCTAAGTTCTGTCAAGGCCTTCTCTGTTTTTCACACTCTTCCACCAGGCAGAAGCTGGGGATGGTCAAAAGTTGGGAGGAGGCAGAGCCAGGACAGCTGGCCCCCAGTGACCAAAGGGATGTCCCACACTGTATGATGCTGTACTCAGCAGTAAAGGCTGGGGGAAAGGGGAGGAAGAGGAGACACTTGGATTGATGATGTTTGTGTGAGGGAGCCCTGCTCTCCTGGGACTGGCTGAACACCTGCTTGCCCATGGAAAGTAGTAAATGAATTCCTTATTTTGTTTGGTGGGCATGTGCAGCCTTTGCTTTAGCTCTTAAACTGTCTTTACCTCAACCTATGAGCTTTCTTGCTTTTATCCTGCCAGCCCTCTCCCCCACCCTGCTGCAGAGGAGTGAGTGAGTGGCTGGCTGGGGCTGAGCTGCTAACGGGCTGGCCAAGTTAACCACAGTATGCAGGAAGCAGTACTGTCCAATTTACTTCAGCTGTTTGACTTTCCTACCTTGCCTTCCAAAGCTGTTTTCTCACCCTGCTCAATTGTTTAAGAGCACCCTGTTTCAAGAGCACAGCAGTAGTGTGAGAGACCACTCTTTCAGCAGAGCTGTACATTTGCTCTCACTGAGCCTCTGGAGGTGAGGCTGCTGTCCATCTTTGTGGACAGGAGTGTTGTGGGTAGGCAGGAACTCTGTTGTTGTGCTCCTTAACCCAAGTTCTCATTAGAGAGAAGACTGGACCGGGTTCTGCTGGAAGGGCAGCAGCGCAATGGGCAGCTCCAGGAGCAGCTGTCCCAGCAGCTGTCCCAGTCCCTGTCCACAGCCGTGTGCAGCCGCCTGGAGAGAACCATCCGGGAGGAGATGAAGAAGACAGTGCCCCAGTGTGAGTGTGGCTGCCTAGAGCTGGGAGGTGGATCCCTGCAGGTGGCTCCATGGGGATGGAAAGCACACTGGGGCAGTGCTGGCTCTGTATGAAGCAGGAGTTTGGTTGTGTGAGCACCAGGCTCTGCACAACACACTGCTGTGGGCCCCACTGTAACCTGAGAAGAGATGCTGTGGTTTAGAAACAGTATGAGGTTCCCTGAGGGAATGCCTCTCCAGAGGGTGTGGTCTGACCTTCCAGAATAATCTCTAAAGCCTTTGGAGTCTGTTCAGTGGAGGAAGGTGAAAGAGGCTGATGAGTTTGGAAATGCTGAGACTTGGTTGGAGCAAGCTTGAAGTTGTCTTTGTCCTTTCTCGATGTACCATTGCATGTAAAGAAATATTCCAAAATTGATGGGAAAGCCTGCAGCCAGCAGCTGCCTAAAGCAGAGCTACCTGCTCTTCTGAATCAGGTCAGCTGTGACTTTGTCACACACTTAAAAGCCTTCAAGGATGGAGGTTCCACAACCTCTGGTGACTTCCAGAGCTGTACCACCTAACTAGCAAAAACTTCCTTCAGACATCCAGCCTTAGTTCCCCAAGCAAAGTTTCTGATCATTGTCCCTTGCTATGTCATATCCAAGAATCATCTGATTCCATTTTCTTTTTTGGGCTTTGAAGTGTGACTTTAGGCTTAAAGCTGCAATTTTGTCTTGTTTTTTTATGCCTAGGCATTTCCAAGAGCATGGACCCTACTGTCAGCCAGCTCAGTAATACTATTGCTGCCAAGCTCACTGCTGTTGAGGGGACACTGAAGGAGAATATTACCAAGCTAGTGAAATCAAAGGTAAGGAGTACCAGAGTAGCTTTTCCAGGGCACACTGAGTTGTCACCTGCCTGGGTTGCAAGTTCTTGCACCTTTTCCCCTCACCTCTGTCTCTAGGTAATCCCAGTTTAGCTGCCAGTAGTGAAAGCTTTTTCATGGTCTCATTAGGAGGACCAGCTCTTAGTATGCTTCCCTGCCCACTGTGCCTCATTAACACTTTTTTCATTTACCAAGTCGTTAATTTTCTACTAGAGTAGAAATTCTCATCACAGCAGTGACTTCTAGGACCAGCCCAGTCAGTCAAGCAGTGAACATTTGACTGGCTCCATTCTGCTCTCCATACCTGCATTATTTAGGGGGCAGGAGCTGCTTACTTATCCTTGCAGGGAATGTTGTTATTTTGGGAAGGAGGGAGGAAAGGGAAAAGGGAGCTGTGCCTGACTGTGCCACCTTCCCTTGCTCTACAGCTGAAGTACAGAGAGGTGGTACTGATTTTGGGCAGCCCCTGAGCAAGCAGAGGTTCTGCCTGCTGGAGTCAGGGTGCAGGCTGCCCAGTGGGAAGAGCCAAGGGAGCACCCTTGGACACTGTGACCTGGTGTGGGTGTGTTGCAGGGACCTGGTGTTTGCTCACACCCTTAGTCCTGGAGCAGACTGTAGTTAATTTTCTGGAATCTTGTGTGTGTGCTTGTAAGAACCTTACAGACAGTGTTGTGAGGGCCACAGCTGACACTCTGCAGGGACCCATCCAGTCAGCCTACAGGGAGGCCTTCCAGAGCGTCGTGCTGCCAGCCTTTGAGAAGAGCTGCCAGTCCATGTTCCAGCAAATCAATGACACCTTCAAGCAGGGCACACAGGAATGTGAGTAGGTTTTCTTCTTCGAGTCTTCTTTGCACGATTTGCATTAGTGGCTGGAAACACGTTTGCCTTATGTTTCTGCCTTTCAGAGTTTCACTGGTGAGGGTTTAACCTCTTAGCAGATCCATGTGTTCTGTTTCCTACCTGGGAAGCAGAAATGGGGAAGTTTTTGTGGGTGGTGCTGCCAGAGTATGGATTCACTTCTGGTCTTTGTAGCCCACTTAGCAAAACACTCAGCTGTGTTCTGGGAATCTGTGACTTCATTTATTGGGTAGGAAAGCCCAGCTGCAGGATTATCCCATCCTGGTGACAGGAACATGATGAATGGAGAGGGTAGCAGTCCTGCAGCTAGGCCCTCCTCTCAGAGGGATGATGGAGGGTACTGGGATGACAGATGAGCAGTGTGAACATAGGTGAAATAGAGTATACCCTTAAGTAAGGAAAGTATACACTGATGCACTGTGGAAGATCGTTCCTGTTCTCAGGTTTGGGATGCAGATCCTTGGCCTTAGGGGAGGCTGGATGGGTGTTACTCTGCAGAGCTGGTTTCTAAGAGGGCCTGAATGTGGCCAGTGCTAGCACAGTGACTTCTGCTGGCCATAGATCTGCAGGCTGTCTCCAGCTACTATTTATTTTGCACCCTTCCTCTTCCACATGTCTCTCACAAATATAGGAGCTTACATTCTTCTCCCCTTTGATTAGGCCAGTTCCANATTTTGCACCCTTCCTCTTCCACACGTCTCTCACATTATTCTCCCCTTTGATCAGGCCAGTTCCTAAGATATTTTAAAATACAGGCTGTATTTTGTGGACATGATTTTTTTTGGTCAGAAAAGTTCCCCCTCTTTCTTCATGAACATTGAACTAATGCAGATCACAATCACACTATGTATGAAATAGAACACCCTCATTCCTGCCTTTATCTGCCCTGAGGAAGGAGTGCCTGTAGAAATCTGTTGTAGGAGAACTGGTGGGTTTGTTGCTGTATTGTGTGATCCTGTGTGATGGGGAGACTGGAAGATGAGTTTCTAGTTTGATATAATGCAGCCCAAACAAGAATTGTGCTTCTCTGTCCTGTGCTCGTACACGTTCTCAGCAATCGCTTCTGCTGGAGAACACAGAGAGCCCGGCAGCTGGATTTCTACCCTGATCATCTCCACAGGCACACAAAGCACAAACATCTCCCTCTCTGCTTGTTGCAGACATCCAGCAGCTGGAGGCTCACCTGAAGAACAAGAAGGTTCGGGAGCAGGAGGTGCGGGACCCGGTGCTGAACCAGCTGCGGCAGCTCCTCAGCAGCTTCCAGAGCAGCACGGAGCAGCTGGCGTCCAGCATCGCGGCCAGCGTGCACGCCGAGCTGCAGCACCAGCTGCACATCATCGTGGGCAAGTGAGTTGGCAGCTGGGCTCCTGGGGAGAGATGGCACTGAGACCTACATGTGTGTGTCACAAGCACCTGTGCCTGCTCAGCTGTGGGAGCAAAGCCAGCAGTGCTGCAGGGCTGCTTGTTGGCCCTGCACACACGGCAGAGCACGTGGGATGGTGGCTGTTGGCCACAGGAGGTTTCCCAGCTGTATTGAGAAGCTCAGGGCCTGCTTTTCCACAGGTCCCATGTGCACAATGCACCCCTAAGCACACTCAAATCTGAATACTTCCTGAAGATCATTTCAGAGGAGTCTTTTGAAGGGTTTGCTTCACTCTGTGTCCTCAGGCATACAGTTTCTACAGGTTACTCTCTCCCCATAACTGCTCTGCAGCAGTTAGTGCTTTGCCCTCCTGGTTTCAGGATGGGATCCCAGCAGTGCCTCCAGCACATTCACACCATGAGGCAGTGGCAGATTGCCAGGCTTTAGGATTGGCTGGTGGTCACCTGTGGGGTAGAACAACCCTGTCTATTTTAAGCCACTAGAACATATGTCAGAACACACTGGGGTCTTCAGTGCAGGCCAGAGTTGCCAGGAAGGCCACCGGACTAAATCCTGGTCTTACTGCATGGGCTCTGTTTGTTCCCAGGGTAGTCCTGCTTTTCTGCCTGTGGAAGAGCAGGTTTGATGCTTTGTACCCTTTGTGAGAGGGGAGAATCCAGCCCTTGAGGGAAAAGGTGTCACTTTTGCACTGTGAAATCCTTTTCTGTTGAGAAGTCACAGGCACAGTGTGTTTTCTCTAAGGTGTCATCTGCACACCAGGAACTTCATCTGACAGATCTTTAGGAAGCTGGCCCCGTTTGGGGATAACCCCACAGCTTAGTCGCCTTACTTGGAAGCCAGAGACATTAAGGATTTAAAACATTGTTTAATGAGAGACTTAGTTCCCTGGAATGTCACTTTCCTGCACAGAATCCCAGCATCTTCCAAGTGCACCCTGGGACATTGTGGTGTTGGCCACAGGGTTGCCTGTGCCTCAGATCTATTTGTGTGAGCCCTTAGGGAGCCACACTACAATAAGCAAACCAGCCCGTGCTTTCTCACTGGTATAAGCTCTGTGCAGTGTTATCCCTCAGCTCTTCCTTCTCAGAGGTGCCCATGGGTTCTGTTTTGTTTCTTTCAGCATGCAGGAGTCTATTTTGGCCCAGGTGCAGAGAGTCATTAAAGGAGAAGTGAGCCTGGCTATGAAGGAGCAGCAGGCAGCTGTGACCTCGAGCATCGTGCAGGCAATGCGCTCAGCAGCCGGGACACCCATCCCCTCCACTCACATGGATTTCCAGTCCCAGCAGACTCACATCCTTCAGCTGCTCCAGCAGGGACACCTCAACCAAGCTTTCCAGCAGGTACCTAGTTTTCCTGATAGTCATCCCCTGCTTGTTGGGGACTGAGAAGGAAAAAAGGGCTCCTTGGGATGGACACATAATCTCACAGCAGCTTACACAGGAGTTGGGTGAAAAGACCTGTGGCAGTGGAGTGCTTGAGGGGTGCAGTTGCTCTCATGCAGGTGGAGCCAGAGCCATGCAGGTTCCATGATTTGGTAGCAGTTGAGTTCCTTCATGGCTGCCCATGTCCTGTCAGGACAGTGTCAGTGCTCCAGCAAACCAGCGTGTTCTGCCATGGGTGCTGACACGTGACACACCTCTGAGGAGCAGCAGCTTCATAAACCTCTCCAGGCAGTTCTACCAGCTGGGGCCTCACCTTGCCTTTGACTTTGAACATGGAGGCAGATCTGTTTGAGCTGCTGCAGGCAAACTCTTCTGGGAATGACAGCACTGCTGGCCCTGCTCCATGCTGCTGACAGTAACCTGCTCCCCTCTGTCTTGTGCTCTGTCCAGTTTGGAGCAGACACAGGTGTCCTCAGAGCATAGAGCAAGAGCCTAAAGATGGCCCTGCTGGCCTGGACAGCAGAGGTGCAGAGATTTTTGCTCCCAGAGGAGGCTGTTGAGCCACTGGGTGTCCCAGAGCTGTCACTCTGTCCTGTGTCCCTCACCTGCCTGTTGGTTCCTGTGCATTTCTAGCTGTGTCTTCCTTGCAGGCTCTAACAGCAGCTGATCTCAACCTGGTTCTATATGTCTGTGAGACTGTGGATTCTCAGCAAGTATTTGGACAGCATCCATGCCCACTGTCCCAGCCTGTGCTGCTCTCTCTCATTCAGCAGCTCTCCTCAGATCTGGGCACTCGTACAGAACTGAAGTTGAAGTGAGTATGACCAGAGAACTGGGTCCTGTTCTTAGCCCTGGCTTTAAGTTCACTACCTGGAAGTGGAAGGTGGAACTTTGACAAAAGTTGAAGTTTCTATAGTGTGTTACTGGCATGTTTACAGCCAGTGGTAACTCAGAAAAATATGTCAGCATTGCCACAGAAAGCTTTGCTGCCCTGAGGTAGTAGTGGAAGCAGTAGGTGCTGGTACCTCTGGAATTGTAGCTTGTAAATATTTGCAGCCTGTGTAGTGATCCCCATTCCCTAAGGAATAATTTCCTTGTGGAGGCAAAAGGAGGGATAGTGCCATGTTCCCTGCATAGTGTAATATCCAGGGCAAGTTTGCTCTGTCCTCCCCTCTTAACCCATCTCTGGACTTTGTGTCGTTGATTTCTTGTCGTGACTGTCAGAAAGGCTCAGTGGGAGGCTGCAGCAGGAGCTACTGCTATCATTTCTGGTGGATGTTCCAAGCAAAGCTTGTGTGACAAAATAGTGACTGTACTGATACTTGCAATGAACATTTTTAGTGTCTGAGTCAAAACCCTGCTATCTGCCCTTAAAAGCTAAGTTGTTAAGGTACCTACAGGTTTTGACTATGGCAGTAAGGATAAAGCAAGCTAGAAAAACTGAAAAGAGCTTCAAGTTACAGTCAAGTTACAGGTTGGTAATTGGGGTTAAAGCTGCTGCTGTAAAGTTTAAACTGGATTGTTATTGAAAACCTGCAGTGACCACATTGCCTTACTCAGGCTGTGGTTTAAAAGCTGATGGCTCATCTGAATTTCAGAGTTTCTTGTTGGTAAAAGTCTTGATCTTCTCCCACACCTTCCTGGATGGATTTTATTGTAACCCTACACAAACTGAGCCTCACTGCTGAGGGGTTTTACTGTCTAATGAGTGACTAATTCTGCTTAAAAGTATTTAAGAAAATACCTACTGAGAGTCACCTCCAGCACCGTGGGAAGTTCTCACTGGCTGTTGCCTCTGCCTTGGTTCTAGCAGCCAGGTTGTGGGGCAGGTGAGCAGGCTGGGAGCTGTAGGGTGACCTCACATGTTTAGGAAGGGATAGGTGGGCTCTGCTGTGAGTCAGGAACATTCATTTCGTGACAACTGAACATACTGCAGAGTTTGGGTGGAGTGGGGAACAAAACTGTGCATCTTCAGTGCTTACATGAACTGAAGTGGATTCCAGGTTTGGTCCTAACCTTTCTCTCTCTCCTTCAGCTACCTGGAGGATGCAGTGATGCACCTGGACCAAAGCGACCCCATCACCCGAGACCACATGGGGTCAGTCATGAACCAGGTGCGGCAAAAACTCTTCCAGTTCCTGCAGGTGGAACCCCACAACCCTCTGAGCAAGCCTGCCCGTCGCCTCATGATCATGCTGCAGGGCCTGGTCACCCCTGGCATGACCTAGGAGGAGCTGGCTGCCAGGTGGGCTGCTCCACCAAGGCCCACCCAGCAGATCCATCGTTACTAACAACGCCTGGCTGGTGTTAAGAGCTCTTGGAAGAAAATCTTTCAACACGTGTGTGATGTCTTTAAAGCGAACGCCATCTGTGTATAGTTCCAAATAGTCACTGAACATTCACTTGGCTTATTTTTCCTAAATAGCCTCTTTTTTGAGAGTTAAATCTCTTCTTCACCTGCCCATCCGTCCCCAAGGCTGGCTGGCAGTCCATGTCTCATGCAGCAGAAGCCGATGGATTTCTTACCCCTTTAAAAATTTGGATCTGCTGGTGTCAGCAAGGGAGCAGCGAGGTGCAGCAACAGGAGCTGCCAGCTCCTTGCTGACCAGAAATCTGTACCCACACCTTAGTGATGGGCTCAGACTCCTCCCCAGCAGGCTGTAGGCACAGGGAGGAGTCAGCTGAGCGAGAGGGGTTAGTTAAAATTCATTAATTAGTTAGTTACTCTGAGGTTCCTTAATTCCAGATTCCCCAGTGGAGTGCCCAGCCCACCTGACCCAGCAAGGCAGGTTTGGGCAGGGGGTGACACCTCTGGGGTGCCCCAGGGAGGGGTTCTGGGTCAGGGTGCTGAGGCAGCAGCAAACTGCAAGAGCCCCGGGGGGCCACCGGTTCTGTTGTGCATCGGAGCATGCCCATGTCTCAGACATTAGTTTTGATTTTACACCAAGGTTTTTCTTTTTATCTAAATTTTGAAGTTTTGGGGGGTTTTGTTGTTCGTTTTTTGTTTTTTGGGTTTTTTTGGAAATAACATTAAGAACAATTCAATAAAAAACTTTTTTGAGAAAAAAAAATGTGGAGACCTTCTTCTGATGTGTGATGGAGGGAAGACTGATGGGTCTTTGAGGATATCAAACTATCTTCAGGCTGGAGCCTGAGGTCAGGGGCCAGGATGCCCTCTCTCTTCCCAGATTTTTTCCTGAGTGTCTGCTCAAGCTTTCCTGTGTGAGTTCAGCAGGGCATAGTGGTCTCTGCTTCCTGGGCGAGGCAGGAGGTGATGGTGGATTGCTGGCCACGGGAAGGGGACACTAATTCCCCTTTTCACAACACAAATGTGTCTGGCTACCTTCCTTCCTGGAGAAGAGAAGGCTCTAGGAGGACCTTACAGCACCGTCCCAATACATAAAGGAGCTCCAATAGAGCTGGAAAGGGCAAAACTTTGGACAAGGACTTGGAGTGACAAGACAAGAGTGAGTGGCTTCCCACTGACAGAGGGCAGGATCAGACTGGATATTAGGAAAGATTTCTTCCCTGTGAGGACAGTGGGTCACAGGCTGCCCAGGGAAGCTGTGGATGCCCCATCCCTCAAAGTGTTCACAGGATCAGGTTGCTCCGGGCTGGAAGGTGTCCCTGCCGGCTTGGAACGAGATGGTTTTTACGGTGCCGTCCAACCCAAACCGTTCTGATTCTGTGAACAGCAAGGGCCGGGGTCCAGCCCCGGGGGCTCCTCCGCCCCTCGGCGGGGCCGGCAGGNNNCGGCGGCGCGGGGTCCGCACCATGGGCGGCGGCTGCTGGCGGCTGCTGGGCGTCGTGTGCCCGCTGCTCCTGCACCTCGGTGAGTGCCGCGGGTCGGGCTGCGGGGCCGACACCCCCGGGCTCTCCCGGCTGGGGCTGGGGGGTGGCGGGTGGGAGCGGGACCCCGGCCGCGTCCCGCACCCTCTGTAGCTGCGGGGAGCGGAGTGCCCGGCTGCCCCACGGCTCAGCCACCCATCCACCCTCGTCCCGTGTCCTGAGATGTCGGGCGAGGAGGAGCGCGGCTTCTCAGCGCTGTCCGGGCTCTCTCTGCTCAGGCGGGGGCAGTTCAAGCTCTGGCTCTCCCGCCCTGTGTGCCCACCCCACGCCCCTGCTGCCGTCGTTCACCGGGGCCGGAGGGCGGCTGGGGGAGCGTTATCCGGCAGATCCTGCACCTCACGGGCACCAGCGTGTGCCCTCCACACTCCCGCTCCTCCAAGAGCCGGGGGAGGATGCGGAGCACAGCGGTACCCAGTGACATCTCTGCTCGGAAAGGAGATGGGAAGCCGGGGATTGACCTGGTGCGGCTGCACGGACGATGGACAGGGACCACCAAACCTCTGGTGGATTTTAGGCTCAGTGGGTGGGTGACTCCGACCCTTCCCCAGGAGCAGGACGGCTGCGTCGGCACTCGCTGGGGAGCTGGGGATGCTCTGCAGCGCCCTGGGAAACTTCCTCCGTGCTTTTCCCTTGGGTTTTTTCCCTGACGGAGCTGGGAGCAGGTTTTTCCCCATGGTTTTGCAGTGGAGGAGCGGAGGTGATTTGCCCTCCTGCTTTCTCCTGCTCTGCTCGCCCTGCCCAGCCTCGTGCCGAGGGAGCTGAGCAGAGGGGAGGGTTTGTGCCGGACATTGGAGCAGCCCAGGAGGTCAAACCTCAGCCTGCAGCAGGGACCAGCTGGGTGAGGGGAGGCATCATCTGGACCCACCAGCGGCTGAGTCTTTGGGCTGGTGGGAGGCACGATTGCTGCCTGGCTGGGTCAAAGGTGGAGCAATGGATCCCAGTTTCTTCACTAATACCTGCCATGTTTGTGACCCACGTGTCTGGCATCAGAGACTTTCCTCGGTGCTGTGCTCAGGGGGTTCTCATCACAAGCACCTGAAGTGCTCTGTGGTCGTTTCAGGCTCGCCCTGGAGTTAGTCTCGACCACAGCCACTTTGCTCAGGACCCTGTTCCTGAGTGCAGGAATGGCGTGCCAGCAGCAAGGCACACGACTCCCTGGAGATATCCTGGCTGCCTCAGCAGTCACCAGGAAACTTTCAGCTGTTTCTGGGGTCACCTTTCCACAGATGTCCCCTGCAGGGCTCTCCTCAATTAGAAACCTCCTTGGTGCACACCCACGCCACTACCAAAACTCTTGTAACTCCTGTGAATTGGCTCAGGGACCCCTCATCTTCTGGCCTGCAGGATCTCTGGGGCAGAGCTGAGGACCAGGCAGGTTTTCTCTGTGACCCAGTCACACACCAGCTCAGTTTGGGCTTCCCACCAGTCGTGGATGCACTCGCAGTCCTCATTGGACACACCCTGTCACCAATTGTCCCGTGCCCCACATCAGGGTACAGGCAGTGCCAGCGGTGAATCGTTTGTAGAGCAAAGCAGGGAATCGGGGCTTCTCAGAATGAAGCAGTCAGACTTGCACTTGTGCCGTTTCCTTTTGTCTACTTTCTTCCCCTTTCCCTCCCCCCCTTTCCCTTTCCGTTTTCTCTTTATCCTTTCCCCTTTCCTGTTCATATTTCCTCTTCCCTCTTTCTCTTTCCTTTCCTCTTCCCTCCTTTCTTCTTCCCTTCCTTTTCCACTTGCCTTTTTCCTTTCCCCTTCCTCCTTCCCTTTCCTCTTTTTCTTTCCCCCTTCCCCTTTCCTTTCCTCTTTCCCCCTCTTTCCCACTGCAGTCAGAACGGGGACTCCAGCTTGCTGAGCCTTTGCTTTGTTTTTTTTTCTGTTGTAGTCACAAATTAATCTTTGCTGTCAGGGGATAAAGGCCGGGACAGATGGCTCTGGGGAGAGCCCGGGAGGCCCGAGGTGACGCGGCCGGCAGGAGCCCGGCGGCGAATGGCAGCATCGCTGCGGGGCCGTCACATCGCCTCGGCTCCCGGGCCAGGAGCGAAGGGTCCCTACGAGTGCCCGGGGAGGGGATGCCGGCGGTCCGGGGGGATGTGGAAGCCCCAAGTCACATGTCAGAGCCCAGGGCCACCCCCACCCGCTNCCCCCCCCCCCGCGGACCCCCTGAGCCGGGCCGGCGGGGGCTGTCGGGGGGGCTCAGCTCGGCCTCTCCTCTCTGTGCCCCGCAGCCGCGAGCCAGGAGCCCGTCAGCATGGCGGGACAGTGCGACACCATCTACAAGGGCTTCGCCGGCTGCCTCATCAGCCTGGGGGAGAGCATGGCCCAGAGCGTCCGGCAGCAGCAGCAGGAGGAGGGCGGCGAGGAGGCGCAGGAGCTGGACACCATCTGCAAGTGAGTGTCCCTGTGGGAGCCGCTGGGACGGCGGGGTCCCCTGCCACCAGCATCGCCCCCGACCCCCGCCCTCCTCCCCAGGTCCTGGGATGACTTCCACACCTGCGCCAGCGAGGTGCTGTCGAGATGCCCCGTGGAAGCGGCCACCATCTGGGAGTCGCTGCGCCAGGAGTCGCGCAAGATCCAGTTCCAGGGGAACCTGCAGGAGCTGTGCAGCGCCCGGGGCCGCCTGGCCAGCGCCCAGGGCTCGCCGGCCGCTGAGACCAACCAGGCCACGCTGCGGGGCTCGGCCACCACCCTGCACCCCCGCCTGCTGGCCCTGCTGGCCCTGCCGCTGCTGCTGGCCCGGCTCTAGCCCTGCTCGCCCGCGGGGTGCCCAGGTGATGCCGGGTCGGTTCCCCCGGCTGCTGGCCGGTCCCTGCCATGCCCATCTCCCTCCCGGGCATCCCTTGCGGGGCACGGTCCTCTCCGGCAGCACTTCAGATGGATTTATATTTATATTAAAAGACACTTTTACATTTCTCCTGTCTCTCTGCCATGGGATGCCCCTTGAGCCCCTCCCAAGCCCCGTGTTTGCCCTGGGGACTGGAGAGGAGATGCTCCCTGCACCAGGCCCCAAGAAGGGTCAGTGGGAGGGTCTCCATTCCCCCAATGTATTGCCCATGGCCATGCCAGATAGTCCATGGGACCATGGACAGTCCCAGGAGGGGGCGATTCCCACTGCCCTGGTGCTTCCTGACTGCTGCTTTTCAGGGCTGGGCATAGCAGATATTCCCTTTAGAGACGGGTCAAATGTTTTATTCGTTTTAAAGGGCACCTTAGGAAAACACACGGTGCAGAATTCTTTGTCTTTTTGGCAGCCAATGTCCTCTGATGGGCAACTCCAGTGACATTTTCTGTTTTTCACCCCTTTTATTCTGGCCTTGCTGTATTCATGGTATGAAGAAAACTATGATTTATAGGGAAATGAATTTTTTTTGGATTTTTTAACCAAGATGTTGAGGGTAAAAAGGCTAGGGAACTGGAAATCTCATCCAGATTCACATGGAACTTGTTGAAGTTAAACCAAGATGATTTGTGGGTATTTAACTTGGCTAAACCTGTATCTATTAGTGGAATATGCTCTAATTCCCATCTCTGTTCACCGTTATGCTGAAAACAGGATATTTTTCCCAGCTACTAAAGCCCAGTGTGCAAACCAGCTCTCCTAGGCCTGGGCTGGCGAGGTGTCCTCCCCACTCCCCCAGGCACAGCCATCACTCCTCATCCATCGCCTAAAGGGCCACTGGAATTGCAAATTCCAGCTGTGCCACAGATCAGGGGCTCCTTGCTGGTGTGGCCCTCAGGCCCCAGCAGCAGTGCTGGGTGAATCTGGCTGGCATGTGGGAAACCATCCCACTTGGGAAAGGCAACAACACAAGTGCCACTGCTCCGAGGATTGCTCCAGGCTCAGCACGAGCCACGAGCTCCTACGTGCTGTGGGTAGCGAGTTCCTGCTGTTTCTGTGATTTCCTGACTTCAGGGCTGTCCCAAAAACATTCCAGCAGCTGGGCACATGGTTTTGGCCCAGAGAAGCTGTTGCACACTGTGCTGTGGCTGAAAACCTTCAATGTGTGAGTGAGTAGCTCAGTAATCACAGTCCTTATTGAATCAGGGAAAAAATACTGCTTGTTTCATCATAAAATCTCTTCCCACGAAGTCTGGTAACTTAAACAAGTGACTGGTAACCTCTGGGATGTCACCCTGACTGTCCCAGTCCTCTGCCAGGCTCTGGGTCCGGGAAACACTAACAGGATTGAGGATTCATCCCATGGTGGCTGCTGATCCCTCAGCTCTCTGGGGGGCACTGTGTTTATTCCCGTTATTTATCTCACTAACCAGCCTGGAGCTGGCTGGGGGGACACAAAGCATCCGGGCTCCCGGCAGCCCTTGTTGGGGGGAAGATGCTGATCCCGGGGCCGGTGCCCCATGGGACGCGGGACAAGGCACCACCCCAGCGCTCCTCATCCAGCAGCTGCCGCTCCCCGTGTTTAACGCCAGCGCCGGGGGGATAATCCGCCGATTCTTTCCCTCCCGGTTCCTGACAATCCTGTGTTTAAGGGTGAATTAGTGCCGGATCCCGGCAGGGTGGCTAAGAGGATAANGCGGTGGGATCGCGGGGATCGCGGGGATCCAGCGGGGATCGCAGGGATCGCGGGGATCGCGGGGATCCAGCGGGGCAGCGGGAGGTGGCCGGGGGGATGGAGCGTCACCAACGTGGTGCTGCGACAGGCTGACAACAAACTGTGCCGCTTCAAAGCAGCGGGAATCAAAGCCTGGGAGGATCCACCCACACCCACCGAACGCTCCGGGTGTTTCACCCTGTGTGCAGAAAGACACGCCACGGGAGGTCCCATGCCCTGGAAAATGTCACCGTACGTGCCACAGACCCTTGGCTATGTCACCACGTGTCCTGATGACCAGCATTTGTCACCACACACGGCTCACACCTCCGGCTGTGCTTCCACGTGTGTCTCGCAGCTGAAAGGCGTGGCCGTGTCACCGCACAGCCGGCGGGCACTGACGGCTCTGGGAAGCCGGGGCTGGGACCTGGGGTCCTGGAAAAGAGTGGACACGTGGGTCACCACTGCTTAGTGACACTGCACATTCAAGAAGCACTGCCCAAACCCCAGTGTCCCCTGTCACCCCAATCCTCCCTCAGGGAGTGCCTGCAGGGCCGAGGGCAGCAGGGTGACACCAAGGGTGGGCATGCTGACCCCAGGAAAGCTCCCTGGTGCTCCAAGACTGGGACATGGAGCCGGTGTCTGTCTTTCCATTGGGTCTAAGGGTTTGGGACAGTCCTGCAGCCACGTCCTGCTGTGGGAAGGGACAACATGCTCATTCCTGTCCCCAGAACAAACAGCTGGCTCCGTGCACACTGACAGCACCTTAAAGTAGCTGTCCAGCCTGGAAGGAGCGGGTGGTGGGGAATGAGGCTGGTGGGCCCAGCACCAGGAGCCTTTGGAGCACCCATCGTGCTGTGAAAACCCCTCGTTCTGGTTACGAAACTCCGGTGACCTACTTTACACTCCCTGCTTTTGTTCTTAATTCCCAGATATGGCCGGTCTCCAGATTTTGCCCATCAAGGCAAATTAATTGGAGTAGATCCTAATTTGCTCTCTGCTATTCTTTGGGCAGAAGATTAAATGCTCTGCAGACATTATCTCCCTCTCTCTTTTCTGAGACAAACCTGAATTATTAAAAAAAGGGGAGAAAAAGGGATAAAGACCAGCTGAGTCCAGCTGAGTTGATGTCTGAATTCACTTTTTGTAATCGCAGAAGGGGCCAGGGAGATCCTCATGTTCCTGGGCAGCTGGAATCAGAAGGTGACACTGTTCTAGGTGGCTGTGTGAGACAGCACACGTGGCACAGTGACATGAGGGACCTCCCACCATGCTGGCCAACATCTCTACCACATGATGAATCCTCCATTCCTTCATCCAGGGAAATTCCTCCTGATGAAGCTGCCAGCTGGGGAATGACTCCTCATCTGTGGGGATGTTTTGCTAACTGGATAGATTAGTGTGGAGGCCACCATCAGAGAGGGCTGGCTCCTTGCCATCCCGTGGCCCCAGTGCCACTGTCCCAGTCTGGCATTCCCAACCAGGCACCAGTTTTGCCACCTCCAGCTTTGCTGGAAGCCCAGGGGGCACGGCAGCATTGGAAGACAAGCGCAGCTTGGAGGACACTGTGTCACAGGGCTGGCCACTGTCCGAGTTAGAATGGGGATTTCTGCTGAGCCAAATGTCCAACTTTCCATAAGGAAACACCAAAAGACCTCAATCCCCGTGGATTGGAGGCAGTGGGAACAGCTGAGCCGGAGTCACCTCTGCCGTGAGGGCTGTGTTCAGCCCCCCGCCTGGCACCCCATCTGCACTCAGCTTTGGGGCTGTTTTATTCTCCAGAGAGGCATATGGAAAGTTGGATTTCTTTTTTAAGCAGCTTTAATTGAACATCCTCCCGTTACGACCTCTGCTCAGCCTTGCTGGGACAACCTTGAGCTCTGGCCTGGCATGGCCACTGAGGCTCGGGCTCCCTGCCATGCAGGGCAGGGATGCAGCTCAGAGGAAATTCAGGTTTCCTGCTTCACCCCATCCATTTGATGGCAGATGAGGGGCCCTGTTCTCCTGGCTTCCTATGGCCTGGCACAGCAGGAAAACCTGGGATCCCCAGATTGCCCCATGTTCAGGATGTGCAGCAATGTCCCAGGGAACTTTGTGGTGCTGAGGGATGCTGGAGGTGCTTCCAGCCATTTCCATTGTTCCACAGGGATTTACAGCTTGTTGCACCCCTGTGAGACTCTGGAGTCAGCAGGCAGCACCACAGGCAGGTGTGGGCTGCAAAGGGAGCTCTGAAGTTCCATCTCCTAGCAGAGTTTATGCTGGTGCTGGAGCCAGCTCGAGCATCTCTGCACCTCCAGGGAGAGAGGATCCTCCACCTGTGGTACCCAGCATTGCCCCACTGGCCCCAGCCTGCCTTCAGCAGCTCCCACAGAGGCTGTGAAGAAGCCACTAACAGGAAATACAAAACTCTAAGGGAACCCATCCTTGCAGAGGGGTGAGGGCTCTCAGGAGGGAGCAGCCAGGTTGAGTGGTGGCTGCCCCATTCCTGGACGTGTTTAAGGATGGGGGTCTGAGCAACCTGGTCTGGTCAATGGTGTCCTTGCCCACGGTAGGGGGTTTGGAACTGAATAACCTTTAAAGGTCCCTTCCAACACAAACCATGCCAGGATTCTGTGATCCTTCACAGACATTCAAGGGCTGAATCCTTCCCGTGGGGCTGGAGGCAGGCTGTAGCATCAGAGCTGGCAGGGGATTTCTGAAGGGGACAGCATGGAAGGGCAGGAGGAGACTCCTCTCCTGGGAGAGCAGCATCTTGGAAGGGAGGAAGCAAAAAAAGAAACAACAAGGAGACAACAGCCTGTTTGGCAGGAAAACCCACTGTTAGAGCCTGCCCAAGCACAGCACTGTGTCAGAAACCTGTTACCAGTCCCCTCTTGGAGGAGGGAGAAAAAACCAATGGTTTTTGGCTGGAGCAGTGCTGGTGGGAGCCCAAGCACCCAGAGCCTGGCAGGATGTGGCTACAGAGCCTCTCAGTGCTCAGAGCTCATGGCTGGGGGCACCAACAGCAAGGTGCTTACCTCAGTCAAAACTTGCTGTTGTAGGAAAGGCTCTAGATGGAATAACAGGTGTCAGGAATCAACAGGCAATGACTCCAAAGTCAAACCGGGTGCCTGACCTGGCAGGCAGTGGATCACATGGATGAGCAGACAGTTCCCCGCCTCGTCCCTGGGTGTTTTGCCAGGCGGATGTTGGCTTTGTGTGGATGTCTGGTGTGAAGTTCTCTTGGCTCCAGTGGGTCTCAGAGCACCACCACAGCATAAATAATACAAGAGCTGCTCTGATTGAGGTTCTCAGAAGTCCGTGGTTCTGGCCCAAGGGTTCGATGCGTTTTGGCTCTTTGACATTTTTCAGACCCGGAACTGCCTCATTCAGTTCTCCCGTGAGGGTGGTCAGGAAACAAAGCTGTGAGGAAATGACTAATGGAAGATGCATCCCTTGAGGGAAACACATCCTTGCAGAGCACTTATCCCTGTGTGAGCATCCTGGGCCAAGGTGAGGCAGCCCCACTGCTCTACACCCATCAGGCAGGATGACAGAGAGGAACACGCTGGGGGAACCGAGCTGGGATGACCTTGAGAAACAGCCTCAAATAACAGGATCAACTTAAACAGGGACACGTGAGACACAGGTTAAGCCACCTCTCAGGGACAGTGCGGGGGATGTGTGGCTGTGGAAACATCTCCAGAAAGAAAGAGGGGGGATTAGAGGGCTGAAAACCTTCCAGCAGCACCATTACTGTGGGGGATAACAAGAACTGGGGAGTTTCCCTTGCAGAGAACTGCACAACTCACCAGATCTGTCGACTCCAGCCCAGGCAGCCCCTTCTCAACCCTCACATGTCTCCGTGCTTTGTCAGGAATTACACGGAGAAGAAGCTGATGGCAATAATGTGCATCAGCAGGTACAACTTTTACTACATTATGACTTACTAATCATTTTAAAACAGCCAAAGATCCCAGGAGCATTAAAATAAACCCAGCTATTTTTAAAAGCATGGTAGGAGTGTGAAAATAGCCCCACTCCACCTGAACCGCCTCGGGAATGACGTGACAGCCAGGCTGGAAAACAAGCCCGACAGCATTGCGTTTGTATGTCCCCAGGGGAAAGGAGTGCTGTCATCATCCCTGCCAGGTGTCATCCCTCATCTCCCTGCTTTCAGGTCATCCAGGGCCGGGACGTGGAGCATTTTGTTTGAGGATGAGGAAAGGATACGAGGAAGAAAGTCCACAGGCAGTTACCAAGCAAACTTTGTGGGGTTTGTGGCACTTCGTAGCTGGGGCAAAGAAAGAAGAAAGGAATGTGCCTCGTTATTCTGCTGTGCACAAGAGCTAGCCCACAGGGACCATGTTTTCCCTGCCAAGGAAAAGGACCAATGCTTCCGGGCAATTCTCTTGCAAAGGGAATGTTTTTCCAGAGTCCCGCAGCGCAGCGGGGAGCTCTCGGAGCTGCTCCATGGGCTGCGGGCTCCAAGGCGCTGCTGGGGAGCTGTCAGAGCTGGATTTGGCTCCAACGACGAGGCACTGTGTCTGCTCTTCCGAGGCAGGAGCATGGGGAGCAGGAACATCACCCCTGCCAGGGGCCACCGGCTCGGCCCACGTGGCTGAAGACGGTCCCAGTGTTGCAAAATGCAAAATATGTCAACATTGTCTTAAGGCAGGATGTGCTTTGATGTGAGACCTTTGTATACTTTCAAGCCCAATCAGCAGAAAAGGAGACCTAATCAGTGGAACAGGCAGCAGCCAGCCCCCTCATTCAAGCGTATCCTGGAACTAACAAGATTTAGGGATGTAATAAACTAAGATGTTGTTTTTTACCTATGTTAACATTGCTAACTTGGCAAAATACTCCATGCCTGTGTATCCTAGAGCTGAGCTATCTCCATTGTAACACTAAAAATCACACCTGCTGGTCAAAAAGACTCTGCCCAGGTGAAGATCCTTCCCCCGAGCATGAGTAGAAGTTAGCTGGAGTTAAATGATTTCTATGGAAATTACTAATCAATCTTAATAGAGGAGCTGTCCTTGGGAAGTTACCAACCCTGAACTTCTCTGGGTAGATAATGGCACAGAAAGTCAGGTGGGGTGTGCTGGATTTGTGGAATTACACTGAGCACCCAGGCTGGGGCAACTCTGAAATAAACAATGGATGTCTGTCCGGAGTGTGACATTATCGGCTCTGTGCCCACCAAGGAACGAACACAATTTTGTGGGTAACAGCAGGGCCAGAGCAGTGAGGGGGACCCTGGGGTCCATGGCAGTGAAGAGTTCCACAGGCTGGCGCGGCTGAGGGGTCCGGGATGGTCCGAGGGGTCCCAGAGCTCTGAGGGATCCCAAGCCGGGCTCAGGGGCCCGGGGGGCGCTGCGAGCCCCCGCAGCCCCTCAGGCTCCCGCTGCCCCTCACGGTCCCGGAGCCGCGGGCGGTCCCGGTCTCGGGCCGGGCTCAGGTGCCCCGGGGGACGCTGCGAGCCCCTCACGGCCCCTCACGGCCCCTCACGGCCCCTCACGGCCCCTCACGGCCCGGCCCCGGTCCCGGCCCGGGCTCTGGGCGGGTCCCGGGCGGGCGCTCTCGGCGGCCCCGCCAGGGGGCGGTAAAGAG
>VZTB01002865.1:80496-153709 GCA_013397245.1 Thryothorus ludovicianus | reverse complement strand
ACCGCCTCCGCCTCTCCTCCCTTTCCCTCCCTCCGGGGGCGGCGGTGGTGCGGCCTGGGAGGCGTGGGCGCGGCCGCTTCCCGGGGCGCTGGGCCGCGGGGCCGGGCGGGCCGGGGAGGGAGCTCTGCCCGCTCCCGGAGTGTCCCCTCAGTGGGGCGGGCCCGGTGCTTCCCGGGCCTAGAGCCGAACCTACTGCGGGACGAGCTCCCGGCAGCGGCCCGACCCTGGGTCCCCTTTCCAGTATAGCGACAAACGGCCTGGGCTGGGACGAGTTCTGAAAACAAACAGTTTTGGGAATCCCGGTTGGTTTGGCTGATTCTGGCCAGCCCCTGGCCCCGGCACAGTTGCCTGCGGTGCTGCAGCAGCCCCAGCCGCGGGTTTCCCCTCCGAAATCCGCCAGGAGCGCGCACTGGGGACGCCAGGCTATGTCAGGTCTATGTCGGCAGTGAGAGGCACATTTGAGATGTGTTAGTGAGACGGCAGGCGAGGAGCTGAATCTCCAAGGGGAGCAGCATCAGTCCCATGTTCCTTCCCACCACTTCCAGCGGTAGCTCAGGTAGTTTGCCACCTGCCAAATGTGTGATTTCCCACTCGGAGAGTTTGTAATGCTTGTAATTTATCTTAATTCCTTTCCCCACGTTTGTACTGATTACTACACAGAAGCATGTCCTGCACTAATGTGGAGTTAAGCATTTTGTTGCTGACTCTGGTGTGCAGCTCTGAGGCTCTGTAGCCTTTGCTGGAACACGTGTACAAGGAGGAGCCTCTGACATGCTGGACTTGCTGCCAGATCTCAGTTAATGCCTTTAGTGGGTTTATAGATGATATTAAGTGTTTGATCCTTCTGTTTTGTTTTATTTATGGGTGGGATGTTTTACACAAGTCCTTCTCTACCTGTTGAATTGCTCTGTAATAATTTTGTTTATGGATGCTCTCATTCCAATTCTCTGTTAATTTATTATGCTTTAAGGTTCAGTAATGCTGGGAAAACTGTCCATGGGAGGCATTATTCAGGACTAGCCAGAGCTCTGAATTTTTTATTATGGTGCTTTAATCTGAGTGAAGCCTCACCTCCAGGGCAGTGTTTGGTTAGAGTCAGCTAACCTTTCTGTGAAGTTGTTTCTTATTTCTGCTGCCTGCACCCTGCTACAGGCATGTCTGTGCATGGCTGGGTTGACTTCAGGGTGCTGCCAGGAGGGAGCTTCTCCCTTGAGAAGTTACTTTGATGATGTTTGATTATAAAACTGAATCTTAACTAAAGCCTGGTTTTCTTTCCAGGTTGCATGAAGAGTCTGAACTCCTTCCAGGTGTCCCTTTAAAGCATTTCTTATTTCTCCACTTGTTTCTCCTGATGGAAGACCAGCTGGGGTTCCTTTCCTGCTGTTCATGCTGAGCAGTTGCTTGGAGAGGTGGTGTGTGAGTGGAGATACACCTGGTGATGGTAAGACCTAAATCACATTTTCAAGGCTGATTGTTTTCTGTAGCCTCCTGTGAAGGCTCAGGCACGTTTTGCTGGGCACCGAGTCAGAAAGGGCAAATGTGAAACTGCCAGAGCCACAGGTGGCATCCCCATCTCCTGGCCAGTCATATTGTTTTAATCAGCACATAAAGACTTGTCCAAGTGCAGCTGGTTTGGTTTTTTTGGGATACAGTGTGATGAGCGAGAGATCCTGGTCTGGAACAGCTGGTAGGAATTCCAATTCTAACAGACAGTTCTGTGTGGAAAGCCAGAAGTACCACTTGGTGCCTAAAGATGAAAAATAAAGCAAAATTGAGATTGCTGAGATGTGAAAGCCCACCTTGATTTCTCTGGGTTTGGAGGGTGAGGGATTTGCTGATTAAAAGCTGCTCTGGGCAAGTGAACTTCTCCCTTTTAGCAGGGGCTGCAGCAAGTTCAGTGCTAAAATCCACCTTAAAACCAGTGTGCCTTTGGCTCCATATTCCTTGCCTCTATTGCTATTCCATTGATCCCCAGCAGCAAAGCAGGGAGAAGTTTAAGACAGTGTACAAATTCAATAAAGAAAATCTTGGGAAAATGTGTTAAGTGAACGAGTGGCTGAGCTACTCTGTGAACCTTCTGCTGGGCAAACTCGGAACTATAGGGTAGGGATTGGCTGCTGACTGAGAAAGCTGAGCAGATCTAACAAAACTAAAGAAAATTATTTGACTTTTTCCTTTATTTGATTTTTATTAAGCAGTTGTGTCTGGACAAAAAGACCTCCAGCAGTCTTGTGCTGCCTCAACCACTCAGTGACTGATTCAGTGCTCAGCAGGGAGCAGACAACAAACGATCCCTGCTAAAGAGAGATAGTGTGATTTCCATGGACACGTCTGTTCTGGCCACAACTGGGTGTTTGTAGGCACTGCCTTCACTCACCTGTGATGAAAGCAGCAAAGCACTGTGCGTGGTCTGTAGCAAAGAAGTGAAAATCCCATATTCTCAGTTTGTGACGTTTTGATTTTTCCCTCCATTTGAATCTTTACTACCTTGTTTCCTCTTTTTTTTCTTCTCGTTCTTTTCCCAAGATTCAAATGTGGGAATCGCCCCGCATGTGGTTGCTGCTGCTGCTCCCCTGGGAACATGCCTTGATAGGGAATTAACACCAGTCAGTGATGGGCTGTGGGACAAGCAAAGTGCTTCCCGAGCCCCCCAAAGATGTGCAGCTAGACCTGGTTAAAAAAGTCGAACCTTACACAGGCCACAGCGACATCTACAAGCATTTCATCAGAGATGACTGCGGGGCTGTCATCAAAGCTGGCTCTCCCTCCCCTCCGCACCACACCAGCCCCTACCCCGGGAACCCCCTGCCCGCCCCCCAGCCCGAGCCCCGCAAGAACAAAGTGGCCAAGTACCGCGCCAAGTTCGACCCGCGCGTGACGGCCAAGTACGACATCAAGGCGCTGATCGGCCGCGGCAGCTTCAGCCGCGTGGTGCGCGTGGAGCACAAGGCCACCAAGCAGCCCTACGCCATCAAGATGATCGAGACCAAGTACCGCGAGGGGCGGGAGGTGTGCGAGTCGGAGCTGAGCGTCCTGCGGCGCGTCCGCCACACCAACATCATCCAGCTCATCGAGGTGTTCGAGACGCAGGACCGCGTGTACATGGTCATGGAGCTGGCCACCGGCGGGGAGCTCTTCGACCGCATCATCGCCAAGGGCTCCTTCACCGAGAGGGACGCCACGCGGGTGCTGCAGATGGTGCTGGATGGGGTGAGGTACCTGCACACGCTGGGGATCACCCACCGGGACCTGAAGCCGGAGAACCTGCTCTACTACCACCCGGGAACAGATTCCAAGATCATGATCACGGACTTCGGGCTGGCGAGCGCGCGGAAGAAGGGAGATGATTGCCTCATGAAAACCACGTGTGGCACCCCCGAGTACATCGCTCCCGAGATCCTGGTCAGGAAGCCCTACACGAACTCCGTGGATATGTGGGCCCTGGGGGTGATCTCCTACATTCTCCTCAGTGGCACGATGCCCTTTGAGGACGACAACCGCACCCGCCTGTACCGGCAGATCCTGAAGGGAAAGTACAGTTACTCAGGCGAGGTGAGTGTGGTGAGGGGAAGGCAAGCAAGAAGCTCTCCCTAGGTGTGTTTTTTGTGATGACCAAAAGCTGGCTGTAGTGTGGGTGGTAACGTTACCAGGGGTAAAAGAAATCTGTGCTTCTGGCTTTTAAAATCCTTTCCCATTTCCTGTCTGCTCACAGTGCAGCATAGCGAGCTCCTTTAAATAATGTGTGCACAGAAAGAAGAAACTGGCTGTAGAACAAAACTGAGATGCTTGTGGGTTTCTAGCTGCGGGGACCTTGGCTGTGGTAAGCTGCTGTTTGCAGGTGAAACTTATGCCAGGGTGTTTGAGATGTGGCACATGTATCACTGGTCTGATTTCTGACACAAATCCAGTGTAGTGTGGAAAGTAGCTTTGCTGAAAGACAGGGTTATGGCAGGCAAGGAGCACTTGCTTCTTCCATCTGGAGATGGGATTGTTTCAGAAATTGATCTGCGTTGCTTCCTGAGCTTGCTATGTGAGAAAATGGAAGATTGAAGGATAGTTTTCATAGATAAGTACAGAAAAAAGAGTCTTAGGGGATAATTTTTAGGCATTTTGTAAATGATAGTGGGGCCTGAAGGTGCTTCTTGCTCTTCAGAAGAAACAATTTGAAGTTAAACACTTCTAAATAACATCTTCACACTTCTGGTCAAAACCCAGTTGACGTTAGGAATGAGTATTGCTGTTGTTGTGTCCTTGCCATGCCATGCCCTTTACTATTGAGTGCAGGTCTGTGTTCTCTGGATAAAAATACAGGGCTGAAAAGCAGATGTAGAAAGGCAGTGTGAATAAGCAAAGGCATGGCCTGGCTTCTGTTTGAAGAATGAGTGAAGAGACTAGGGCACTTCCTCCAGAAAAATTAACATTTGCAGGGAGTCCGATCAAACTCAGTGCAGCCATGGGCAATCTGGAGGGGGTGAATTGAGTGTTTTGAAGGTTCCCTGGGGTAATTTACTTTGATGTCTGCTGGTCCTTGTGCCAGAATGGACTGTTTTGGGGAAATATTGTGAATTGCAAGTAGGCCTCTGGAGACTGGTTGGTTGTACAGGCAGAGGTAGCACATGTGCCACAGAGAAAGCATTAAACTGTCTGTTTTGAAAGTGTCAGTGCACAAGCCTGAGGCATTGTACTTGTTATGCCACCACAAATTACACACTTTAGGAGGCTGTTATGGATACTGTGTGTGACATGAGTGGTTATTTTGGAAAGCTGTCCATGGAAATATTTTTGCTTGGAAAGCAAATATGTGTCAGCCAGCAGCCTGTTACCTGTTGCCTGGATGCTTTCTGTTCCTCTAGAGCTGGGGAAAATGGATGCTTTAATTTACCAGTGTAATTAAGCCTATGCCCTTAAATTTCACATTGCTTGACTGTAGACAGGTATTGGCAGGAGATGCAGTAAAGTGGCTGCTCATTTTGTGAATAAATTCTAGGAGAAAACAAAGTGAGCCAGAGGTTTAAAGGTATCTGCTGTGTTTCCCACAATCTTGCCAGCAGTCTTAAAGTCAGCTTCTAGGTTTTTAAATACTTCTGAGTTTTTGATGTTCACAGACAACGGCTCTTCTTTTTTTGTATTACACTGGAAGAAGTGGGAAAATGTCAGAAATGAGGCTATTGATAAGTTTGTCAGACTAATGGGAATGGCAGGAGCTCTAAGTCCTGGTTTCTTTGGAGTAGGAGTGGGCAGAATACTTGAGTGAATTGCCGAAAGCATCTGTCTTGGATGGATGGAGGAGCAGAGGTTTCATGGGAACAACTGCCTTTCTTCTCTGTAATCCTAAAGTTGAGGATCTGAAACAAAAATGTTGAAAGAAGCCTGTGAACTGCAGTGCCCAGAGCTGACAGCTTGAGCTGTGTGGCTCAGACAGGTTCCAGTGGGGAAGGAGGGAGCTGTCTTCAGGCTGTACCATGGCAGGCAGCAGCAGTGCCCTGAGTCTCGGTGCAGAGCCCTGCTTTTTGAAAAGTCTGACCCCAAAACCTGGTCACAGAGGACAAAGCTGTATTGAAAGAGGAACAAAAGCCAAGATGCACGCTGACCTGAGAAGCAGCTCTATTTTCTTGGAAAAAACAAGTAATCTCAAGTCCAGCTAATGTAATTGCTTTTTGACTGGGACCCTCTTAGCCTGGCTCCTGTTCCTGGAGTGTGAGGTCTGTTTGAAGAGACCATTAGCAGATCAATGGGAGAGGTCTCCCACAATAGGTTATTCAGGTCCTGCTGACATCACTGCTCTGATTATCTCTTATATCTCCCTTTGTACTTTTTGAACTGCTTCGAGTAATGGCTAGGATGAGGGAGGAAGGACAGCTGTCTTTGTAACTTGGTGTGCTTTTTTTCCTGAGCATCCTGAGTAAGGGTTAGGTGAGCTATTGACACTGCTTTGAATGTAGCCTGCTGCAAAATCATTCCTTTTCACTTATTTTGCTAGAACTGACTAAAAAAACTGTTTGGACATAATTATTTTACTTAATTTTTAATTGAAATCTTGGAGTTAAAACTGATTTTAAGCTACAAAGAGATCCCAGAAAAGTTGGCTGAGGAATAAAGCTGGAATTCCATTCTTAGTTTCCTTTGAATTTGAGAGTGCAGAATTGAAGATTGGACCATCATTATCCTGCTAGGACAGGTTTGCTCTGGTTCTGTTTCAAAGCTTCTCCTTCTGCTGAATACCAGTACTTTTATGTTGCTTTACACACCTGGGAAAATTGATGGAATAAATGGAAGATAATGTATGCTATGGTTAAATTGGGAAACTTGGCTAAGGTGTATGGATTGTTCTGATTTTGATATCTGATCTGGGCAAATAATTTCTCTCATGGGCTGTTCTCTTATTCATAGAACAGAATCAGCTTTTTTGTGGTATGCTCACAGTGGGTGAGGATGGTGTGTGCTGCTGTGGAAACATGTCTTAATCAAATAACCAAAAAAGCTTGTTCTAAATAAGGATGCTAGTGGATGCATTGATAGGAGAGACATGCTTGATATATGAAGGAAGTTGGGCATTGCAAATCTGTAGGAGCTCTTCAAGGAACTTAGAAGCCTGTGGAGACATGATCTGGTTTTCTGTGACTTAGATTTTCCAATGGTTTTTGATAAAAATCCTCACCAGATTCTCTTGAAGGAATTTTGCAGCTGTGTTGTGAGAGTGGCCTTTGCTAGGATCAGCAGTTTGCTGGTGTGAAATACATGGTCAGTTCCATAGGGAAGGACAAAAACAGTGAAGACTGAAGGATCTGTTCCCTTCTGCCTAAAAGCCAGCAGGAGAAAGTTCCCTAACAAACCTGCGCAGTGTCTGATGATACTGATTATTCAGAGGGTGAAAACGAGGGCTGTGGACCTTGGAAGTTTAGCTGAGTTTGAAGAGCAGCTGGACAAATTCATGGAAAACACATTGATGGAGAGAATGACCAAAGGTCGGTGGAGAAGCTTGGCTTGCAAATTGTATGTGCATTGCATTTCTACTTTTCTCTCCTTGAACACTCAGAATCTTAATGGTCCTCTGCCCTAACTTGGACTTTAAAACACCAAGTTAAATGCAGGTGTTGAGTAAGCCCTGCAGATCCTGTGTGGATAGATTCAGACTGGAAGAATGCCCTTAGTTACAGGAAAACCAAGTTACTCTGGATGAGTAGCATGAATGGTGTTCCCATAACAACCAACTTGATCTGTGTGAGTAAAAAGATAAACCACTTTCTCCCCAAGCAGTTTTTCCTGCCTGCAGCTGATAGCAGAAGCAGGAAGCACGGTGAGTACAGGCAGTGCATTAGCAAATAAACTACCTGTGCTACGTGGCAGAAAGCAAGACAAAAATAAAGCCATTCCAAGGCAGCTGATGCGTGCTTACAGGATGAGTCCTTACCCAAGCACGTCTGCAGAGCATTTCCAAAGCATCCTTGTAATTGTCCTCATTGTGGGGGCTGGTTAAAAGACTGTGGAGGACTTGTAATGCCTCAAATCCCTTGTGACACATAGTGGAGGAGACAGGTGACAGGCTTGTCAAATTTTAGTATTAATTTCCTGCATTTATTCAACGTTTTGAGAGAGAATGTGGTAGAGCTTGAACCCAGACTGCTTCTGACTCAGTTGGGAGCTGGTTGCTGAATCGCCCGTCCTGCCCCAGAGGGACTCATCAGTCATTGCTTTATGAATTATGATGACTGTGGTTGGATTTCCTATCAAATGGCAAACTTTATCTAAAAAAAGGCACAAGCAACAAAAAGAAGCTGTAATTATTCTCAGTAACCACCTTCCCCTAAAAGTTGCAGATGGAAATGTGTAATGGCAACTCAACTTTCTGTTCTGCATACTTGTATTTTACTGTTGAAAATACTGGTCTGCTGTAAGGGGAAAAAAAAATTATACTTGCATATCAGAGAAAATCTCTCCATAATCCTTATCACTTTTGGGAGAATTCAGCCAGTACAGGATGAGCATTCTGAAGCTTTGGATAAGGCTTTGTACATAAGTTTTGCAATGCAGTAAGTTTTGCACTGATGCTGTGGCAGCTCTGGCTGGCTGCCAGTTCTGGAGTGATTCCAGCATGTTTGTACTTTTGGTCTCTTAAAATTAATTACATATGCCTAAGTAATTAAAAAAAAAATCAGTCTTTTATTGTTTTGATGATAAAAGTACAACCACTTTATCAAAATATACCAGTTTAGACAAAAATCAATTATTTCATACTGTATTAACTTTATTTTCTATTTTATACTCTGCTCCAGAAACCTGTCCAGGTGTTTTCCTGCAGCTCATACCTTTAGTGTTACATATTATTAAGTTTTGTGTAATATGTTATGTGCTAACTAAACTGGTTTAAAGGTAGCAACTGCCCTGAAAGAGGGAAAACTCTGGTGATCTTCTTATAGTACATCTGCTGTTTAAGATGGGCAGGAAGGCAAACTGGCTTCTCTGAATTTGGACTGGAGTATGTCTTTGGAAAAACATTCAAAGCTAGTTTAAAATATAGCCAGGAACAGAGAAGCACCACTGCCCTCTAATGCTCCCTTGGTCCTATATATATATATTTAATACAGGAGATAAAGTCCCATATGTACAAGAGGCCAGAATAGCTGGTAGGTGCCCCCCTTTATTGAAGATTTACCTTTGTGAGGTGTGGAGCTGTTCTTTGCTCTGAGAGGAGCTCAGTGCAAAGCCACCTGATTGTTCTGGAAGCTCTCAGTTGGCTCAGTGCCTGGGAGGGTCTGGCTGCAGCAGCACCCCTCCCTCGTGGGGTCCCCAAAAGGCCACACTGACACGTGGTGATGCCCTCCACAGCTGAGCCAGGATGATCTTTAGACCCATTAGATGCTTTTGCAGGGCAGTCATCACCTTGGCCTCTGATGTCTGTGCCAGAAGAGAGGAGTGGTTCCAAAGCAGCAGGGTGGCCAATTTTCCATTCTTTTCCCCGGAGTTTGAGTGGCTCAGGCTGTTGAATATATTGTAACAAAGAAAACGGGGACCGGGCAGCTGAAGGCAAGATTTTAAAACATTTCAGTACTTATTGGCATGAGCATACAAGTTTCTGGGACCACGTTTTAGCCTTCTTGGGGGAAGAAAGAGCTTTTTACTTAGAGCAGCTGCTGTTTTTTCCTGTGAGCCACATTAGATGGTAGAAGTGTTTTACAATAGTCCTGTTCTTAGAGTAACGCAGGCATTTTTTTTCCTGAAAACTAGAGCTGGCTTTTTTTCCCGTGTAGGGAAGAATTGTTTTTTATATAAATTGTTGAGCCCTTTGCCTGGAAGAAGTAAAAACCCATCAATTTATAGAGGAATGTGCTTTTGCATTTCACATGGCTGTGTGAAAGCGGTGATTTTGAAGTAGAACAACGAGAGTGTTGGCGAGCTGCAGTCGCAGGGCTCTGCTGAAAAGGGCACTCTGCTCTCCTTTGAAGAGCTGGAGCACTTGAACAGGATGAAAGCTCCTCTCCAAGCCAGGCACAGAACACTGAGGCTAGCCCAATAAAAGGACTTCTCTTGGCTTCTGCTCTTTCTTTTCTTTTAATGCACCAGCTTGGTGGGTGTGAGGGTAGGTGTGTTTGTGTTGCTCCATCTCCAAGGGCTGAAGTGTTTGTCCAGATCTCTCCCTCTGCAGGAAGGGACATCTTTAGAAATGTGATAACCTCAATTAAAACCTGGAAAAATCCTCCATCCTCCTGCATGTATCAGTGACCATGCTCCTGCAAAAACTCAGCATGGTGCATTGGTAAACACTTTATTTACTGGTAAAGGAACACCTTTTGCAGTGAAAGGGCTTTGAAACCAATGCATGCATTTGAAAATCAAATCTTAAGATTCTTTTTGAAGGTTGTTTCCTTCAACAGAATTGGTGCCACAAGGATCTTTTTCAAAATCACTCCTTTTGCCTTTTTACTATGTACTGCAGCTTATGTTGCAACACAAGAGTGAGGAGAACTCCCAATGCTAGGGCAGGGTAAGCAGGGAGAGGGGTGATTTTTCTCTGCCTACATCTGTCATTTCCACACTGCTGCAGTCTACAACACTCAGTGTTAGCAGTTCATGTTTCACAGAATTGTGCATG
The DNA here is from genome assembly GCA_013397245.1 of Thryothorus ludovicianus. NCBI lineage: Eukaryota > Metazoa > Chordata > Aves > Passeriformes > Certhiidae > Thryothorus > Thryothorus ludovicianus. The sequence goes on along the minus strand of VZTB01002865.1, from coordinate 143,619 downwards.
TCACCAGGACAGGGTGGAAACTCTGTCTAAGCCTCAAAGCCACTAGAAACAAAGCAAGCAGGGAAGGAATCTCCATGGGGAAGAGGAATGTGGGTTTTTTTCCCAATGATTTCATTCACAGTCCTTTTTCTTAGAGCTGCTGTCCATAGCAGTAGTACCTGAAGGTTCAAGGCAGAGTGAGGGACAGAAGCTGAGCATTTTGGTTAAGATTTTTAGGGTGAAAGACTGGATTTGGGGAAGTGGTGCACGATGTATGGCATGTAATATCAGGATGGAGGAAGGCAAGAGTTATCTGGGGGGAAGGGATTTACAATAGTGCTGTGGTTTGACATATATTTTCATTCCTTCATCTGGAGGCCCTATAAAATCCTGTTAATGGTGGAATAGTATTTCTGCAGAATTAGGGATGTAGGGATAAAGGGACATTGGGAGGGTAGAAAAAGAATATTAAGCTGCCTCTGTACAGAATACACATTATTAACAGAAAGGATTTGAACTATCAGCTACCATTGATGTCTTTGACCCCTTTACATTTACCTAAAAATAACCTAGGCCATTTCCTCTTTTACCTTTGGCTGATTGAGTCCTTGGTTTCCCAGCTGTGGCTCAGATGTGTTGTTTCCTCTGATACCTTAGTGGAGATGTATTTTGAGGCAAGACATGCACACTCATTGACTTAGGACCAGGGTTCAGAGGGTGAGAATATGTGTTAATTCTGCAGTGGGAAGAGCTGTGACCTGCAGGAAACCTGTCCCTAGACACAGCAGCTGTCCCCTCCTCCTCCTCTCCTGTGGACATGGTTACCCTGGGGCTGGGGTCTGTGTTGGAAGTCCAGCTCTGTTGGAAGTCCTTTTTGCAGGGTGTGAGCTCTTGTCTGGTTCTCCCATTGCTGTGGCACACGTGGGAGTTTGTCACAGGTTGTGGGGTGAGTGGAACACACAGGTTGTGGGGGAACATCTTCACTGCACTGCTTCAGCTGGATTTCCTGAATCTGCTCTGCTGCGACCCTGAGGCCCCAGATGATTGTGGAAATACAACACCAGGACAGCATTGCAGCTCTAGGGGCACAGGGAGGACTGGCTGGCACCTGTAAAATTTTTTAAGTGAACTTTCAGGGTGGAGCTGTAGAGGTGTTGCACTCTGGAGAAAATTACAACACCTTCCTAAATTCTGTTCTGAGCCCCAAGCTGAGGTTTAGAGGTTTTGCAGAGCTGGCACCTGGCTGTAATTCCAGCTGCTGCTCCTGCTGCAGATCAAAAGCCACTTTTGTTTAATCAAAACTGAACTCTGTGGTGAAGGGCTGTGGATGTGTACCTTGCTGCAAATCACTTTGTGGCCCGTAATTGACCCTGCCTTAGAGAGAAGCAATTGAACCTGATATATTTGGAAGAATCTGGCATTGAAAGGTGTTTCAGATTTCCTCTGACTGGAATTTGGGACTTCCCTAGCATTTGCAGTGTGCTCCTGCCCTGGGATGTGATGAAGGAGGAGTTGAGCAGCATGCTTGGCATAGGTAGGAAGTCAAGTTTTTAATATGACATAGTTGACATCTCTTTTCAACTGCAAAAGCCGTTTTGGGGAATTTCTGTTCGTGTTGAGCTGGAGGGCTGAAAAGGTGCTCCCTAAGCCCAGAGGTTTTCTTGGCAGTCTCTTTACCTAATCCCTGAAATCCCTAAATCTGACAAGATTGCAATTGCAGAGTTGAGGCTGTTCCAGAGGGAACTGGATTGGTTGTTTGGAGCTGGAAGGGGTGGTTCAAACTGGCAGTGGTGCTTCTGACTTCCCTGGTCTGGAGCAAGAGCTGCTCCTCCTCTCACCCATCTCACCATCCCCCTGCTTTGCCCCCTGCTGCCCCGAGTGAGTGATGAGGTGGAAAAACCAGGCATGTTTTCCAATACCTTTGTCATTTGAAATGGATGTTTTTATAGATTTTCCTGAAAACTGAGCTTTTACTAATGCACCAGATTAGTGTTGATTGGTGACAGGAGAGCCGTTCACACAAGTCAAGGAGAGGCAGAACATTCTGGAGGTGGCTTTTAAGAAATCCCTGCTGTTCCTGCAGGGTTCCCCAAAGTGCTGGTGTGTGTCTACAGCTTGTGAACTTCCATATCATGGTGCTCCCTACACATCCAGTGCACCAGTACTTCAGGCACTTCAAATGATTAACCAAAGAGTCTGGTTTTGTATCTCACAAAAGGTAGAATTGAGCTTTCTGATAAAAGTATTTGTGTGCTTCCTACCTTTGTCTGTGTCTGAAGAGTAATTTCTTAAAAACTTTTTAATAGTCTGATCATTTTGAGAATGGTTATGTGGCTCACATGTGAGAAAGGTTTCTCATTACAGCTGGAATGGCTCAGAAAACTTTATATACTGTTTTATCAGTGCTGATAGCAGTTCCTGGCTTATAGTTCCTTACCTTTCTACACTTAGTCCTTCATTACTTTTTTTCATTTGCTTTTAGCTTTACAAGCTTCAGGAATTCTTGGTGGCATTCTTCAGCTACTGTTTTGCTTGAGAGGCTGTTACTGCAAAACTGAGGAAAACTTGACACTTGGCTGAGAATGTGAAATAATTTCATGGCAAAGTTCTCTTCCAAATTTGTAGGAAGAGGATCTTCCCATACCTTCAGTGTTTGGCACTAGAGCTTGGCAAGGATGGATCTGACATTGGAGAGATCTTCAGCTGTTTCATCAAAGTGTTCCATGGTCTCTGAAAACTTCTTTTTTGGAAATGAGCTATGAAGGAGGGAGACCCTGGGGACCAAATCTTGTATTTTCCCAAACCTGTTGTGTGAAAAGTGGCATTTGCTTACTGGTGGCTCATCAACAAAGTGGAACATGGTAGTGATGGTGGTTCTCTAGAAATGGCTGAAGGTCCAGAGATGTTTGGGAGTTAATTGACCAACCCAGGTGAGAGAGGTGCAGGTATGTTCATTATATTTGCAGATGACATTGAATTGGGAGGGCTGCAGAGGGCATTGAGTTCCAGATAGCCCTATCAAATCTGAGCAATTAAGTATCAGATGCAGTAGTTTTGGTTTGGTTTTTTTTTTTTTATGTGAGAGTAAGTTAATGCACAAAAATAGGTGAAGAACAGAAAACTAGGAGGTGTTGGCTTCTCAGAAAAGGATCTGTCTATGAATCACTATTATGTGAGAGCAGTATCATCCTTGTGGGAAAAGGTGCATGAACAGAAAGGCAGCCTGTGGTGTGATCCTGCTGTGTTTGGTGGCTGCTGCAGATGCCAAGCTGAAGCTCTGACTTCAAAAACACCACGGGTCAAGCAGAGAGACTTGACAGAAGATCAACAAAAACAATTGTGAGTCAAAAGCCCACAGTCTCTGGAAGACTAAAACATTTTTGGCTGTTTGGCCTAGGGAATGTGTTGTCATAGCAGTTTGCAAATATGTAAAAGGCTGCTTCAAAGAGGAAGAGGAATAATTTCTTTTCCAGATTATGTCAAACAAGAGCCTTAAATGGCACATAGAAAGATTCACACTGAACTTTTTACAACACTGGTGTCTCCCACTCCAAAAAATGTTTGCCCAGAGGATTTCTGAAGCTGTCTTGCAGAACAAGTGAGGCAGTCATCTGTCAGGAGTGATGCATCTGTGGTGGGTCCTTGGGGGACCATGGGAGGGATTGGATGATCCTTGGATGTCTGTTGCAGCCCTGCCTTTGCCCTGATTTCCTGAGGAAGCAAAGTTCATGGAACTGTGCTGCCTTTTGGTCTTCTGGAATGAACTATTTAAATTCTAAGGTTGGTGTCAACCCAGTTTGAGCAATGTGGAGGGCTGAAAGTTACTCTGAATTTTATAAAGTCAGTGGCTCATCAGGAGAGAGAACTAAGGCACATCCTTCCTGCAGGAAAGGTAATTGAATATCAGTACCAATTTACCTGAAGCTGATCAGCACATGTTTATTTCTGAAGCATTCATGACACACTGGACCCTGTTAAGCATGTGGAATGGAGCCTGAGTAGGGATATGTGTTGGAAGGAGGGATGTGCTGCTGCTCTGGAGGGGATATGAGGGTGCTGGCTGGAGGCAAGGAGGAGAGAAGTACTTGAGTAATAGAAACCTTGGTTACAAGAGACCTTTGGGGAGCTTTAATCCCATTCATCTTGAGACAAGAGTGTTGCCAGCACTAGGTCATGTTGGCTGTGACTTTGTCTTCCTGAGTTTTGAAGGGCTTCAGGGATGAAGATACTCCACCTTCCTGGTGACCTTTTCCAGGGCTGCACCACCCTTCCCCTGGTATTTCCTGATACAGACCTTCCAAGGCACAGCTTCTCCCTGTTGCCCCTTGTTTGGACCTGTTATGGGGCTCTGTAACCCTTGTAACTACTTTTAAATAAATTAGGCTATTAGATTGGTCTTCAAGAAGGGGTGAAAGGAGCTGGACTTGTTCAGCCTGACAAAGAGAAGTCCAAGGGCATGTGTCAAGGACTTCTGGCTATCTTGGAAGCTCTCCCCTGGATCTTCTCCTCAGTCTTTCTGAACCTGGGGATGGCCAGGCTCAACAGTAGGTAGTATGATTCTACATAGCAAGCTGAAATATTTTAATCTTCTTTTGGAAAGAGAAATACCCCAGCAAAGTAGATAAGAGGGTAGGATTTTAACAGGGAAAAAGGTCACATTGGTATAAGATGATAGCTGCAGAATTAGGAATGTGTTACATTAGGAATTTTTGGTTTGTCCTTTTTCCTTCTTGTGTATGTGCAGTTTGGTGCAGTGTCAATGACATATTTTGTTTTTCAGCAGGATCTCTGTCTCCATCACTGAATAGCTAGGATGCTGAAAGAAATTTGAGAAGAAAATACGGAGAAATATATTGGAATGGGATCTAGAACAGTTACCCTGCTCTGAATTCTAACAAAAAGGTCCCAAATAGTGCTGGGAAAGACAATTATAAACCAGTGACCCGGGACTGAATTGTTGGAAACTTAGCAAGCCTACTTAGAGTGTCTCCTGATGTTTTGTTAGCTTTAAAATAGGTTATATCCACCTTGCCTACCCAAAACAGCCCTTTCTGAGAGAAAACCAGGAATGGCATTGGGCCATACTGAGAAGCACTGAACTTGGGCTTTCAGGAAATGCTCAGATGAAAGAGCCATCATTTCACCTTTTCTGAAACTAAGACAGGGCTGGATTCTGGTTAAAACTGAAAGAGTGACTATAAGGAAGAAAGGAGAGTCAAGGCAGACAGTGGGGCAGCTGGGGCTTGGACATTGCTGGTGTTGGCAGCACAGCTCCTCATCTGGATCCTTGTGGGTCCCTTCCAGCTCAGGATAGTTTATGATTCTGTAATTCATCTGTGTGCTCGAGGAGGTTAAAGGAGCTGTCCAGAGCAGCAGAGGAGAGCTGGTGCCAGCTGGGGAGCAGGGCAGGGCTGGACTGGCAGCTAAGACTGTCTTAGGATTTACTCCCCCTTGTTCATTGCCTCGTAAGCGCCCAGGGCTTGTGCACCGACAGCTTGGAGCTTGCAGGAGGGGGTTGTGTGTACGTGGGAGGTTATAAGCTTATCTGTTCATCCCCCACCACTGCACTAATCAGCGTGATGAAAGATATTCTTCCTCCCTGGGGAAGATCTTTCCTCTCTGTCAGGAGCCACCGCTTCTTAATTAAACTCTTACTCTGAATTTGTACGTAGAAACACATATTGACTTCAGTTCACAGCCAATACTCTCTTATGGTAATAGCTCAGAGTGAGGGAACATCATTCAGCTCAGATTTGAGTTTTTTCTGGATCCTTGTGCTGAAGATGTCAGGAAAGCCAGATGTTAGGAACAGTCTAGGGAAGGTATTTTCCAGATTGGTTACTGCAAGTACTGCTGTGAGGTGGTGCTACAGCAATACCTTTGGAAATTTCCAACTCATTCTGTTTTCATGGCAATCTCCAGCACTGTATATTTGGTGATCTCGTTTCTTCACTTGCATCCTTTCAAGTCCAGGTCTCTTAACCCTGAGCTTCCTTAATAGACAATTTTTCAGTCAAGGTGGTGGTTAAAGTCCCCTGTGTGCAGCTGTAACTTGCTGACACATTTTTAAGAGACGTAAAGCAATCCAAGCTGAAAAGTGGTATTACCCCATTTTAACAGCTATTCCCTAAGCATTGCACTTAGAAGACCTGCCCCTGGATGGAGAGAAAAGCTTAGTGTTTATTGTTTTTGTAGCTGCTGTAATTTTAGTGCATGATTCCAGCTGAATACTCAGTGCCTGTCCGGGGAAAATGGGCTGGCTATTTCCATTCGAAAAGCTGGGTTATAGAAGTTCACCACACCAGATGGCTGTGCATACTTATAATGCTCTGGATTATTAAAGGGCTGGTGTATTTTCCTCTTTCATCCTTCCTTTATTCCTCCTCCCCACATCAACAAATTAATGCTGAATGCTTGGGAATCTGCCCTGGTCGGACTTTAGCACATTTCATCTTTTCACTGGAAACTTTTTGTTCCAGCTCTTTTGAACTTGTTGGTTTTGATCACCTCGTTGCAGTTGTCTGGGGGCTGAACGATGCCTGGGACTGTGCAAACCTGGTGTTACTGGAGGCTCAGCACAGCCCTAGGCTGGTTTGCCATGTCATGTGTCACAGTTGCTGTCCCCAACCTGCTCTTTTGGAGTTGACACTTTCTGCTTTCTGATGTCATGTGGGAATCTCCTGAATTAGACAAAACTGCTGCATCATGCATTAAATAGGTAATGCAATGAAGAGAGTTTGTGGGGACCTTCTTAGAATCATTAAGGTTGGAAAAGACCTCTCAGAACATCAAGTCCAGTTAATTTCCTTCTCAAAACTAACACTGTGTCACTTATCTGCCACCAGAAACATCAGAATTTTAAGATGCAGCTATTCTGAAAAATGACAGCTGGGGAGATGTGCCCTGCCTTCAGCAACACACATATATATTACATGGAGTCATTTTTGTGGAAAGAAAATAAATTTAAGTCATTAACTTGTTTGCAGTGCTGGCTTTGGTGACCTCTTTACAGCAGCTCCCATGGCAGGCAGAGTAAAATTTAGGGACATGGCTCTGGTATCTAAAATCTGCTCATTTTGATCAGCAGATCAAAAGAGAGCTGCTCTGCCTCTGGAGCATTGGCTCCCACCCCTGCCTAGGTCCATGCAGTTGAGTGAGGAGATTCACAGCAGTCCCAGGTCAGGGCTTTGTTTCCAACACGTGTTGGAGCTCTCTGTGGCTGCAGGGGAGAGAGGTGGGTTGGTTGTTCAAACCAGACAACAACAACAACCCGTTGTTTGTTCCCCACATGCCTCAATCGCTTTTATGCTGATGTGAGTAACAAGCAGGGGTGGTGAGGGGATTTAATCACACAGAGCAGAGCTGCACGCAATCGCCCAGCCTAAGTGACACTCAGAGGAGGATCTCTTTCGTCTCCTCCTCCAGCCTCAGAGCCTGAGTCTGAATAAAACATAACACACTTGAGAGCTCTTTAAGGCATTGTAAAGGAGGCTGCTTTCCCCTGAGTTTTGTTACTGAGCAGGGCTGGAGTTGCAGAAGGGTGAAGCGCCCCGTGTTTTATGCAGCTTAGGAGTCCAGGAGATGCTTTTGTAGAGAATTGTAGTGCACCCTGTAGTGCCAGCAGCAGCTGGCATTCCTGAGGGACCAGAGCAAAGTGTGTCCACCATGGGAATCTCTCCCATTGTCACTGAGGCTCTAAGACAGGCTGTGGGATGGGTTTCATACTTGGTTGAAGTGCTGCTAATTCTGGACTCCGTTCCAGTCGCTCTCTTGGGTTGATGTAGCTACTTCTGCAGCCATCTGGTGAGTCATGCCAAGGCATGGCTGGGCTGAAAACCCCAGCTGAAAAATTTACAGAAACTCCCCAGTTTGGCTCATTTTGTTTGCACAAACCAAGCTATCTGTGCTGGCACGATGGGGAGTGCAGCATCAAATGGGAATGACAACAAAAATGTGTTCATCTCCTGTGATGTGAAGTGTTGCTGTTCATGGTGGTAAGGGCACGATGTGAAGGCACTTCCCTCTGACCAAGCTGATGCATTAAACCCAGTCTGTTTATTGGGGCAGGCTTATTGCCAATAAATCTATTTTCTCTTGTGAAACTTCAAGGTAGATTTCTGAAGGTTTTCTGTAGGAGAACCTTGCAGGAACCTGTGTGCTGCTGTAGGGCTCCTCAGTCTCTTTGGTGCTTTGAGGCTTCTGCAGCACTCAGTCAGACTCATCCTAGGTATCAGTGGGACTGGGATACAGTATTTTTGCCCTAAGAGTGATTTTTGCAGCTGTGATAACATGCTTTGTGCTTCATGCTTTTGTAATGACTGACTGGCAAGGGAGATGCAGACCTTTCCCTCACCTTTCTTATAAACATTGTTTCTTCTCCTGAAAACTTAGGTAGGAATCAGGAAATTAGTTTGTATCCTTCCTTCAGTGGGTGCTGTTGAGACTAAAAGCAGAGCTTGAGGTCAAATCATTGTTCCTTCTTTTATTTGCACATAACTAATCAGAAGATCCCTCTTCTGCTCCCCCTACTTTTTTTCCCTTTTAAATTGTGCTGGGTCATGTTTTTAGTCACTGTGCTAAATTCTAGAGTTACAGACATTACTTTCTAGAGGCTGTTTAGTCCTCCCTCCAGCATGAGACCAATAATCTCCAGTGTTAAATGAGTCTGTATCTAGGGATTGTCTCATGAGAAATGAGGTTTTTGAAGCAGGTACTGTACCTGGTATCCCAGACAGAGGACATGATTGCAGTTGTTAGAAAAACTGGTCACATATGGGAGGTCTCTGTTGTCATTCAGCTGGTTCAGCTCAAAATATGGCTATTCCACCTTTTTTTTAAGGTATGTGCAGGCGGTGAGGCCTTGGCAGAGGTTGCCCAGAGAAGCTGTAGCTGCCCCATTCCTGGAAGTGTTTAGGCCAGGTTGGAGCAACCTGGGCTGGTGAAAGGCGTCCCTGTCCATGGCAGGGAATTTGGACTAGATGAGCTTTAAGGTCCCTGTCAACCCAAACCATTCTGTGCTTCTTTGCAGAAAGACACCAGAACTTCATCTTTCTGAAGGAACATAGTCTAACAAAGGGAGCAAAAGTTGTACTCAAACTGCATCACATTTGAAATTACTTTTTAGAGAAACAGAAATGCAAGTATTGGTTACTTCTCTTCATTTTTATGGCATTTTTGTGCCACAAAAGAGCAGGATTTGTTATTGCAGCGCTGAGATTTAAAGGCAAGGCTGTCTCATAGAGTTTAGTTGATCCAATGTTTCATGGCCACTGGATGGGAGCATTTTCCTTCCAAGCCATTCTCTGCCTCTCCTCAGGGAAGCAGATGGGCAGAATCTCCTCTGGATTGCTTCAGTCCTGTCATCTGAGCACTCTTCATGTCCTGCACTCATGTCCTCCCCAAAAACCAGTGTCAACCTTCCTCAGCTCCTACACAACCCTCTGCTGCTGCCTTGCAGTGTTAATTTGGAGGGTTAATGGGATTTTGCTAAGTTAAAACTGCTGTTTTGTCAACTGATGCAAGTTTTCTGGAGAGTGGATGCATTTCTCCAGGGACTGGGGTTGCAAATTGCATTGGTAGAATGTAACCTTACGTATGACTAAAGAAAAAGCTTCAGTGAAATAGGAAAGATGTGTGTGGTGCAGCAAATCAAACCTCCAGCTGTGTAAACAGATCAATAAACTGATTTGTGTTTGCTGACCAAAAGAAAAATCTAATTGCAGGTACTCCATATTCAACATTTGTGGTGAAACTAGAGTAATTGGAATAATGAGAAATCCAATGTGCTTTTGTTTGGAGTTTATTCTTCTTTAGGATTCATTAAACTGGACGGGCCTCTCAAGGCTGGTTATGTATCACAGTTCCTAGGCCCTCAGACTTCATAGATTTCTAAATTCCAAATCATCACATTTGCCATATTTTAATAAAACTTGGAAAGATTGAAGTAATACTGTTCCTGATGTTTAGAGGCTCACATCACTCACCAAAATCTCATTTGACTGAACTTTGAATGCATCTGGACAGCAAAATAGTTCCTAGGTTGCCTCAAATTACAGGTTTCTGCAATTACTTACACCTGGAAGAGAAAATAATGCTCTCCTGCATGTCCTGAAGATGTATTTCCAAGTACTGTTGTGCCAGTTCTCAAATACTTTTCATTTGAGCATCTCTTGCATTTCTTTGGATTTAATAAAAAAGAGGACGGAGGTGCTGGCATGATTGTATTTCTGTGAGAGACCATATTCAGAAAGGTAAAAGGTTTTAGGGTAAGAGGGGAAGAAATACCCAGTGAAAACCATGAGATTGGAGTTGCGTGGATGTGTTTTCTTCATCTGAGGGGGACAAAAGCTTTTTCAGGGAGGGTATCTTAAGTCATTTCAATTGCCAGCAACAGAAATGAAAATGGTAGTGAAGAGTTCTTAAAAAGTTACTGCACAGAGAGCAAATTGTCACCTGCATTTACCTTCACTTTCAGTTAAAGTTGGTACATTTAATAGGTGTATCATTGGCCTAGATGTCCCATTAGGATTGCTTGGAAGTGGAAAATGAGTCTTTGAAGGAAACAGAGTGGAGTGAGCTGTGGCTCTTGGGAGAAGGAGAAGGAAAGAAGGAATTGGGGGTCGATGGAGTGTAGCCAGGTAATGATGAATTTGTGATTTAAACTGAATGCATTGCTGAAAGGGGCTCATAAAAAAAACTACAGAAAATGGGTCTTTAAAAGCTTTTCAAGGCAAGCTTGGGAGAGTGGAGGCAAAACCTTGTGTTGCCTGGGTTTCATTTGGATCTGTCCATCAGTGGGAGAGAGAACTCCAAGGTCTGCAGCTGGAGATGCCGAGTGTGAAGGGAAGGTGATGTGCTGCCAGTTGACATATGGTACCACCTGGGATTAGCCAGGATTATGCCAATGAAGATTAAATCCTGCAAGTTGATTCCCCTTGCTGTTATTTAACAAATGGAGTACCTTATCCAAAGTGTGTTGGGAATCTCTAGGTTTGCAGTGTGATTTATACTCTCTCATGGCAGGGCAGATTCAGCTTTTTGGTTCTGTTGTTGTGGATACCATGGAAGCTGAATTTCTCAATGGTCCATCAAAACAGACCAGTGTGTTCAGTTACAGTTGAACATTTATCATGGATTGCCTGATTAATTTTAAAAGGATTTTTGTTATTTTATTTACCTTCTTTGTAAACAAACACTTTCATGAGTCTGTGATCAAAATTTGTCACTGTTCTCTTCTAACAAGCACCTGTTTTTTTTCTTACCATTCATTGCCAAGGTGCATTTCATCAGCTAAGAAAAAGTCATTTAAGGCAGGTTGTGACAAACTAATTTTATTTATATGTTTTATTATAACTGTATTCTTTATAAAGCAGTGGACAAGGGAAGAGGAAATGGCATCAAGTTGTGCCAGGGGAGGTTTAGATCGAATATTAGGAGAACGTTCTTCACTGAAGGTGTGGTCAGGCTCTGGGACAGGGTGCCCTGTCCCTGGCAGTGGTGGAATTGCCATCCCTGGAAGTGTTCAAAAGGCCTGTGGATGTGACACTTGGGAAATGGTTTAGGGGTGAACACAGCAGTGCTGGGTTAGTGGTTGGACTCGAAGATCTTCAAGGTGTTTTCCAACCTTAATGATTCTATGACAGAAAAGCTTGAATGTTTAGAATTGTTTTTTTGTTTGTTAATGGATTTCATTCTTGAAATGTTGAGTGGAGTGAACTTTGACTTTGTTTCAAGCACTGAAATGGTGTCTGATCTGCAGGAGAAGGCTGTGCCTCCTTCCTGAGCCCTGAGTATTTCCATTTCTATTCTGGGTGTGTTCAGGAACATTTGTAGTTTTTTATTCACATAGCAGTATTTTCTTTACATCAAGTAGTTAATATCATTTTCAGTCTCTTGTCTTGCATAGTTACTGGCAGTGATCATGTATCCCACTTCAGCTGAGTAAGCCAGACTGTTTTAGTCCTTGTAAAATAAGACTGTGGTACCCTGATCACCCTCACAGCCAGTTCCTCAGCTAAAGCTCAAGTTCACCTTTCCTGCATTGACAGGCCGTGGGCCAGGAGCAGTGCTGTAACTTTTACACCATTCTCCTTTTCATTAAAAAATCCTCCCAGGGCTCTGTTCTCTTGCTGGTGCCTTGAGTCTTTTGAAAAGAAAATTGCTTTCTGTAGCAATGAATTACAAACCTCCAGAAAATCAGGACATACCTTTTTTAGACCTTCTGCACAAGAAAAGGACATTATTTCTGGTTGTACAGTCAGTGAACCCTGAATTTTAAAATAGCTGGGTGCTTTTCTTCCTCACCCAATGAAGAGAAGAATGAGAGAAATGGAATAGCAGACTTTTGCTTTTTTAACTAGACATGGGTGGGTCCACTCAGCTATATGTATGTCACCATTATTATATGGAAATCTTAATTGCAGGAATCTGCTCAGACTGTTTCTTAATGCAGTTTGGGATGTGATCTCCACAGACTTGAAAAATTCATTATTGGTGGTTTCAGGACAGATGAAACCCCCCAAAATACCCTGTGATTGCAGAAAACTTTTTTTCCCTGGCTGCATTCACCACTTGGGGTTTTCTGCTGGCTGTGCTGCCTCTTCCTCTCTACTCTTACTATGGATTTTGTCACATTTTTCTGCCCAGCTTTGTCCACGTCCACAGCCCAGCCTTCACCTCATGCTGAATGAAATGTTCTCACTTCCCACCTTGATGCAAATACAGTATTTTGTCAGAAATGAAACAATTCAACATTTGTGGCTGTAGGTGTTTGACTCATAAGTTGTTATGGCCATTCTTGGGTGTGCTGGGAGGATATTTATTATAGGACTAATTAATTATTTTGGGCATATTTCTTTAAAACTAACATATTGCAAAACAAATTCCTTCCTCTTTCCATGGTAAACATTATTAAAGATTTCTTATATCTAACATTTCTATATATTTAGAACATTTTATGAGGCTGTTTCCAGCTGTGCTGAGCTGCTGTTCCAGGGTTGACCAGTAACAATATCTAAATTTCCATGTGGGAGTGAGACCAAGTTCCAGAGCAGAAAATTCTGCCTACTTTTGGTTCCAGGATCAGTGCAGAGGTCAGTGCTTCCTCCCTAGTGCCTCAAGTTGAAGAGTCAGAAGAGCCCTGTGGGTCTGGTGTGAGAATCCATCTGTGAGTGACAGGGCTCCTGTTCCTGCTGTAATGGTTTTGGTGGATAGAAAGCATTTGGACAGGGGAGGGTCTTCAGTGAGATACAGAAATGTACAGATATGCTTCTGGTGATAGTTGTAGGATTTTGGAAGGCTGTGTGGGAAGATGAGGTCCAGCTGGAGCAGGACATGGGTCTGGAGCCTGTGTGTGTCATGGTGCAGCCCCTGGAGCAGGCACAGGCGTGTGGGTGGGTGTGTGACTGAGAGTGTGACTGCTGGAGAACATGGAGCTGGACGGGGGAAAAGGGCCTGGAAGCTGGGGGTGTGTTTCTTTAAGGACAAAGACAAAATTCCAGGAGGATCTGCGGACCAGATGGAGAAGTCCCAGCCACTGCTGGAGAGGTGGTTGGATCTGGGGGTTGACTGAGACCCTGGAGTGTGTGCACGTGGGTGTGTAAGTGCAGCATGGAGGGTCAGCTACTGAGTGCCTGAGCCCAGCTGCTGGAGGAATTTCTCTGCACCTATGTACCTGCAGATGTTTTCCACTAATTCAGCCTCTCCCCCAAACACGAAATAGTTGTGTCTCGTTCTCCTTGGGCACATACTACTGGTTACAGCTTGGAAGATTTGAGGATAAAAGGGAGAAGGGAAGCAGCAGAATGCCTCAAAGCGCCTTGCAGACATGAGAGGAATTCATTAATAGCAAAGCTGTGCCGGGATGTTTTATTCCAACCACCTCTTTTGTGTTTCAGCCCTGGCCCAGCGTGTCCAACCTGGCCAAGGATTTCATCGACCGCCTGCTCACGGTGGACCCCAGCGACAGGATGACGGCCCTTCAGGCCCTGAAGCACCCGTGGGTGGTCAGCATGGCAGCCTCCTCCTCCATGAAGAACCTGCACCGTTCCATCTCCCAGAACCTTCTCAAGAGGGCCTCCTCCCGCTGCCAGAGCACCAAGTCAGCGCAGTCCACCCGCTCCAGCCGCTCCACCAAATCCAACAAATCGCGGCGTGTGCGGGAGCGGGAGCTGCGGGAGCTCAACCTGCGCTACCAGCAGCAGTACACGGGCTGAGCACCCGCCCTGCCGCAGTCCCCTCTGCGCTGCAGGTGTGCACACACTCGGTGAGGAGCAGCCAGCTTCCTCCCTCCCTCCCTCCAGGCGTTCCCCCCGTCCATGGGGAGGTGTCCCCCTCACCCCGTGCGGAGGAAAGGGAACCCTGCGGTGGCCGTCCCACCCTGCGAGCTGTGCCACAGACGGGGGAGTCCTTGTGGGCTTGGAGCCTCAAGGAATGCACGAATTAAGGAGCCACGTGGGGAGAAGAGCTCTTTGTGTAGCCCAGGAGCTTGGTTGTTCATAGTTATTTATTAATTCCGGAGCGTTTCGTTTCTCTCACTTGCGTATGGAAAAAAGAAGAAATGGCTTGGTGTGTCTGTGCAGGCACGTCCGTGTGTGCACATACATGGGTGGGGGTGTGTATGTGTTTAAAAATTATGTATACACGGATTTTGAGCTGGTTTAGTCAGACTCCGTGGTGCCTTTGCAGAGAAGCTGAATGAGTCATGTGCAGTTAGAAGTGGGATAGCTCTGACTCACTGCTGTGCTGCCCACCAGCTCCTCGCCAAAGAGATGCCAGACAGCAGTTTTCCACGAGGGCTGGGAAGCTGTGAGGTTTCCCCCAAGGGCTCCTGATGACGTCAAGGGCTCACTTGCCTGATGACATCAAAGGTTTACCCCTGGAATTGTCCTTTCCCTGTTTGCAGCAAGACCACTGCCTGTCACGCAGGGTTTGTTGTTCTTGTGGCTCTGTTGTGTCTCTGACACGTTACACACCTTACAAACTTCCAAAGAAGATTGAGAGGGTTGAGTTTTTTTGTGCTAAGGGGAAAAAAGAGGGGGGAAGTATTAGGGATGTGCTTCCCACTCTAGGGTTGGGATGGGCTATAACCACTGTAAGCACAGTGTTACCCACCATGTCTCTGCACCAGAAGTTTGGTGGTTCCAGGCTGCTCCCTGCCTGCAGATTTGACAGGGCTCCCCTGCTTTGTGTGCCTGTGTTGCCCCAGCACTGCCATCCCTGCTTTGGGACAGGGGTGGTGGGAGCTGTTGGAGTGGCCACAAATGGCTCCACAACATCAGACTTCAATAGTGGAAGCCCAGTCTGGGAGCGTCAGCAGTGACAATACCCTGGAGACATTGTACAAATGTGAGGGGTGACTTAAGTTCACCAGGAAAAAGCTGCCTTTCAGGGGCCCTTGTGCTGTGTAGGTGATGAGGTGGCCTCTTACAAAGGACTCTCAGGGGAAGTGGGGGCTGCAGAGCTGAGCTTTGTGCAAGCCTGCTGAGATATCTTCCCAGCTTGTTAGAGCAGCAAAATGGGGCTGATGGCACAGGCACAGGATGGATTTGGCTTCTCATGGTAGCAGAGACAAGATCAGCAGAGAGGGAAAATGCTGGGGTTTGAAACTTCTTACGAAGCCACTTTAGATTCCCAAGTGCAGAGCATAAAGCCATTTGCTTTATGCTGTGCAGGCAGTCCAAGCTCAAGGGGCTGGTGAGCTTGGCCTTTTCTTGGGATTGATGCCTTTACCACGGTGTTTCAGTGTCAGCAGGGCTGAAGTAGTCAGTCACATTCCAGGGAGCTCTCACAGTCTGACTCCTAGTCAGCAAAAAGCAAAGCAGCTTTAATGGAAGAAGATTTGAGTTTTCTGTGCTAAGGCAAAAAAAAATAAAAATGGGGGCTTTCTGGGAGTGTACTTCCCACCCCAAAGGTGGGATGGGCTGTAAAGACATGTAACCAGCCTGGTATGCCCAAGCATGTGGTGGGGAATACAGCAGAAAAAGCTTGAGGACAGCCACTGTGTGTAGCAGGAATGAATTTGAAATCCTTTGTGTGGTTATTTTGAAAACCTCTCATCCTTTGCAGGCTGCCCTTTCTCTGAGCTCATCCTACTATGTCACGTGCAGTCTTTCTTCCATCAGCATTAAGAGATACTGCAGAATTCCCCA
The DNA here is from genome assembly GCA_013397245.1 of Thryothorus ludovicianus. NCBI lineage: Eukaryota > Metazoa > Chordata > Aves > Passeriformes > Certhiidae > Thryothorus > Thryothorus ludovicianus. Next base: position 127,492 of record VZTB01002865.1, on the reverse strand, counting down.
AATTTGTTCTTTCTTCAACTCTGTGGACTGCAAACAAAAATATTTTCGGCAGCTTTTACCTCCTCATATTATTTTTCCCTAGTTTGTTACCATGACCTATAAACTAGATGTGATTTCTGACAGAGCAGGCAGCTTGCTCCATTTTGCTTCATGAACAGTTCAGTGTCCCTCATGGTACTGCAAACAGCTCTGCAAAAGCAGGAGCCCCTCTGAGGCCAGTATGAGCTGGACTGTGGGAGCCCTGCAGGTCCAGTGGTGGCAGGAGGCTCCCTCGGAGCCCTTCTGGTCCTGAGCCATTACTTGAAGAGGCTTTGGTGTGTTTGGAGCATCACTCCAGGCACTGATTGCTTTTACCTCCTGGCTGCTCCCATGGCCTTCCCCAGATTATCCTGCATGTTCATCCATAAAACAGGGATTTTGCCTGTGTGAGGGGTCAAACTGATGAACTGAGCCAAAACCTCTAGAATTGAGACCCTTCCCCTTAACCACTAGACTGTCAAAATGTACAGGCATCATGCAGGTGTCTGCCCAGGCTGTTCCTTTATCCTTCTCTTATTGGATGAGGAATACATAAAGTTCTGGGTTCACCAGGCTTATTTCTCCACCTTCACAAAGCAGAACAAGAATCTTCTCATCTGTGACAATTTTTGCTTCACTGATCTTTTCCACAATTGTTTCTTCACCAGGAAAAGTTTGGAGCGATCATTGGTGGTTCCTTTAGGCTGGAATATGTTTTGGGAAGCAGGAAGTTGCTGTGTGGGCTCCTGACAGTGTCAGGTTTTGGTGGTGGTGCTCTGGGACTTGGGGTGAATTGACAGAAGGGAGGATCCATCACATACATGAGAATACTGGATAGCTGCAGCTGCCCCTCCGTGGTGTCAGGGTGTCTGCAGTCCTTGGGCACTCCACTGCTTGGGAACTGCAGGAGGAGGACCAAGGCCATCCCACAAAGAGCTTTGGCTTTTCTGAAAAAAAGAACTCTAATTCTTTTCACAAGTGCAACATTTTCTTGTTTGCATGGAAAAATCAGAGTAAACTTGGGAAAAATCTTGACAGGCTTTCCTTCCATTGTTCACATCTTTTTCTAAATCCAGTGTTCACAGGAACTTTGCAGCCAGACAATAATGTGTGAGCAGAGGGGAGATGAGCAGAGCTCTGTCCAAGTGACCTTGGAGTCCTCAGTGATCTTTCACTCAGTCTGAAAAACTGTGATGGTCAAAATGCCACGTTGGAAAGTCCAGCTTAAGAACAATTCCTCAGGTGCTTATATTCTTGCAAGTGGGACTTGTTTTCAGTTGGGTCTGGTGTGGAGGAGGACAGGAAAAGTGCTGTATTTCTGAGCCATAGTCCAGGTGCCTTCAATCTGTCCTCTGAAAAGCTCTTCACTGTGAATTACCTTGATCATCTGTCTTCATTCCACAGGAGCAGCTCAGTGCTCAGTTGGTCTTAAGTCTCAGGAGTTTACACTTTTCAGGAGTGCCTTTTTTGGGGATTTTAGAAACTAAAATCTCTCTGAAATGGTTTTTTTTTCTGCTCTTTCATTTATTTTTTTTAACATCCTTCTTTGACTCTTAATGGTGGTTCTTAATTTGGCTCTCAGAATGTTATTTTGGAAGCCTTCCTCTGGCCCTGGGTGTGCAGGGAGGACAGAGGTAACACCTGCTTGTTCCTGACCAGCACCGAATGCAGTCTCTATCAGCTGGGGTGCTAATCTGAGTGTTTTGTGGCTCACGCAGGGGAAATGGAGTTGGAATGACATCTAGTGGCAAATTGTGGTGTGTCCTTGTCCAAGCACAGCCCTCTCTGGGTGAGGTGCTCTTTGAGGAGTAAAGGGAATTAGGGTGTTTTGTCTTTTGGAACTTAGCAGTACTGTGTAAAACAATTCCATCCTTTTTTCCTGGTAGTTCAGCTCTCTCTTGGAGGAGAGAATTACAACTTCAAAGAATGTGGCCTGTTGGTTCCTTGAGTTTTATTATTTTTGTTGAGGGTTATTGGAAGAGAATGTGAAAAAGTCTTCCAGAAATTGTGTTAGTGAGTCTAAAGGTTCACATCCAGGTTTTTGCGTGCGTAGTGTGTTTTCCTAAAACTGCAGTTACCAGTCCATGTTTGATTTACTTCTCACTCAGGCTTCTGAAAATCTTAACACACCAACCCAGAGGGGATAGAAACCGCCCATCCCTCGGCGCTGAAGAAGTCTGTGCTGTTTAGCACTGCAGTTGTGATAGCATCCAGATGCTGCTGCTCTGTGTTGTTCTTGGAAGCACACAGCTGTACGTGAAGGGAAGCTGGAGAGCCTTGTGAGCAGCTTAAGCCCAGACAAGAGGGCTCAGACCTGCTGGCTTTGGTGGTGATGTGGAAACCAGCTGCAGTGTAGGGCCTGCTTCACGTGTTTGTTCTGGATGTGATAAACCCTCATGCTCTTCTTTGGAATCTGGGCACTTCCCTCTTTTAGGCCAGATACTTTCTGTTCTGGTGATTTACACTACTTCTGAGGCCCTGCTCCATTCCTCAGTCCTGTTTTCTACCCGGGGGTTTGGCTGCAGTACTAAGAGAGTCAGCTTTTATCTGGTGCACAAACTGGAATAGGAATGATGGTTCACTTGGCTGCTGGGCAGCAGCTCTGGGTTTGGCTCTGCAGGAGCTGTGGCAAGTCCAGGGGCAAGGTAAAGGCTTTCCTGTGATGCCTTTGAGGGCCTGCAGGGCAGGCTCAGCTCAGTCTTGTACCACATAGGGCAGCTGCTGTGTGGCTGTGACAGGCTTCTAGGCTGTGTGGGGCCATATTATTTTAAGTAATGAAATTAAAGATTTGGGGGGTTTGAGATGAGATAAATTAAAATCTCAGTTGTTTGACTTAATTTGGTTTTCTAAATGATGCAAAGTAATACAGACATTGTCTTCTTTGGCACCAGTGTGAGCCCTAGAATTTGCAGGGAGGGTGGTTGTGTCCCAGACTCTCACCCACTCAGCTTTCTCCTGGAAAGTGTCACGAAGTGCCTGGACCACTCAGTGCATGTACCCAGTCCTAAGTTGCCTTCACCACTCTTGGGAGGGTTTTGGTGCTTTTTTTGACCACTCAGTCTCTCCTTTCACCCTGGATTTGGAGTGCAGCAGTCCAGGGCAGGTGCCTGCAGGTCAGCAGTGCCTTACTGTGCAGGAAACTTCCCAAGGCAATAAATGTGAACACCAGGGATGTACAGTGGCGAGCGGCATCGTGGAGCTCAGGAGCTCTACTGGTGGCAATTGTCCCTTGTCCCGCTGTCCCCCGTGCCTGGTGACACTGTGGATCCCTCGTGTGTGACGAGCAGGCTCTGGCTGCTGTTGCAGAGGTCGTTGCACTGCGTGTCTGTGAATGTGGAATGGATGTGTGAGGCAGATCATGGCTGTGTTAAGAGCTCCTGCAGGGACACACAGATGCCTTGAGCTTTCCTGTTGCCTCTCACTGCGGAAGGAAACCTCCTGGGAAGCCCTTGGGATCGCAGCTCTTCCGGCACTTGGTGTTATTTTTGGTTGCCCAGCTTCCGGTGCTGGGTTGGGACGGTTTGGAAGCGACTCCGGTCTCATCCAGTCGGTTTCCTCATGGGACTGCCTTGAGAAGTGTCCCACTCCCTGCCTTGCCTTTGGAGCCCTGGCTTTACTCGAAGGACTGTCCTGTCAGAGGAGGTGGGACCCATTGTAATTAGTCTGTAATGTTCAAATTAGAGTGTACAGAATTATTTATTTGGTGTACTCGGTCTGCTAAAACATGTCCATGTATTCTGTGTACCCCATGGCTCTGCTGTCCTTACTTCTGTCTGGTGGCTCACCCATGGGCTGGTTGCTGGAAGGCAGCGATTTCCAGGCTGGGAATGATGCTCAGTAAGTACATGGAGAGTCAGGAGGTGCTCACCCCTCTGCTACGTTCTTACATCACAGCAAGAGGTACCAAAGTGCCCATCACAGGGTTTTCTGGTTTCTTTAACGCAGCTGGCAGGCCAGGAGCTGCCTAAGGGAGACCTTGTGCAGGGCTGGGATGTCCATGGGATGCCCTGGATGAGGCAGGCACTCAGCCTGTTGTTGGAAGGTATGGTTGAGAGGCTGAACAGGCACCTTGGGACATTCTTTTTATTTTTCTTTGGCTGCAAGGTGGTAGACTGAGCCAGAGGAATGCTCTGGTTTGCCCACAGTCACTCATCACCTCTCCTGTTTCACTCTGAGCAGCTTTTATGAACCAACAGGAAAACTTGTAGTATCAAGTGAACAATGCACACCCCTCTTGAGCCACTTCCTCTCCAGGATTTTCCAGGGGCAGGGGACCCCATCCTTGTGGTGGCAGAGCTGACAGAGATCTTGGCACACAGACCAGATGACCTATAGTGCTGCAGTTGGTCATTGCTGTTTGAAGTTCTCTGCAGCAACCAGTTCTCTGCCTGCATGGTCCATCCCCACAGCTCTGTAGTTCACTTGCCTTTAAGGTCAGTTAGATGCTCCCTGCAGAGCAGACCACTAAATAAAACTCTTACCCAACCAAACTAAAATTGGTTAGCCCTAAGCTTTACTTGAGCAGATTTTTATTTATTTTAACTCAATGATATGGGCCAGATTATCTGTGTTTGCCCTCTGTTGATGTTCCATATCCCTTCCTATCAGTGTGTCCCTGTGTAATGTCACATTCTCTGCTTAATAGAGTGATTGCATTTTGGGATCTGTGATTCACACAGCAAAGGTGTTGTATCACCTTCACATCACTGGTAAGGAAAACTAAACCTCACCTCTCATGCTGGGACAGTCTGATCCTGCTTCCCTCCACAGTGCCCTATCACCAGCTCTATTTTGAGCTGCTGGGAACTGGGTTGTAATTCACTCAGCATGTGTCTTGCTACTCCCATGTCACACAAGACTTTTTTTTCCACCAGGAATTGTCTCAAGAACCCATTTTAGTAAAGGCCTGTCACGTGGCCTTGAAATTTGTTTTCAGCTTCAGATTTTCCTTTGCAATGGCTTTCAGTTTCCTGCTGTTACCTGGCAGATCTGCAGGTGTGAAGCAGCGTGCTGTTCTCCAGCCATCCCCTTCCACCTTCCCCAAGAGCTGGAGCTGCCCGTGGCACTTCTCCCTTTCAGCTCTGTGTTCCCAGCTGCTACACAAGTCATGGCTTTAAACTGCAGGCAGGGGTCCTTTAGGATCCTGTGCACCCACCAACAGCCACCTTCCACTGCAAGCTGAGCAGTGCTTTCTGGAGCTGCAGCTACACAGTCCCTGGGCCAGTGGAGCTCACACCTGGGCCAGTGGGAGGACCATTCTCCCAACCTTCAGCACTGCTTGGGTTGGTACCAGGGTGTGCTTGAAGACCCCCTGAGCAGCCCTTGAGCCACAGCCAGCTCTGCTCCCCCTGTGCCTGAGCATTCTGACCTAGTTTGGCAGTTCCCCCTGGGTCCCAGCTGGGCACCAAGCTCCAGCTCCGGGAAGTGCTGGGGTTCAGGAGAGGAGCACGAGGTGCCCCAGGCTCCTCCATGTGCCTTCCACCCTGCTCTGCATCATGAGAAGAAAGGATCCAGAGGCAGTGCTTGGCACAAGCAAATGCTGATACTTTATTAATCCCAGTGAAGGGATCACACTGGCAGCAGCTTTATCCCTGAGCAACGACGGCGTCGATCCAGTTACGGAACTGGCTGACACGAGTGTACATGGCCGGCGTGTTGATGTTGCAGTTGGAGGTTCCCCAGGAGACAATGCCAATCAAGGTCCAGCCGTTCCCAGTCTGGTACACCAGAGGTCCACCAGAGTCACCCTGCAGAGAATATTCCTGCTTAGTGCTCCTGGCTCATGCTTCAAACCGGTCTCTGCCACCCCAGCCACCTGATCCCCTGCACACAGCCAGGTACTGTAGCTTAAATATCTGACTCCATAAGAGCAAGGCCCCACGTACCCTGCTCCTTCACCCTCCCTGTGATGCAATGGGAGCTCAGGAAAACCCCATGTATCCTCCTCCACCCACCCTGTGGGGCAGGAGCTTGGCTCTTACCTGGCAGGAGGTGGCACCAGCCCCACCGGCACAGATCATGGCGCTGGTGATGCGATTGCCCCAGTACTGCATGCACTGGCTCTGGGAGATCAGGGGCACGGTCACCTGCTGCAGGACTGTTGCCAAGGCTTGGGCTAGGGGAAAGAAGCACCATTAGATCACCTCAGTGTCTGTGGGTCTCCTGGAGAGCACACAGGTGCCTCAAGCGAGCTTCCATTGGTCCATGGGTGCTGCCATGCAAAGGACTTTCCTCCTCCATGCCAACAAATCCTTTCTTCCCCAGGATCACCTCGTGCAGGTTTGTGCCTATGCACAGTCATCCCTGGGTTACACACCCACCCAGCCCCTGAGCACACACCTACACCCATGTGCACACTGGCACTCAGACACCACTGCCCAGCTCCCCCCTTCCCACATGTACAGGAGATGTCACCCCCAAAGGCATCCCTGGACCCTCAGAGCCCTGAAGAAGAAGAGCAGCTACACCCAGCCCTCCCTGAAGCTGCAGCTGACGTACAGTTGGGGTTGGTGCGTCCCCAGCCGGTGGTGACAGCCCGGGCATTGCTGGGCAGGACCAGGTTGGCAGGGGCCAGGCAGATGGTGGACACACGGGATCCCAGCTGGGCGGGCGAGGACAGCCTCAGCAGGGTGATGTCGTTGTTCATGGTGTTGGGGTTCCAGCCGGGGTTGGTGATGGCCTGCAGAGGGAGAAACCCCAGAGCTCTTGATGCCTGCCCTGCAGGAGCAGCCACAGCGCGGAGCTGCAGCCCCGTCCCAGGCCTGCGGCCGCCGGGCTCACCCTGGACACGGTCTTCACTTGGACAGCCTCAGCATTGGAAGCCAGGCTGTATTCCCCGAGGACAACAACGTGGGTCCTTGGGCTGTGAGAGGTAAGAGGGAGTCAGGGGCATGTGTCCAGCCAGCACCCTGGGTGGGAGCAGCACTGGGGGCAGCCACGGGCACGAGGAGCCCAAGGGAAGCCACCATGGGGACAACTGGGGAGGAAGCCCTGGGCTGCTCAGGCCTTTGGGGCTGACCCAAGTGCTGCTCAGAGGTGCCCAGCACGCTCCCAGCCCCTGGCCCTGCCAGTGGCACTGGCGTGGGCTGGCCAGGCATCGCTCCTTACTTGAAGTTGCAGTGGGCAGCTGTGACGACCCAGTACTGGTTGATCAAGGAGCCGCCGCAGAAGTGGGATCCTGTGCGGGTCTGGGGAGGGAAGAGGGAAGAGGAATTGGGGCTGGGCAGGCTGGACACCCCCAAGCTGGGGACAGGCAGAAGTCCCCTTGGTGCCCAGCTGGCTATGCCAGTGCTTAGGGCAGTGCCCAGGGAGCGGGAGGGTGCTGTACCTGCAGGGACACCTGCCAGGGCCATGAGCCGGGCACAGCGTTCTGCCCATTGACAATCCTCTCGCTGTAGGCCACCGAGGGACTGAAAGACGGCACTCCGCAGCCTGCAGGAGAGGCACAGGGGCACAAGGGTGACCCAAAAGCTCAGGGCGTGATTCTGGGGGCTGCCTGTGCTGGTGGCTCTGTGTCACCCTCCCTGGCATCCTGCTGCACCCCGAGGACCTTCCCTCACCCATGGGCAGAGCTTACCTGAGACAGCGCTGGCAAGGGCCAGGCAGGCAACTACCCACAGGAACGCCATCCTGAAAGGAGATAGGCTGGACCCCTGAGGACCATGAGCTTTATAGCAGCCAGGGAGCCACGTGGCTCATAGCTGGCCAGATTAAGGTCTCCCTGTGGCCTTGTGCATGTACCATGCCAACCATGCCACACACAAACAGGGACGTGGGAAGGTACTGTCAAAAGACACCTGGAGGGTTTGGGCTTTTGCTGTCATGAGTTGTGTAAGTTCTGACTGCAGCCCGTGGAGCTCGAGCAGGAGAGCACCACAGGGCTGTGGTGGAGGGCACAGGAGGCTGGTTGTGAGCACACAGCTGGCATGGCAATGGGGCTGGACATGCTGGGATGGGCACCAGTGCCTGGGGTGGGAGGTCATCCCATGCTCAGACTTACTTCAGATCTCTTGGGACTAGACTGTTTTTCCATATGGCCTGAATCCTGGCCTGGGCCAGAGCTGGTTGCACCTGGATGTTCCCAGGGCTCAGGGCCACCCTTTGAACCATGTCCATGGTGCAGGTGAACAAGTCCCAGAGCCAGGGGGGGCGGTGGGGAGGGCAGACACCTTCCCAGGCAGGTGGGAGCTGTGGGCAGCTGGGCAAGCACACCATGAACCCCAGGGAGGGCAGTGGGCACCTTCCCGAGGTTGAGCCCTTCTCTGAGCATCCCTGTAGCACTGCAGCCCCCTGACCCAGGGCTGGGGAGCACTCGGCCCCCTCTGTCCTGGACAACAGGGTATGTAGAGCCTGCATCATCCCCTGGGTGATCTGGGCTGGCACAGGATGCAGGGAGCCAGGTCTGGGGTGATGCTGAATGTGGGGATGGATCCCTCCCTCTCTGTGCCACCCACATACCCTGATCCCTGCCCCAACCCGCCAGGGAGCAGAGCCTGGACACTGGGGAGCGAGTGCAGAGCTTAGGCCTTTATTTCCAGCAGTGGTACCATGCAAGGACAGTGGGATGTGGCCCATCCCAGGGTGGGAAGCATGGCAGAGCATGGAGGTCTCCCTGGGCACTGCAGGGGCTGGGCACAAGGGTGTAGGCAGACACAGACTGCTCCTGATCTTCATATGGCACCTGGGAGGAGATGCCAAGGGCTGGGCAGCAGCAGAGGATGGAGGGAGAGCCAGTGCTCAGCGTGCTGCTGCCCATCACGCAGGAACCTTGGAGCAGGACAACACACCAGGCACAAGCACACTCTTCATGCAGCTCGAGAGCCTCCAACTCCAATCCCACCTCAAATGCTGGCAAATGAGCCAGAGCCAGGAGTCTGGCAGGTCAGCAGGAACTCAGAGCTGTCCCTTTGTGCCAGCAGGGATAGAGCTGATGGCACTGTCCAGGGTGGGGAGATCACCTTGTGCCCTTCTCTGTGAGTCACTGATGAGCTGGCTCAGCTGCTCCCCCTGGCCATGCAGGGCCGAGCTGGGTGGAGCAGCAACACCCAACCCGAGGGCTGAGCCCAGAGGACCTTCTGTGCTGAAACCCTCCTGCCAGCCTGGTCCCAGCAAGGCTCCAGTCTGCCTCCGAGCTGGAATTGTAACAGCCTCCATGGCTGGGACACTGGCTCAGGGGGCTGTCTGGAGACTTGGGCAAAGCCAAACATCCCTGCAGCCCCATGGAGGTGTGAATTTGCCCCAGCTGCAGATTCCATTCTGCAACTCTTCTTTCTCCTGCAGGCAATGGGCCAGGCCTGAGCAGCCCTCAGTCACTGTCCCAGCAGACCACCAAAATAGCTGCAGGTTGGATTTCCCCCAGTCCAGGTACCCCAGGGCTGGTTCTTGCAGGGGACAGTCTTCTCATGGGGCAAGACCAGAGGCGGATGGCCTTTTTCCAGACTGTCCCCAACACAGGACAAGGCGCTGTGTGTAGGGGCTGCCAATGTCACCTCCATTCTCACCACGCACGGCTGCAGAGCTGCCCCACACGGCCCCTACCTGGGGCCAGCAGGGCACCAGTGGCAGGCAGGGTCAGGCACACTTGCCCTTGCGAAGGCAGAAGGGCAGCTCTGGCACAGGAACCAGGATGGTGCTGAAGATGGGCCGGTAGCCCTCGGGCAGGACCTGGGGGTGCTGAGCCATCATTTCCAGCACCACGTGCCGCACTTCCTTGGAGACGTCACCGCGGATGTCCAGCAGGGTGGAGATGTGCTCATCACTGGGCAGAGAGCCAGGGGTGAGTCCGGGCACTGCTCGTGTCCTGCAAACCTCCCCGGTCCAGAGAAGCCAAGCCAAGGCCAGGAGAGTGCTGGTACTTGCACCAGGCAAAGCAGCATTTTCTTGAAAACAATCCCCCCAGACCTTTTGAATTTGGTTTTGACATTTCCAATTGGGTGTTTTGTCACTTTTCACAGTTTGCTTGGCCACCGAATACGGATGTGCAAATGCCACAGCAGAGCTGCTGGGTTTTTTACATCTTTGCCCTTGGGACTTTTCGAGAACCCCTCAAATCTGGAGCATGGGAAAAGGAAACCTCAAGGAGAAGGGGGTAAAGGCTCAGGTTTCTGCCTGCTCTGCTGTATCACCTCACAGGGTGCAGCCCAAGACTGGCTCTCCTGGGCAGGCTCACACCTGTCCCCTCCTGCAGGGAGTACCTTACCTGACATCGGGGTACTTGGTGATGAAGCCCAGCACCTCCAGGCTGAGTAGTGCTGGGTCCTTGAGGCAGATCAGCTCCCGCAGGGCAAAAACAGCCTCCAGGCTCTGCTGGCTCTGGTCCAGGCCCTGGGAGGGAAAGCAGCCAGATGTGAGACCCACAGGAGGTCACCGAGGTGGCTGGGACACAGCTGTGTCCTCAGTGCCCACGTGGGGACCTGAGTCCCTGCAGCAGGTGTCTTCCCACTCAGCATGTCCCACTCATCAAGGGCTGCTGGGCAGAGTGATGGTCCCCAGAATCCCAAATCCAACCAGTTCCTCCCATATTGGCCTCACAACCACCCAAGTGTTACAGCCCCATTTGCTCGTGGGCTGTGGGCTGGAGGGGAGCAGGGGGGTGAGGTGATGCTCCCTTTCTTGGCTCCCCAGAGCACCCAGGGACCTCTCACCAGGCCACAGAAGAGCTCCCGGAGCTGCGTGGCGTCCTGCAGCAGGCGGTGGCACAGCTGGCCCCGCTCCTCCCGGTTCTTGCACACCATCTTCCTCTGCAGGAGTGCCCGCAGGTACTGGCTCGCCACCAGGAGCTCGCTCTCCGCCAGCAGGAGCTGCGCAGGGGACAGCTCTTAGCCCTGGCACTGCCTGGCTGTGCGGACCCCGGCTCCCCAGGGAACGGCAGCGGCAAAAAGGCTGATACAACACCAAGCCGTGGGATCTCCGGGGAAGCCCCCTGATCTGGATTTGGGGGAAGCCCTGAACACCTCCGTGTGGCGGTGCTCTCTGGGCTGCTCCGGAGACTCTCCAGCGTTCCAAGCATCCTGCGCCCCACCACGGCCCTGTCCCGGCCTCCCTGTCCCACAGAAAAGCAGCCATTCGAAGGAGGTACCGTGAACACGGGTTTCCTGACGCGGGAGAAGTCCTTTGCATACTTGTCAATCACTTCACACATGCTGCCGACGAGCTGGGACCCGGAGAGCCACTTGCGGGAAGGCAGCTGCAGGCAGAGGGGCTGAAGGGAGCAGAGGAGCAGCGTCTGTGCCCTGCATCGTCACAGAGCTGCCAGCTCTGGGCAGCACAACACCCACAGCTGCTGCCTGGCACCTCGGCCACTTTGCCTTGCAAAGCCCCCAGGGCCCTGCTGCCAGCCAAAACTCAATGTGAAAACGGCAGAGTGGTTAAGGTTAATTATGGAAACACTGGGGCTGTCCCTCCCTGACACCCTGAGCACCTCATTTTGGGGCTTTATCTGGGTCATGATGCACACCTGAGGTGTGGGCAGTGAGCTGCTCCTCACATACTTGCTTTTGGCCTGCTGTGGTTTTGTTTTTTAATTTCCACTCCTCCCTACTTCCCTTGTGTAGACATAACATGATTTTTGATTTCCTACTCCCACCCTGCTGTCCTTGCTTGTCTTCCTGCTTGCAGGCATACACTCCTTCTGTCTCTGCTGAAGCCACTGGTGCCTGCAAGCTTTTCACCCTTTGGCTCTTCCTTTGTTTTCATGGCATTCAAGCCCTAAATAGTAATGTCGTTAATTATTCCAGGTTTTTGGTCCAGACTCCAGGAAACCTAAATTTGACTACACTAGCAGGAAGCGACTCGGGCAGTCACACATGGATTCATCTCCTCCACACAGACTTTGCTGCTCTGCAGCTGGTGTTGTGCCATGGAACAGCCAGAAGCAGTGGGAGGCAGCTCGGGGGGGCTATGGCTCCTGGTCTCTGTGCCTGAGTGATTTGGGGACCACGAGCCATCTGCCCCAGCGATACAGGGCGGTGCTGTTGGCGACAGACATCGGGTGGTTTATCAAGGTCTGGGGGACAGGCTGGCAGAGATGTCTGCAGGGTGATAGCAGGGTACAGAGTACATGGCAGGGACCCTGGGCAGGAATAAACTCCAGCCTGGGCTGTAGCAGTAGGGCTGCTACAGCCCTACTCTGTTCTTGCTGGGTTTGTCTTTGTTGAAGCCCTGTCAGCTTCAGGTGCTGGACCAACATACCTGCAGGTCCAGGAGCAGTTCCTCCAGCAGCAGCTGGGTGGCTTTCTTCTGCATCCTGTCTAGAGCAGCCTGGAGGGATGTGGGGACTTCTCTGCAGGCAGTGTCAGGGTGCAGGGAGGAGACAGAATTGCTAGGAGAGAGAAAAGAGGGTACAGGTAGCCTGGGAAGCATAGTGGGAACACTGGCCCCAGGGAGGATGGGGGTGGGTGCTGCTACAAGAGCTCTCAGGTGCTGGTCCAGGTTACCTGAGAGCCAGGTTGTTGTTGAGCACGGCCAGCAGGTGGGAGATGTAGAACTTGGGAACAGCCCGGTCCTGCTGGTGCTCCTTCCCGCACTGCGCCAGGGCTTCCCGCAGGCTGCAACACAGCGAGGCAGCTGTGACAGGCAGGCACAGCCCCAGGTGTCCCACCACAGGCACCTGGCCCTGGGCTGCTCCTGGGGGCACATGGACCTCCCACAACCCTCCCAGCTCCTTTCAGATCTTGCCACCAGACTGGAGAGTGACAGGTCCTTAGGCAGGGTGTGACAGTGGGACCCATTCTGGATCCCCTTGGGAGGGCTCAGCAGACAAGAATTTGAGGCAGCAGGCCCCAAGAGCTGATGCCCCCAAAGGCTGAGACAGCAGCCCCATGGGCAGACAGGTTGCTGAGCTCTGTGACCTGGATGAGCACTGGGTGTCCCACAGCAGATCTCCACCACCAGCTTGGGAGCCTTGGCCATGGCCCCAGGGTCTGTGAGGGTGGACAGGGGTGTGAGTGGCTCCACTGACCGGCCCAGGAATGCCTCAAGCTCCTCCAAGGCCATGTTGTAGATCTTCTGCTGCAGAGAGTTGGTGATCAAGGAAGCCACCTGGATGTTCTCATTCAGCATCTGCAGCAGAAGAGGAAAGTGGAGGTGATTCAGGGAGAGCCTGCAGGCCACAGGCTCCTGTTTGGGAGGTCTCAGCATGGCCATGCCCCATCTATACCCATGTTCTTGGGGTCCCACCTGCATGACAATGGCAGGCAAGGCTGACTGGAAGAAGCCCTCATGGTCTGTCTCAGGTTCCTCTTCCCTGAACCATTCCTTGAACTCCACCTCCAGGGTCCTCTGCATCCACTCAAACACACTAGCCTGCAGGATGGACACCCACCACAGGGAGCCCAAGAAGTCAAGTACAGACTCCCTTGAGACCCAACATAGCACAGCAGTGAGTCCTGGCCTCATCCCAGGCTCGTGGTCTGCAGCTGCTGTCAGAGCAGATGCTTGGTTCAGTGGGAGTCTCTGGGTACCTGTCCTGCTCACTCACCTTGACTTTCATCATATATCTCCTCTCTGTCTGATCCACAAGCTCAGAGGACATCAAGGGATCCAGAGCAGAAACATCCACTTCTGGGAGGAGGTCAGGGTGACCCATCATCTCTGGGCTGGAGGGCAGAGGTGGGGCAGAGCTGGGAAGGCCTGTTTTCCAGGAATTCCCACCTGTCCCTCTCCCCTCCTGGTCATCATCCCCTGGCAGCCAGAGATGCTCTCCCAACCCACCCACGGGCTGGTGAAAAACCCAGCTCTCCAGCTTGGTTGGTGCCAGGGTTGGTGCTGACCTGGGGTACACACGCAGCGCCCACTCAAGGAGGAGGAAGAGCCCTTGTTTGTCCAGGTCCTCCCTCAGGATCTCCTGGAGGTGGCTGGTGAGGGCCTGGTGGTAGGTGGCAGTGCAGGTGCTGAGGATGTTGTAGTGAGCTGGGACGCACTGGACCATCAGGTCCTTCACCACACGCAGCTCGGACACGATGTCCTTCTGCAGCGCTGCCAGGTGCTTGGCCAGCCCTGGCCCCTCAGCATCCATGCAGGGAGCATGGAAATGGGTTCCTGTGATGGTGTCCTGGAGGACCTGGTAGAACTTCTGCCTCCAGCCCTTTGGGCGGCCAGGGGGCAGGAAGGTGGCCTCCAAGAGCAGAGTATCATCTATTTTCTCCTCCCGCTCGATGATCCTCACAGCAGTGACAAAGAGAACGGGGTCTTCGCGCACCAGCCGCAGGCTGCTGCCCACAATGTCCCACAGCTGCTTGGCCAGGCTCTCGTTGAGGTCCTGCAGGCCACTGAAGTAGGACAGCACAGTTGCCTGAGCACTGGAGAGCCCACGGAGGTGCAGCTGGGAGAGGATGTCATCCCGGAGTTGCTCCACCATCATGAGCTCCACGTGGGCCTCCAAGAAATGCTGCCCATGGAGCAGCTGCAGGATATGGGAAAAAACCTCGTGGACTGTGGGAGAAGGAGAAGAGATGCCAGCACTGAGTGTGGAGAGGAGGGGTTTGCACCAGGGACAGGGATGCAGGTTATCAAGGAGATAGATGGTGAGGGGAAAGGTCTGGGGCTCTGGGAACACCATTGGATCAGGCCCTGGTGAAGCAGGGATATCTCCATTCTCCTAATTGGCAAAGCCTGAGTGACCTGCTCAGGCTTTACCACCAGCCCTGCACAGAGCCCGTGGACTGAGGCTCCCCCAGTGCTTTCCAGCCCAAACTGACCAGGACTGGGCCAGTGCCTTACCCGAGAAGATCTGGGGCAGCACCTGGACCACCGAGGCCAGCTGCACATGCTCCTCCATCAGCTCCCTCATCTGCTGGAGGCCCTGGAAGTGGTCTGCACTGTCGAGCAGGGCCCATCGTGCAGCCCCCAGGTCCTGGCACACGCTCTGCACCTCCTGGGCCGCCGACCGCAGCTGCTCCAGCCCCGCATTTACCCCCTCCAGGTAGGACTGGACAGTTGACTGGGGAGCAGAAAAGGATGGAGGGGCAGTGGAGCAGCTCCAGAAAGCAGGAGGACTCCACGCTGTTTGCCCCAGCTCTGCAGGATCTGTGTTGCAGGCACTTTCCTAGCCTCAAGTGGTCCAGGGTAAACAGTAATCTTTCAGTTGTAAAAGGTTACTTTGTTTCTGCAAAAGAGCAGTAGGTCACAGGGGCCCCATGTGCTCCCAAGGTGTGAAGGACCTCAGTGGCCATATAAACCCTCCTCCCAAATGGAGTGCCATCATTTGCAGCCCTGCAGTGGCACTGGCACATCTCCATGCCCTATCCACACATTTAACTCCCTGCTCCTGGTGCCAAGAATCACCAGAAGCAAGTTGCTTTCACTGAGGCTTCCCAGACAATTCATCCAGAGTCAGGAAAGGAGAAACCATCTCTAAAACTATCAGAAGAAAGTTGTGGTACTCAGACTGATTCACAGTCCTGAGGTTAATAATTCCTTGGGTCATGCAAAAGGGGAGGTGGGTGAGGAGGGAGGTGTGCAGGAGGACTGGGACAGTCCCAACAAATGTGTAGAGATAGAGTTTTCCCTGTGGAGACCCACAGACAGGGAGAGGTTGGAGCTCTGTGCCTCCTCCCAGGCATGGAGCAGGGCAGCTTTTGGGGCTGGGATGGGCAGTGATGGAATGTGCTGAACGTCCTTGGTGTTTTATTTTGAAGGATGGTCAGAGACACAGAAGACCCCTTTTAACACTTCAGACACTGCCTGAGGGTAAGCACAGGATGAAGGGGGTCTTCTCCTCCCAGTAATTGCACTTCACCCACCAAGTGCCAGCCAAAGGAAAAGATTTTGTCAAAAGAGGACGTAGAGAGGATTCATCGCACAAGAGGGGACCCTGGCTGGGATCCCTGCCTGAGGAGGGGGAGTGGCTGCAAGTGTCCATGGGACGGGCAAACACACACCTTCAGCCGCGACTGGATGGAGCTGTTCCTCTGCGTCTCTCGTCTCCGGTAATGCCCGAGCCCCTCCAGTTTCTCGGGGCGGTAAAACACCCCTGAAGCCCATTTCAGAGCAGCTCCTCTCGCCAGCTTCTCAGCCTTCTCTGCTTCCGGCCACTCCTCATCTGGGGAATGAAGCCAGGGGTCAGTGAGCACAACCAAGTGGGGCAGGAAGGGCCCCTGAGGCCAGAGGCAGGAAGCTCGCTGCCAGTGGACTTCCAAGCACACACGGACGTGGGAAGCTGGGCAGCATGGCACCAAGAGGGTCCTTCCACAAGGGCCCCCCAAGATGCCACCACCATGCCCGGGGTTGTCACAGTGGCTGTGGCAGCAAGAAGGCTGCCCTGGGGTGCTGTGACTCAGCCTGCCAGCTCAGACTGTCCCCAGGCCGAGTGCACATCCCGGCTGCTCCCCCAAACACAGTGCTGGGTTGTCTGAGGGGGGTCTGATGCCACTTGGGAAGCTGTCAGCAGGGTTGGGACTCCAGCAGTGAGTCAGCAGGAGGGACGGGGAGATGGCAGCTCTCGCAGGAAGGAGAGCCAGGCTAAGGTGAGGATTGGAGACTCCTGGTCTCCCCCATACCACCCATGCAGGTGTGTCCCCCTTGACACAGGGTCTGAAGCTATGCCAAAGAGCTCCTGGTTACAGTGGAGAGCTGAGAACCAGCACAGTTGTCACATACCATTCCCAGTTCCCAGTGCCTGGTTTCATCATTCCCCCACCCCATCCCATCCCCAGCCACTCCCTGCAGCCCCGCGGGGCTGTCACCCAGTGCCAAGCCAGGCTCCTGCTCTGCTGGGGAGCCACTGGCAGCCTTGGGGACCAGGGAGATTAGGGAGGAGGACAGCAGCTTTGAGGATGAGATGTGCGGTGAGCAGTACTGCCCCGGCACAGCTATCGCCATCAGGAAGCACAGCCAGGCTGTCACCCCGCAAGGACACAAAGCACCAGCCCCGGCACAGGGAAAAGGTCTAGGAGGGTGGAGGGGATAGTGAGGCAAAAGGCAGGGGAATTCCCAAAATGTGCTGCAAGCAGCAGCACCCCTTCCCTGCCCAGCTCGCCGGCTCCCCGGGGCGCATCATCCCCGTTACCTCTGGGGCTGGCGGCGCGCTCGTCCCCCGCAGACATGCCCATGGTGTCCAGGCTGCGCGGAGCTGCGGGGCCAGGGCAGGGCTGCGGAGGAAGCCGGCTGCCGTTTCCTCAGCCGGAGCAGCCGCGCTCCTCAGGGCCTCATTGTGTTCCCGCAGCCGCGCTCAGGACGTCAGGAACGGGGGGCGGAGGGGAGGGGGGACACGGGAAGGCACCGCGACAGCCGGAGGTCTGGGGAGTAGAAATCACGGGATCAAAGGATCGTTTAGGTCGGAAAAGCCCCTTAAAACCATCGAGTACCAACCGTTAGCTGCCAAGCCCACCACTAAACCATGTTCCTAAGTGACACATCCACACGCCTTTTTAATACATCCAGGGATGGTGACTTCACCACTGCCCCCGGCAACATTTTCCAGTGCCTGACCATCCTCTTAATGAAGAAATTTCCCCTAATATCCAATCGAACCCTCTCCTGACTCAACCTGAGGCAATTTCCTCTCGTCCTGGAGATCACACCCTGTCTACCCTCACCGGCACCCCCTGTTCTCCGGACACTCAGCCGTGTCCGTGCCCGCAGCGCTGCCCCCTCGCACCCACCCTGGCTCGGGGAGGACGGAGGGGTGTCAGACCGCAGCCCAACCACGGTGCGATCCCACTCGCGGCTGAATCCACCATGTAGGGGTGCCCTGTGCCAGCCTGCCCCGAAGGCGAGAACGTGGGGATGGACCCAGCATGGCTGCGGATGGACCTGGAGATGTGTCCCTGCCACAAACTACCTTCCCCGCGCACAGACTGGAGGATTCCCCCGGCACTGGGTGTGCAGGAGCAGCAAACCACCCCTGTCAGCCGGGCGGTGAGAGCTGGGTACACGGCTGAGGTTTGGCTTCGGTACCACAGGGCGGGAGTTTGACTTCTGCACCGCAGAACGGCGGGAGGATGGACGCACCCGTGGCTTTACCCGAGGGACCCCCCAAACCCACGGGGCTGACGGAACACCGGGATCACAGCGGAACAGCTCCGAACCCCCAGGCGGCGGAGGGGGGGAATCGCCCGTCCCCGCCCCGCCGCCGTCCCCGCCCCGGAGGTTCCCGGGGAACCCCGCGGACCGGAAGCGGATGCGCGGCCCCGGAGCCGGCGGCGGCGGCGGGCAGATGGCGGAGTGCGGGGCGCAGCCCCCCGGGGGTGGCAGCGGGGCTGCGGGCGCGCCCAGCCGGCACGAGAAGAGCCTGGGGCTGCTGACCACCAAGTTCGTGTCGCTGCTGCAGGAGGCCAAGGACGGCGTGCTCGACCTCAAGCTGGTGCGGGGGCAGCGGGCGGGGGGCGAGGGCTCCGCCGCCCCGGGGGTGGGCTCGGAGGGAAAGGCCGCCGGGAGAGCGGGGCTCCGGCGGGAGCGCTCCTCCGGCGGCTGGAGCAGGTTTGGACGGGGAGAACGGGAACATGGCAGCGCCCGGTGCAGCAGGTGGTTTAGACTGGATTCCAGGAAAAATTTCTTCACGGCAAGAGTGGTCAGGCACTGGTGGAATGAGCTGCCCAAGACAGCGCTGGAGTCACTGTCCCTGGTCAAAAGGCTTGTGGATGTGGTTTAGTGGTTGGGATCGATGATCCTGGAGGGCTTTTCCAGCCGTACTGATCCTCTGTTTCTGGGTGCACGGAAAGCGGGGTCCCTGGGGGTGCGGTAGAGCTGCCAGCCGTGCACAGAGGGCTCTGCATTGGCCGCCCTCGCACACCCTCCTGCTCCTCCTTCCCAGCCCTTCTCCCCACCCCATCGCAGTGTCCCAGGCACTCTTCTTTCCCCGGGACCTTGCCAGACATTGCGCGTGTTTGTGTGCTTCAGTTGCAGACCCGTTTGACCACCTTGTTCTGTGTTCTTTCCCTGCACTTGATCACTGGCACCGTAATGATCTGGCCCTGCAAAGCCTCAGACATGTACGGAAACACATGTGCCTATAGAAACTGTCCGTACAGCACTTAACCCTCCCGGCACACACCAGGAGGGGGAGTGTAGTCAGAGTATCTGCCAGAGGTCGTCCCCGATGCCTTTTAGGCAGTGGAGAAGTGCTCTGTGAATGCATCTTGCTTCTGTATTTTTAAGATCTTCACCTAGAGGAAGTAACGCTGTGTCATGTACAGTACTTAATCTCTGGCCTTTCCTGTAGGGGAAGTTCCTTTGCTGTGGTTTATATAAGCACCTCTTATGTGGGCACGTGTGTGAGACAGACAAGTGCCAGAAAGCCCCAGTAATGCAGGGCTGGAGGAGTTTCTTGGCTCTGTGCCTATGCCAAATTGTTTTCTCTTTGTATTTGACAATACCTTTCTGCTTCAAATGTCCATTAAGTGGATTCATGCTGGTCAGTGTTATTTGTGTAGTTGTGTGGTGTAGGGTCTCCATAGTCCTGGCCTATCACTGGTGGATGACAGGGACATGGTTCCTGTGCTGACCTGCTCTATCTGCAGTGCCACTGACATTGCTGGTCCTGGTTGTGCACACATGAACTCCTGCTGGTGCCAGGATGCCGTGTGGTAGTGGAAACAGTGCCATTTCTCAAGTCCTGAAACCTGAGGGGAAAAGGGTGCTTTTCCCCTGTGAGCAAGGCAGGAAGCCCCAATGTTGCTCATGTTTACTCTCCTCCCAGAATCATGTCTTTGAAACAGAGGAGTTTCCTGAAAAGATATTCTTTGTCAAGTGGCAGCAGATCAACTTTAGAAAAGACCTTGTGAATATTGATTTAATTGAAGTGTTGTGCACACAGCTCTCAGCGTTCCTCTTCCCATCTCCATCTCTACCCAAGGGAGCACTAAATTTTTAGGCTGCTGAACTACTTTTTTCTAGCACTGCTTTCTACTGGAGAATGGTGATTTTTGGATCCACTGTGAGCAGGATTGGAATTTGGTTTGTGTTTGGTGGGGAGGCTGTGGGGTAAGAAAAAAAGAAGTGACTTCTTATGGTCATATGAGATGAAGAACATGGCTGTGTAACTTGAAGCGCTGGAACGGGAGAGGTATGAAATGGGGAGCAAAATACTTGGCCAGGAGTTAATCTGACAGGCAAGAAGGAGCTAAACATGACTGAGACTTTGGAGTTAAGTGTCTTAACCTTTTTCAGGCTGCAGATACCTTGGCTGTGCGACAGAAGCGACGGATCTACGATATCACGAATGTCCTGGAAGGCATCGGGTTGATTGAGAAGAAGTCCAAGAACAGTATCCAGTGGAAGTGAGTGGCAGAGATGGTCTAAATTGTTCACAGGTCCCTTCTAGTGCATGTTTAAGTGACAGTGGGATTAAAATTCCCTGTGCAGAGAGAGGCTCCTCAGTGGTCCAGGCTCTTGCCTCCCCCAGCTGGGCTGTGCTGATGGCTGCCTCTCTTACAGCAAAGGTATTGTTTTGGTACAGACTAAATATCTGCACAGCCTTGGGCTAGAAAAGATGCCTGTTATGGCACTGGAGATGGGGAAGAGTCCTAATAGACTTTGGGAAGTAGAAAGATGTACCAAACATTGCTGTGCAGGGAGGTGGGGATCTAGAGCAGGTACAGACATGGCTTTGCAGGCAGTCTGGCATTGATGTTTGACACAGGTGGGAATAAGAGGCTGGCAGAGAGGTTGGCTTTGGTCTGGGTGCCTCCATAGTCTGATACATCTCACCCATTTTTGCTTTTCCCAGGGGGGTGGGTCCTGGCTGCAACACACGTGAAATAGCTCACAAACTGATCGAGCTGAAGGCAGACATTGAGGACCTGGAGCAGCGGGAACAGGAGCTGGAGCAGCAGAAGATGTGGGTTCAGCAGAGCATCAAAAATGTTACAGAAGACATGCAGAACAGTCGATATCCTTTGTGTGAACTGACGGCTCTGTCTCTGTTCACTTGCTGGGCTGAGAAGCAGAGACCTGAGGGCTTGGTGGGTGCTGACTGTTGCTGCTGGAGAAGCTGCACTGAAAGGGTCAAAAGGCAGCACGTTGGTTTGAAATGAGGGTAACTGTTCATCCTGGAGATCTGCTTTTCTCTGCATCCGGCTTCTCCTCTGGCTTTTGGAAGTAAAAACACCAGTAATGTTTACCACAGTGAGGAAAGTGCTTCTTTCTGAGTCACAGGTGCCACTTTCTTGAGTGCAGAGCAGCTCTTGTGGCTTAACTATCTCAGGATGTCAGCTCTGACAGGCATGGAGATTGCAGACCTCACCTGCAGACCACTTCAGAGTGTGGCATGGAGATTCTTCTGGGAATGGTTGTTCCTTGTGCTCAGGAAGGAAACACCAGGTGTGCTTTGAGCTGTCTCGGTGCAGGAAGCTGCTGCCTTTCTCCTTAACCTTGGGAACATTAGCATATGTGACACATGAAGATATCTGCAAGTGCTTCACAGGTGAGGAAATGGTGCTCCAATGAAGATATGATGCTGCAGGCATGTCAGTCTGTCCCAGATGATCTCTTGTCTCAAGAAAGTGGGCAGCAGACCATGAGCTGCCCAACAGCATCAAGTGAAATTTAATGTCAGCTCTGATGCCATCCTGGGTTTGTGTACCACTGAGTTGTAGCTTTCTTGTCTCCATTAGAGGGGACAGGCCATATCTTTTACTTGTGCTTAAAGGAATAGAGGTGCTGCTCCTAAGGAAGTCTTCTTGCTGGGTTTCACCGTGTGGGTGTGAGTGTTATGTTAGAAGCCCTTAATTTTAAGAGCTTGGGTGGACAATGTTCTAATGACAGGAAACAAATTTTATTGCACAGTAGAAACCATAGTGTAAGCAGAGAAATAGTATCAAAGGTGGTCCCTTAGCTACATCATTTCCCCTGCCAACAAGAATGCAGGAAGGAGACAGTGGAGGACAGAAGGGAATGCACCACTTGCTCTGCCCTCACTCCCTTAATTTCTAAAGTTGGGAAAGGTGCTGTATCAGAATTCCTATATTCTATCTCTGGGCAAAAGTGAAGAAAACCCACGGGTCGATTTGTTTCTTCTGTTGCCAATTCTAATGATAGATATAAGACCAGATTAATGCCTGGTGGCAGTGGGGCAGCCTCAGTACATGAACTGCTCTTCCCAGCTGTAGTGTGGAGTCGCAGTTCCTTTCTGCTTCAGTGGGTGCCTGACCTCTCCTGACCTGCCAACCTGCATCTACTTGGTTGCTGCAGAGATTGAAGCTGTTTATCCTGGCTGCCTCCAGCCATACATAATCTCACCTGTGTCTGGCTCTCCTCATCTCCTCCAAGCACTTTTCTCACCCTACACTTCATCAGCTCCTCTGTTTGCTGTCGCTGCCTTTGTGTTTTCCTTGTTCACCAAACTCCTGCTGGTGTAGCAGCTGCATCACCACCCCTTGGCTTTACTGTTTCTTCTGGTTGAAGCTGCACTTTTGGGGGCAGGGATTGTGCTTTCATTTTGACAGTGCTGGGGGCCAGATCACTCGTAACAGTCTGGAAGAGTTTACTGGAGACCAGCAGACAGCTCATTGCTTGGCTGGTTGAGTGTTTTGCATTTCATTGCACCTGGTTTTTGTAAACCAGTTTGTGTCTGAGGTCAGACCTCACCAAAACAGGCAGAGATCAGATCTTACTGAGGGTAGGTGCCAGTTCCCTCAAGAATGGAGGCTTCATCCATGGTTTTCCATTGCCTGTCCAGTTTTCCTGTATGAATATGCCTTACATGACTCTTTTTCTTCTCCTGAACACCTGAGCCTTACAGAGGTTCTTTGGTGGACCTCTAGTCTTCTTGAACTGTGGTGCAGGCTGAATTTCAGCTCCTGGTTTTTCTAACTGACTGCTATTGAACTTGCTTGCTCCAAGATTTCTACTCTTGGATTCCTGTCAAATAGAGATTAATTAAAAAAGAAAGAAGTAAGAATATGTCAATTTTTAGTGACTGGGAAATATAATTTACCCATCTGCTGCTGTGATGCATTTGCACTTGCAGATTCAAAAAGGAAGTGGAAAACTACTGGGTGCTGTTTTGCACAAGTATTTGGGACATATTTATCAAAGGAGATACAAACCTAACACCTGTCTTTGAAACTAACAGGTCTTACAGCTTGAGCTGGTGTCTTTGAGCTTTATTATGCATTTTTAATGTCTTTTACATTTTTCTTAGGTGTAGATTTGTTAAACAAGTCCCATCCAATTGACAAATCCCATGTTATTTTTAATCTCTTTGCCTTTTGTTGATCTGACTTTTGATTGCCTGCCTGAAATTAAGAGATGTGCTTTTCTGCTGTCCACTCTTCCTCATCACTCTGGGGATCTTCTGTGTTAATTCCCAAGTGAAGCTTAGTCAGAATACTGGGGAATTGTGGATATTAACTACACTAAAGCTTAAACATTCAAAGTGAAAGCTGCAAGCTGTTTGATCTAAATATGTCAGATATTCATAGCTCTGGTATTTCTCTGTTCATGTTTCTCTAGACCCAGATACAGGCTGGGAGCTGCTTGTCTGTGACTGTTGAGTTGTTAGGGTGCAGGTCTTAAGGAGCTGCAGGACATGGAAAGGAAGGATTCTGTCAGCCTGGCTTCCAGCCCCACATGTACTGGGCTCTTTGGAGGGTCCAGTACGACTAAGGCAGCTCTGGCCAGTAGAGACTGGGGGATGCTGGTTTCAGGTGTTGGGACACCAGCCTGAGGTTGGCAGCCTGGCTCTGAACCTGGTTCAACCCCATCTCTCTGCTGGCAGTGCAGCTCTTTTGTTTCTGATTCACATCTAAAAGCTTGTGACAGCAGAATGAAGGATACTTCCCTTAGGATTCACATGTTCATAACAGGGAATTTAAGCCAGTTCTTCTGAGGACAAGAGAGATTAGTCTTGATGAGGACACTGCTGAAAAACTTCTGGGTTGCATTGGGAGAAGCTTTGCGGGTTCTTTGTGCCTTGGGCCGTTGGCACGTTAGGAACTGTCTGATGTGCTTGGAGTGTAGATTTCTTCCTTTCATGGAGGATTGCCAGGAGAGGAGGGGTTAAGGAGGGGCTCTTCATCAGTGCTTAGTTAACATCACAACGGCTTATGCTCCGGAGCCCTGACTGGTTCTGTTTTCACAGGAGACACCCTCCTCGTGATTCGAGCCCCATCTGGAACACGTTTGGAGGTTCCTGTCCCTGAGGTGAGTGATAAATTCATGGGCAGAGTGCAGGGGCTCTGTGTGTGTGTGTGTGTACATGTATGTTCTGCCTGTGGAAAATGGATGTGCTGTTTGAAAACGGTTTTTAATGTATATATGTGTTCTGCTTTTGATTTTTTTCAGGACCTAAATGGACAGAAGAAATACCAGATCCACCTGAAGAGCACAAGTGGTCCTATTGATGTTCTCCTAGTAAACAAAGATACTTGGAGCTCTCCTCCTGTCGTACTCCCTGTCCCTCCCCCTGAAGACCTCATTCAGTGCCAGGCAGCTGCACCCTCAAAACCGCAAGTCCCACCACTCGCGCACTTCCAGGAGGCCTCCGTTCCCAGCAGCACCCAGCCCTCCACACCAACACCCACCAGCACTCAGGACCATGGCCCTCCCACACAGAAAACTCTGGGCACAGGTGAGAGGGAGCTACAGGAGACAGAAAAGGGCTGGTGGCTGGTAGGGGAGGGTGCGTTCCTTGGTGCCGTTGGGGCTGGCACTGCTGGATGTTGAGAGCTCCTGGCAAAGGGACATCACTGCCTTTGCTGCTGCCCTTCCTTTGGCCTGGGTTAGTGACTGCTTAGACTGGCTGTGCTCAGGGAGATCAGGCACTTGGCTTCAGCAGGTAGCATAGGAGCACCTGTATGGGAGAAGCTGGTCGTGCAGGTTCATTGATCAGCAGGAGATGTGTCCAAAAACAGACCTGGAGGAAAGCAGCTTCTCCCTGTGCAGCTGCCAGTGAGGGCTGAGTCTGTGGCACAGCTGCCTTGGGGCTGGTGGGAGATGACCTTCCTGGGTGTGTCTGGCTGTTCCAGAGTGCGATGTCCCAGCAGCAGAGTCCAAGGGCAGTGCAGACTTCGAGGGCCAGCCGGCGGCGTTGGACGCGCAGCTGCTGCAGTCCTCAGCCTCGCTGGACAGCAGCTCTGCCCTGCCCAGCACCTCTACCTCCTTTGAGCCCATCAAGCCCGACCCCACAGGAGGTGAGTATGCTGCTTGTTTCATGTGTTGCTCCACAATCCTGCTGCTGGGAGTGAGGGAAAGGCTGCTGGGCCTGGAGGAAGGAGCTGAACTCCATTCTGCCTTTGCTGTCAGCCAGGGTCTGCAAAGGATGAGTAGGCATTTCCCTGTGAGGCTGCCAGGAAACATGGTGACAAGGTGACTGTGTCTTGTCTAGTGTCCTGCTGCTTTCTGAGACATCATTACTAGAAAATCTGCAAGGGACACCCACATGACACACATCTCTGCTGTTACATGTAGGGTTAGTTCCTTTCAATCCTTTCTGTACAGTAAGGTCCTGTTTTTGAGCCTGTATGAAGCTACAGAATTTTCAGCCACCACTGAGAGCACCTTTGTAACTTGTGGAATTTTCTGTATTCGGAGAGCTCTTGTCTCCCTTTTTCCTCCTTTGCTCAGGAGTATTTCATGTGTCTTAAGTGATCTTGTGTTCTTAGTGAACTTGCAGTATATATTTGGGGAGCTCCTTGATGTGCTTTAAAAAAGGAATCCTGGAGCTTTATGCCAGAAAATGGCAGGCTGGCCTAAGGAGAGAAAAGCATCCTCTAGGTAAGCCACACTGCTGGAATGTTTTGAAGCTCAACTTCCCTGCAGAAACACTTGAGGTTAGGTTATGGTTAGAAGAAGAAATCTTACTCAAAAGCAGCTCACCAAGTGTGTTTTTTCACTTCTGCTGCTGGCATGTCTCAGAGAAGCATGAGCTGTCTGGAGTCATCTTGGTTGGGGAGTTAGGCCTTGGATGTGCATGTAACTTATCACTGTGCCTCTCCAAAGGCATGTCCCCATCCTACACAAGGTAATCAAGGCAGTGGACTTGGGTGAGGTTTACAGACACAGCTGCTGACTGTGATAACATGTTCATGTCCCAGGGCTCCTACAAATTTATTTTAAAGTAGTGGAGCTCAAGTGTTTCGTTGCTTTTCATTGCAGCAGAAATGTCTGACACGGAGTGTGGGAACAGAATTTCTGGATGATTTGGGTGTGTAAGGAGCACAGTAGGTTTATGGATGATTCTGCTGTAAAGCACTTCAGACTCTTCATGTAATGATCCAAACCATCTGGTTTGTTGTATTTGCAGTACTGGAACTTCCCAAAGAGCTGTCAGAGATGTTTGATCCAATGAGAGGTACGTTCTTTCCCTGAACACAGCTTTTTTCTGTGCCCATCTATCCACAGAAAAGGGACAATTTGTTCGATTCGCTCCCTTTTGGATTATTTTTGTGGATGTGGTTTTGTAAGGTGCTTGTGGTCATTGGTGGCTACTGGCCCTCTACTAAAGAGTAGTTAGGCACTCTAAAAATTACTGGTTTCTGTATGTATTTTTCTGTCTCCATGTTTCCAGCAACCTCTGCTAGATCTTGCTGCAGTGCACCAGCAAGGGCTTTCCTGTCCCCATGCTGACACTAATCCATGTTCAGCCTTCCCATGCTCCTCTTTCAGCTCGTCAGCAGTATGGAAAAGAAAAATCCCTGCTTAGTCTTGTTTCAGCTTTAGCTGCCCAAGGCTAATCCAGGCAAATAATCTGAGGAGACAGTGTTCTCTCTTCAAAATACTTCTCAGTGGTGGTGGTGAAGCAGCTGGTATTGGAGCAGTAGGAGAGGGAGATGCTGCTACTTGTGTTTGGAGTTCTGACTCTGCCCAAGGAATGTGGGTTGCTGCCTGATGGTGGGACAGACTCTGGGTTAAGGGCAGAAGAGATGAAGGAATTTGGTCTGACATAAACCTAAACTGGGAAACTTTTTATCAGTATTTATTTCTCTTCTCTGCTGGCAGAATACTTTGTAGCCCCACAGCCAGGCAGGGCCAAGTACACCTAAGCACTTCAGTGGTGGTCACAGGAGATGTACAAAAGCTGTCCCTAGTTCCCTGCTCTAGTAGATACTTTGTGAAGGTGCTGCCTTTGGGTCAAAATCCTCACAGACCCAAACACAGACACGTGTGAGTCTCCAATCTGTGTGCTCTTAGCCCTGGGCTCCACAGCCAGCCTGGAGAACATCCTTCCTCCTTGCCCAGCACCTCTGTTGCAGATAGTGGATGAAGTCTTGATGATGTCTGAGTACATCTGAAGAAGTAAGTTTGAGTTCACAGTGTGAGATATAAACTGCTGCAAAGCCCCAGCCATATAGAAGATCTAACTTACCCAAAGTAACTCTACTGTGTCTCTATGTGGACATTATTGTAAAGGAGATATTTGTTGTATACAGTGAAGTACGTGGTTTTATGGAGTATTCTTCCCAGTTTGGAGGGGGAAGATAAAAAATCCAGGAGCAAAGGACAAAACAGAGTCAACAGTTACAGAGGTAAAACTCAGGACTGGAAGAGAGCAGCACTGCAGAGCTCAGAGGAATGGTCCTTGCAGCACACTCCATGCAGTCTCTCATCCCTGTGTGATCCCAGTAAAGATGCCCTGGCACTGGCAGCTGCTTTAAGGCTGTGCAGTCTAAGCCACAGGAGCTGGAGTTCTCCCATAGTGTTGTGGAATTACTTTTACTACATGGTTTTATCTCTTTTAAGCACAAGGTTCCTTTCACTGCCTGCTGCACATGCTGTGCCTTAGCCAGAGAAGGGATAACAAGGGTGGGGAAAGTGAGGAACTGCTCAGGAGCAGACCAGAAGAGCAGACTGTTTTGCTACCATGCTTGTCTCTTCCCCAGAATGTGTGAACTCTGAGCTGCTGGAAGAGCTGATGTCATCTGAAGGTGAGTCTCAGAGTCTCCTGTCACGGTGTGGCCTTGTCGGGAGGAAGGCCATGCTGTGTGACTTTACCCTGCTGGCAGCCTTGTGACTGCAGACTCGCCCTCATCTTTTCTGGGCTCTGGACACAGACTCAGTTCTTGCTGTCCTTGCAGTCCCTGAGAGAGGTGTGAGAGCCAGGAGTCTCTTCAGTTCTGTGAGGCTGACTGAAGGCCTCAAAGACTGTTCCTGTGAGGTGGCTGCGCTGCTCAGTGCCATTGGCAGCTCTCAGCTGGGTTTTGTAACCAACCCTGGGCTTCTCTTTCCCCAGTGTTTGCTCCCTTGCTCCGCCTCTCCCCTCCGCCTGGAGATCACGACTACATCTATAACCTGGATGAGAGCGAAGGTGTCTGTGACCTCTTTGATGTGCCTGTCCTCAACCTCTGACTTCTCAGTGCGGCTGCGAGCCCTGCAAACACGGACTGTTTTGTAACTCTTTGGAAAGTGTCTATTTTTGGATTCTTTTTGCGCTAGAGCTCGATGGCCGAGTAATTCAGAAATGCTCTCAAATGGACTCAGAACCAAGAGATGTGGACTTGCAGGCTGGGAGCCTCCCTGTAGTTTGCTTCTTCCTCTGGCGCACGTGCAAGGCACACGTGCAGCTTTCCCCCCGCATCTCTCCACTGGATCCTGGGCTTCACTTCAAAGGGTCTGTGTTTTGAGTGTTCCCAGTTCACCTGCAGAGTTTGCTCACCTGCCTCTCTGAGCTTCCTCCAATCTGCATGCCTTGGTTTTTCCTGCACTCCCAGAGGCACTTTGCACCTCCAAGGTACCAGCTGCTACAAGGAGCCCCAATACCATGGTCAGTTCACAAGCCCAGAAGTTGCTAGTTGTATTTCTTTGTGTTAGTGGTTCAGATTGGGGTAGTTTTATTTCTGAAAGGCATCAAGAGAAAAAAAAATGGCACCAAAGTGTCTATTTCTTTCAGACCAAGCTAGTATGTTTTACAAAAAGCACTTTTTTTTTAGCCAGCTGTGCCTCCTAGTGGGATTCAGGAGCTGAGTGCTCCTTGTAGGACCCAGGAGCACTGAGTTTCCCTGTTGGTGCATCAGCAGGAGTGTTGGATCTGCTTTCACCAGTCTGCTGATGCACAGCCCCAGGGGCTCCAGCTCCTCGTCCAGCAGCTGTGCTGTTTCTACAGGGCTAAAGCAGAGGTGCAAGTATGGTTTTGTTTTTAATTTTTGGTTTTGCCTGACTGAAAGTTGTTTGAAAGGAAAAGACTGCTCCAGCTGGTGCCTGTAAGGTACTCCAGGGACATCAGAGCCTGCTCATATTTGCAAATAGCTGGGTTTTTCCAACCATTGCACTTGAACCTGCAACTATCTGAAAGGTGACCAAGCAGTTAAAATTCAGTAGTATTTTACTGTGACAGGTTATGTAGGTGTTGTCAAAATAGTGAGCTTTTTTTACCCCTTTTTCTCTCAGGATCAGGTTTTCTGTATATTTGAATTTGCTCCCTTAGTGCCCATACCCACACTCCCAGTTCCTGATCCTGTGGCAGGTCTTTACCTACTGCGATGCTTTCTCTGCATCATTTTTCCACAAGATTTTCTTCTTCGCTTTGTAATGGAACGTCTGCTGTTGGGTTCTTTAGGATCATCAGCTGGTACCAGGCTGGGACCTTGTGCAGTTTAGTTGGGGTAAAAATGTCCTGATGGATGTGTGTTGTATATTGCAAGCCCCAACTTTGGGTTTTGGTCAGATCCTGTGAGTGTCTTTAGTTTTGCACATCTTCCTGCCACCACAGTGGAAGCAGCTGCCCTGCCTTTCCTGCTGCACAAACTGCTGAACAGAGAGCCAGGCCAGGCCATGGCTGGCTGCTGCACACAGGGAGCTTCCAGCCATCCACTCAAACAGCTGATGTTTAACTTCTCTGCATAGCTGCTCACTGCCTGTGACCCACACAACCAGCTGCAGCACCAGCACTAAGGGATGTAAAATATGAAGAGCCTGCAGAGGTGAGAAGAGTATGTGCTTGGGACCTGTGTCCCTGGAGTGGCTCCTCAGGTCCTCTCATTCTGCGTGGGACTCCACAAGGACTGTTCGTTTCTGCAGTAACAAAGCACTGGCAACCTCTTTGGGAAAAGCATGAAGAGCTCGGGAGGAGCAATGGGACACTAGTTTGGCAGCAGGCAGCTGCTGCTGCTGGCAAGACAGCTGAGGAGCGAGACCCCTCTGGGGGATGAACTCCCAGCCTGCATGCAGCCAGTCCCTGAACCTTCCCCCCTGCACCTGGAAGCTGACCGGAATCCCTCGGTCCTGCTGTTCACAAGGCTCCCTGGCTTTGGTGCAAGCTCTTCACATACTGCCTGGCCCTTGCCCTCCTTCCCAGTGTTCATGTCCACCACCAGTTAGACGACCTCCTGAAAAGGATACCTAGAGAAAAATTTACAGCTGCAAATGGACTTTTGATTCATATATAAAGATTATTTTTATACTTTTTTTTTTTTTCAAGGGAAGAAAATTGCCTGTCATATTTGTACAGAGTGTTCTCTGATGTGAATAAACAAAAACTTTCCAGAGCTTCTCACCTTGCCCCAGCCTGTGCCTCCTCTCTGCCCTTGCCCAGGGGATGGGAAAAGCAGCGGCCGGGCTCTTTCCCAGCGAGGGCAGGGCTCTTTCCGTGTCCTGCTGCCGGAGGTGGTTCCTGCCACACCCGCGTCAGCTCAGGTGAGGGGGCCGGGCCTGCCCGGGGCTGGGGTGGTGGCACAAGGCCTCGGTGCGGCGGCCGGGCCCTTCGTGAGGGGNGGCAACCCGGAACTGCCGGCGGAGCGGAGCCGCCGCGGGAGCCATGCCGCCGCCCAAGGACGTGGTGAAGATCGCCATCCAGATGGTGGGAGCCATCCCGCAGCTCATCGAGCTCCAGCAGGTACTGCCCGGCACCCCCGCACCCCTCCCCGGTTCCCCCGCCCCGGCTCACGGCCGGCCTCCCTCTCGCAGACCAAGCCGCTCGCCTCAGTGCTCAAGGACGTCTGTGATGCGTGAGTACCGCTCTCGCTGCCTGCCACCGCGCCGTGACAGGTCGTGACAGCCCACGGCCGGGCTGCCGTGACCCCGGCGGCTGCCGGCACCAGCCGAACGGGGCTGTGACCGGCAGCCCGTGGCCGCAGGTGGAGCCTGCCCAACGCCGAGCACTACGCCCTGCAGTACGCGGACGGGCGGCAGACCTACATCACCGAGTCGGTGAGACAGCCCCAGCCAGCCCCCCGGCCCGCCGCTGCAGCGCACTCCGCCTCACCGGCTCCTTTTCTCCTTACAGAACCGCAGGGACATTAAGAATGGGAGCATTTTGCGGCTGACCACCTCCCCGGTACATCCCTCTGCCTCCTTGTCTCCTCCTCCGCTGCGTGCTCAGGTGCTCCGTGCCCCTGCATGGGGTGCTCCGAGCCCTCTGCCTCTGACTGCCTCTGTGACTTGATGGCCCTTCTCTGTGCCTCAGACCCAGCAGAAATAACATAGGCAGACGTGTCTCGGGCTTCATTTTCCCTCAGCAGAGCTTAGGGAAGTTTGAAGAGAAACTAAATTATCTTGAAATGCTTTGGATGTGGGGACCAACTCATCAAGTGTTCTGGTGTCATGCCAGTTTGACCTCCATCCTCAGCTCCACTTGATCTCTGCTCTGGTGGCTGTTTCTTGGTCCAGCTCCTTACTGGGACTGCTCTAGTCTGAGACTTCTTCCAAAACTTGCACTCCAGCTCTTACAGCCACCTTCAAGCTTCTTGTTGTCTTTCGATGAACACCTCTGGCTTGAGTCTTTCCTTCCTGGTAGGGCCAAGAAGCAGAGCGGTTGTATATCGGGATCCAGAGCAAGAATGTGGATGTGAAGACTGACTCACTGAAGAAGCTTGCAAGCCTCTCCCAGGACATTACCTTTGCTCAAGAGTACGTCAACAGGAATGGCTTGAAGCAAATCTACTCAATTGTGGAAGAAGGGAAGGAGTGAGTAGCAGGACAGGACTTTCCTTGCAATCCTTGACTTTTCGTCTCCCTTGCTAATGCTGCATGAGCTCCAAGCTGGGTGTTGGAATGGACTCTGTGTTTCTGACTTGTTGATGCCTGCCTGTACTGTGGCTGTGTCCCTGCATGCTGGCAGCCAGGGGAAGGTCCCCACAGATATGCAGTCCTGACTCCTTGTGAATGTGTCCAGACTTGAACCTTCCATCTGGCTGAGTTATCTGTAGCCACATGGGTTTTGCTACCAGGAAACCTCCTGTGATCATCTTGGCCTCCAGTGCTGGTCTCATTCCTGCCGCCCTGAATGATCCCTCTGCCCTGAGGTTTTAGCTGCAAGAGATCTGCAGGGAGCTTGAGGGAACCCTGGTTGCCAAATACCACTGCCTGTGTGACTCCTTCAGGATGTGATGGTGCAGCTCCTCTGAGCTCCTGTCACACAGAGAATGTAGAGCCAGGCAATGCAGCACATATTTCTTGGAAGTAGAGGGAGGGACATGGGGTGGTTCAGTTTTCCTGAGGGCTTGTCTGCAGTGATCTTTGTACTGTGGTGATAGAGCTTTCCAACTACTCAACTTCCCTTGCCTTTACTTCCTGGGGAAGTCAAGTTCCTGGGATGACTAAGTGAGAGTCCATTTTCTTACACAACAGTCACTTTCCCCCGCTCACTGCTCTCTTCTCTAGCTGTTTCCAACGTGCCCACCAATGTTCAACTGCAGAGACACCACTGTAGGATGGGAGTGGGGTATCTGGAGCCATCCTCACTGTATTTGTTTGTCTGTTCCTCCAGTGCAGGGGAGATGCTGGCTCACACCCTCAAAGCCTTCACACAGCTGATGGAGCATGATTTTATTTCCTGGGAAAATCTTAGTACAGTCTTCATCAAGAAGGTAAGAGTTTTCTACAATGTCCACAATTTGTGCCTGTGGGATTCCTTGTCATCCTTGTGCTTCAGGCTCAGCCTGCCATTGACAGATGGTTTTGTGTCTCATAGATAGTGAGTTATGTCAACACAAATGCAGTGGATGCATCTATCCAGCAGCTCTCCTTGTCTGTCTTGGAGAATATGGTGCCTACCAGTCACACCCTCTTTAAATTGGTCAAAGAAGAAGTGATGTTGGACCATCTTCTCACCCACCTGCAGGCGTAAGTGGAGAGGCCAGAGCACCATTCGCCCCCATCCTCAGAGCTGGTGACTCTCACATCCTCCTGCTCTTCCTCCCATAGGACAAATGCCCAGCTGCAGCTGAAGGCCATGGCTCTGCTCATTGCGCTGCTGCTGAACGCGACCGACGCCGAGCGGCGGGTGAGGGGACCCGTGGCAGGGTGGTGGCATTGCAGAGTCGGGCACCACAGTGCCTCTGTCACCAGGGTGGTCTGCTGAGAGCCCTCAGCTGTCGGGACTTTTTGTCTCAAATGACAGAAAATCACAGTTGGTGGTGGCACAGTGATTGTGATGACTGAGCCCCTAGCACATCTGAGCTCTCATGGTGGGCTCCCCTTTGTGATGGGACATTTGGATGGGCAGCTGGGTCCTCTGCTGTGGGGTTTGTGCTCTTTGGGATGGCAGGGCAGCAAGAAGTGCCCAGAAATGTTTAAAGTCTATGTCCTCACTCTGCCTCCTCCTTTTTGGGGGGGAAATGGTGGTGTGCTGAGCTGGGGAATGCCTCACGGGTGTTTTTTTTCTTTCCTAGGACATGATAGATTACCTGAAGGAGAAGAAAATCAGGCAGTTTATCCACAAGGTAAGGAGTTGGGCTTGTGCAAGGGTCTGCTCTGTGCTTCATTCTCTGTCCTTTCTCCCCAGGCCCTGTTCCCTGAGCTCCAGTCTTTGGTGACCAAGCTTGGCTGGGTTGCCTGTGTGTCCCTTACCCCTTCCTTGAGAACACCTATGGGTGTTGCTCTGCTGGCACCCAGGTCCCCAGGGTTGCACCCCCATCTGACTGCAGTTCAGTGCACACAGATCTTGCCCAAACCCAAGGAGAGTTTCCCACTTTCCAACACTCCTTTGAGCAGCAGGACCTGCTGGGATTTGGCTGTTGGGTCCTGTGCTTGGACTGGAAGCAGCAGCATGGGGGAACCTTTTGTCTCATGATCTCCTGTAGAACATTATCCACGGCTCCGAGCCACCGGGGGATGAGATGGCTCATTATCTCTACGTGCTGCAGTCTGTCAGCCTCAACCTGTGCGAGCATCGCATGAAAATGTCCATGGATCCCTACTCACAGGTCTGGGAGTACTCTCCTTCCAAGTCTGGGCCTGGTCTCTTCCACCTGTGGAAGTAGTTCACATTTGGGTGAACCCAACACATTTGGGCTTGCCCTAGGAGTTCCTGCTTCTGTGGGGCTCACTGGCATCCCCTCCTGCCTGCTCTCCCTCCAGGAACAGCGGGATCTCCTCCAGTCCCTGCGCCAAACTGCTTTTGAGTTGGAGAGTGAGGTTCCTGTGGGCACCTTCAGCACCGAGCGCCGGCGGTCCCTGTGTGCCAAGGAATTCCGCAAGCTGGGCTTCATGGTGTGTTCCCCCTGCATCCCCTCCTGAGCCCCCCGCTGGCTCCACCACGTGGCCTTGGTGGCACCTTCTGATGGCTCCCCTAGGCCTGGTGTCCCTGTTGATGCTGATGAACCACCATGCAGTACCTCCCTTCTGCTCCCTCGGCACTCCTGAACAGTGTGTGCTGTGTAGCTGCTGGGACTCAAAGGAAAACCCCATGGCTGAGTTGGGAAGAACAAAGCAGCAACTGCTAAACTGCATCCTTTGTGTCCTCCTAGAACAACAGCAACCCAGCAGAGGATTTCCGCCGTGCCCCACCAGGACTCCTTGCCCTGGACAACATGGTGTATTTCTCCAGGAACACCCCTAATGCCTACAGCAGGGTAGGTGCTGTGCTCTCCCAAGGAATTCCCTAGTGGAGAAATGCTAGTGGATCTCCACCTTCTTTTCCTTTCCTTCTGATCTGTCCTTAGCAACACCCAGGCAAGTGTCCTGCTGTTGCTCTGTTTCAGATGTAGAAGAGTCCTTTCTGTGGGTAGGAGAAGCCATTTGAGGCCAGTGCCTCTGAAGAGTCCCCATAATTTTTAGGGGTTTACTCACAGCTTGGTTTCCAGGCCTTGAGCAGACTGGGACAGTTTGGGCAAAACCAGCAGGGCATGAGCCATGCTCCAACCTGCAATGCCTGTGACCAGCTCCCACACTGCCACAAGGGAAGGAGGAGGCTGTGACTGGATTTTGGGAAGAGTGGATCACTTGTGTTAGGGATGGCTTCATCTGTTGGGGGGACAGCTTGACTAGGAATACAGGAGGAGTGTGGCATGTCTGACACCCACTGCTGGGGCAGCCCTCCAAGTCCATGTAACATGAGGTCATGGCCCTCTTCTCCAGTTTGTCCTCGAGAACAGCAGCCGAGAAGACAAACACGAATGTCCCTTTGCTCGAAGCAGCATCCAGCTCACACTGATCCTCTGCGAGATCCTGCACATTGGAGAGCCATGTATGTGACCCCAAGCTTGTCCTTCTCCCTACCCTGCTGCTTGGGGGACATTGGCATCCATGTGGCCACCAGGCTCTGGCATGGCTGACAGCATGGGAGGGAGACATAGGGCTGGGAAATACCCAGGTTTCCCTGGACACTGAAATCCTCTGGAAAAACTGGGGAGTGTGGCTTCATCTGTCCTTCTCACCACAGGCTCGGAGACGGCTCAGGCCTTTTACCCTATGTTCTTCGGGCAGGATCATTTCTTTGAAGAGCTATTCTGCATCTGCATCCAGCTGGTGAACAAGACCTGGAAGGAGATGAGAGCTACCCAAGAGGACTTTAACAAGGTGAGGGGGGATGCTTCTTCCCTGGATAGGAGCACAAATTCAGGGATTTGGGGAGTGTCGCCAAACTGGAGTCGATGTCTTGGGCCTGGCAGGTGATGCAGGTGGTGCGGGAGCAGATCACCAGGACCCTGACCTTCAAGCCCTCATCCCTGGAGCTATTCAAGACCAAAGTGAACGCACTGAACTACAGCGAGATCTTGAAGCTGCGGCAGACGGAGCGGCTGCACCAGGAGGAGACGCTGGCTGTGCCTGTGCTGTGAGTGGGCTGTGGGCAGGGAGCGGGGCTGTGATGGGGGCTCAGGCAGGGACAATGCTGTCAGGCTGGGAGGTCAGCGAGTGCCTGTTGAAATGGCTGTGCTCCTCTTCTGCTGGCTTTCACCCTAGGGAACTGCGGGAGAAGCTGAAGCCAGAGCTCCTGGAGCTGATCCGCCAGCAGCGCCTGCTGCACCTCTGCGAGGGGACGCTCTTCCGCAAGATCAGCAGCCGCCGCAGGCAGGGTGGGTGCCAGAACCCTGCTCCAGGGTGGGGGGCCTGGCAGAGGGGCAGAGGCTTATTCCCTTGTCCCCTGCCACTCCATTAATTGGGAAGTCCCAATTAATCTGTGGGAGTAGAATGCCCAACTCCCTGGACAGCTGGTATGGGCTAAACCCATGGGCTGGCTGGGAGAAATGGGGAGTGCTGATAAGTGGGCAGCTCCATCCCCCTTGGGAAGGGCATCTCTGCAAGGGAAGGCTGAGAATTTCTTATGGCTCTTCTGCTGCAGACAAGCTGTGGTACTGCCGCCTGTCCCCCAACCACAAGGTGCTGCACTATGGGGATGTGGAGGAGGGGGTGCAGTCTCCCCCCATCGAGACCCTGCCAGAGAAAAGTAGGTGATGGAGAGAAAGAGAGGGTGGGAAGGAGGGAGGGGAGCCCTCTGATAACCTCCAGGTTAAGACTGCTTTAAGGTGGGAATTGTCCCTCTGTTTGGCTGCTGCATGGCTGTCCCATTGTCTGCTGGTACTGTGGGACTGGGAGCTGTGGGAGTTCAGGCTGGGGCAGACTGGCTTCCCAAAGGGTGCTGCAGAGTGCCTTGAGATCCCCACCCTAAGCTGTGGATGGCTGTGAATCTCCACATTTGGTTTGTACTGGGTTCTGCACATGGGGGACCGAAGGAGGGGGAGAGGGATGGGAAGAGAGGGAGGGAGCTCATAGCTCCTCCGCTTGCCCCAGTTCCTGTGGCGGACATGAAGATGCTGCTGGTGGGGAAGGAGTGTCCACACACAAAGGAGAAGAGCTCTGGGAAGCAGAACAAGGTCAGCACCTCACACCCTATCCTGTCCAGCTGAGGATGAGTTTTGGGAATGAGTGGATGGTGGCAGGTTGCATGGTTTCATGGACAGAGACCTCTTGGGTCTCCTGGAGTACAGGGGAGGAGGCTGGATGCAGCTCCTGCTCTGAAACCCCACCAGGGCTGGGAGGAGTCCAGCTGAGAAGCCAGCTAGCCCCTGTGCTGTCCCTGCAGGATGTTCTGGAGCTGGCCTTCTCCATTGTGCACGATGTGGAGGAATACTGCCTCAACTTCATTGCCCCCAACCGGTACGAGGTGAGCTCTGGGGGCCTGCTGGGGTGGCACACAGTGCCCAAGATGTCTCTGCCAGGGGACAGCAGTCAGGGGAGCAAGCTGTGTGTGTCCCTGGGGGTGGAAGCCACAGCAGGGGAGAGATGGGCTCTCTGGCTGCCCAGGGCTGGTGCCAGAGATGCCCATGCTCTGCTTCCCCAGTTCTGCCTCTGGACGGATGGGCTGAATGTGCTTCTGGGCAAAGAGATGACAAGTGAGCGAACACAGACAGACCTTGATGTCCTGCTGTCCATGGAGCTCAAGCTGCGGCTCCTGGACCTGGAGAACATCCACATTCCTGACAGGCCCCCTCCCATCCCAAAGCCCCCCAGCAACTTAAACTTCTGCTATGACTTTAGCCAAGCAGAGCAGTGAGTTCCTCCCTGTGCCCTGTCCCCACCCTCTATTCCCCTCAAAATCAATCCCCTCCCTCCAGGCCCTGTCCCTCATCTCCAGCACAAAGGGACAGGCCAGGTGCTGGCTGGGTCTTGTGTGTCCCACTCTTCCCTGCCTGTGTCCTGCCCTCCTGCAAGAGCATGGGACTGAGCCACCAAGCACTAGCCTCCTGTTCAAGGGGGATGACCTGGCAGCTCTGCCCCCCTGCCATGGGGAGTTGAGACGAAATACAGTCAAACCCCTCTGTGGTGGCACTGATTCCCCCACACTGCAGCCAGGCTTTGGGCAGAGAGGGCAAGGATATGGATTGGAATAAAGGTACAGGCAGCCCTGGGATAGTTGGAGGGGGAGTAACACTACAAAGGTACGAATCTGCACTGCCTCACTTTAGCCATCAGTGTAGGGGATCCTTTCTTGACAACAAAGTGGTTAGAAAACACACCTTTCCATTAAGTTTGTCAAGCAGATGGCATCACCAGGGCACCATGTGCCTGCCCTGCCAGGTCTCTCCTGTGCTGAAAGGTGTTTTTGCTGAGCCCTCTGCACTGTCCTGCAATAGGCGTGTTTAGGGTACAAGCCCCCTTTTCCCAGCACGATTCAGCTGGGCCTGGTGTGAGGAGGAGACCCTGGTCTGCCCATCGTGCCAATTCCGGTGCCTTCCCCACCTGGGGCAGATAATTGCACACTTCAGCCATGCTGCTGCACTACTGCACCACGACAAGCTACCTCCTCCCCAGCCCCACAGCCCCCACCCAGCGCCCTGCACCTCCTCGTGCCTGCAGCTTCTCCCGAGGGTGTTGTGCGAACAGGCACAGGGCGGTGAGGATCCAGCCGTGCCTGTCTCCTGTGTATTGGGACAATAAACACCTGTGGAGAACTCGGAGCCGTGTCCTTTCCAAAGATCTGAGACTGACTGAGGGTCAAAAGGGGCCGGAGTGGGTAAGGCTGGGACGGCAGCACTGTGGGAGCTGTGCACAAAGAACCCGGGAGGATGGCTGGCAAGATCTTGTTCCCGGTGTTGAGGTGCAGGGTCAGAGTCCCTACAGCCTAGGAAGGCTGGGAGCACTGTGGATGGTCCCAGTCACATGCTGGGCAACCTTTCCATTCC
Organism: Thryothorus ludovicianus; assembly: GCA_013397245.1. Lineage (NCBI taxonomy): Eukaryota > Metazoa > Chordata > Aves > Passeriformes > Certhiidae > Thryothorus > Thryothorus ludovicianus. Next base: position 88,760 of record VZTB01002865.1, on the reverse strand, counting down.
TTTGCATTGTTACACGCAGAGAGAAATTCTTCCCAGTTCGTTTGCCCAGAAAGGGTGTGGGGTCTTCCAAAACCGCTTCTGGGAGGACCCTGCTTGAGCAAAGAGGCTGAACCAACTGACCCTTTCCAACCTCGCTATTCTGCGATTCGATGGGAGGACCCGAGGCAGGACCATCCCCTCCAGCCCGCCCCGAGCTCCGACCCGCCTGTCCCAGGCTCCGTCCCGCCCGCCCCGGGCGCTGTCCCGCCCGCCCCGGGCTCGGTCCCGCCCATCTCGGGCTCTCTCCTGGTCCGCCCCGGGCTCGGTCCCGGTCCCGCCCCGAGCTCGGTCCCGCCCCGGGCTCGGTCCCGCCGCTTCCGTCGCGTCACGTCCGCGGGAAGCGGAGCGCGGAGCCGGCGCGGCCATGGCGGTGAGTGCGGGGCCGGGGTTGCGGGGCGCGGGACTCCGGGCAGCCGCTGACCGCCTGTCTTGGCTCCGCAGCCCAAGGGGAAGGCGGGCACCAAGGGCAAGAAGCAGATCTTCGAGGAGAACCGGGAGACGCTGCGCTTCTACCTCCGCATCATCCTGGGAGCCTCCGTGAGTGCGGCCGGGAGGGCCCGGCGGGGCGCGGGGCCAGGCCGGGGCGGGAGCGGGCAGACGAGGAAAGCCGTGCCGTGCTCTCTCCGCAGGCCATTTACGCCGTAGTGAACCTGGTCATCTTCTACTCCGCCGCCTCCGCCTGGACGTGGGTGAGCGCGGAGCACCGTCTTCTGCCCCGGCGGGGGCACCGGGGCTGGGGTTCGTTCATGGTCCCCGAGCCCCGGGGTCGTGGCCATCGCTGCTGACAGCGGCTTCCCTGTTGCAGGTCGCGTTCATCTTCAGCTTGGTGGTCTACGGCACCAGCTACCGGTCCATGAACTCCATGGCAAAGCCGTCTTTCACAGACGATGGCAGCCTTGCCGACGGGGGAATTGACCTGAATATGGAGCAGGGGATGGCAGAGTGAGTGTCCACACCCGCACGAGTCCAGGTGAGCAGGACCTGCTGCCTGAGCGTGCACGCAGAGCCAGGAGAGGCTCCTGAGAAGGCTGGGCCTCAGCTCCCTCCTCAGCTTGCCCTCTGGCATAGGCATGAGGGGAGCTGGAAGTTTGTAGCCATTTTTTCTCAGAGTGTACCTTAACTGTCCTTATTACCTGAACTCTTGGCTTGGTGTGCCCCAGTCAGGAGCCACCACGTGAGTGTGTCAGCCTGGCACAGTCACTGTCCATAGGGCTGAGCTGTAGAGGTAAGAGATCACAAAGAGTTCAGCAGGAGTAGTTTACAATCACTTTTCATATAGCAAACACTCTTGCAGCACACAGTGATAGGTATTTTCTTTTTAAACCAGCACAGCAGGTAATGCTTGACAGAGCAGAAGGTTACATGCTGCCAGTTGTGCCATCCTCGCTGCAAACTGGCCAAATCTTGAAATGCTCTGCACACTAAAAATCCTTGCCTCTGTCTCAGCAAGTTCCTGTCACCTCCTCAGCCGTTTCTGTCCCCCATGCTTGTGCATTCTTCATGTCCCTCTGCAGACAGCACTGAGTCTCTGCCTGTCCAGTGTCCATGGCATCACTGTAACTGTCTTTTCCTTGGTGAAGGAATGCCACAGTATTACAGGAAACAACAGGAATTCCTGCAAAGTGCTGCTAAATAAAATAACGAGACAGCAGTGCTTGTACAGCAAGAAATGCCTTCTAGATTTACAGTGAGCCTCAAACTAGTTACACAAAACTGCCAGGTGATTGTGGACACATCACTTTGCTCTTTGTCTTCCCTGCCCTCAGCCTCTGCCCGTTGGTCCAGCCTCTGCTGGGGATCTTCAGCGTGTGCTCAGTGAGGTGCTGGGGTTCTTGGCTCCTTCCTGCCATGTCCTTGCCCTACAGTTCCAGGTTTACCTCTGTCCTTCCCTTGCTGCCAGGCTTTTGGAGAAGCACAGTGGGGCCTTGTTTCCAGCTGAGCTCTCTGTGTTGCATCAGGTGTTCTCAGGCTGTCAGGGTCATATATTGATGTATACAGTTTTATTAATGTAAGTTTTGATTTTTGCCTGGGGATGTTATCAGCAGACAGTGGGCAACAGAACCTGCTGTCTCTGCACAGGATGAGCTCTCATCCTGTGTTTGGGTTGCTGGAATGGTGCCTTTTCTGCCTGCAGCAGGAGTGACTCAGATGTCTGGTGTAAGAGGAGGGGCAAGGTGGCCAGGAGGAGAGGGAGTGTGACCTATGAGCTGGGGCTTTACCCCCTCTTCATCCTACAGTCACTTCATTTCCCTGCTGGCCAGCCAAGTGTTTTGCTCCCTTTTTACACTTGTTTGGCTCTCTAGAGTGGATTTGTGAAATATTTTGAATACCTTTTTAGTGAAACAATATGGGACATTCAAAGAGGGAAAATACAGAACTTTGATGTTTGGGTTGTGCTCCTGATTGTGGGAGGTGCCTCTTGGAGTTGTGCAAGGCACTGAGACAGAGTGCCTGATAACTGCCCTCTGTGTGTGTGATGGTGCTGTCAGGGGAAATGACTGACAGGAGGTAGCACAGGGATCCCAGCATCTGCTGTGAAAAGGTGACAGGCACAGCCATAGCACTGCAGCAGTCCTGGATGCAGATGTACTTCCCTTGCTACTGAGGCACAGAGTTTTTTCTGCCTGAGCATTTGGGAAAAATGCTCAGGCAGAAATGGGGTTTATGACACATTAAAATGAATTAATGCTTATCTGAATCATGGGCTATGCAAAACACAGGAGAGGCAGAGCTCTAGAAACAAAATCTTCAGAGCTGAAGTTCCCATCTTTACCCTGTACCTCTAAATTACCTCTCTGGGGGTCAGGGAACCACCTTAGGCTAGCAGGTACTTTAGAAAGCAGTGGATGCTTCCAGCCTCTTAGCTGAGTGTGCTGCAGCTGATTATTGCTGCTCCTTTGGAGCTGCTTCTGGAACACTGTGGATTTCGTGGCATTTCTCTCGTGCTGCCTGTCACTGAAATGGATGCTTTGTGCTGCTGTGGGGTTGAGAAGGAGGGGCAAGGTGGCTCTCTGGGAGAGCTGGATTTGGTGGGAGCTCTGCCTCCACCCCTCCGTGTCCTCTGCTAATGCCAGAGTCTTGTGCTAGAGCTGTTCATGGTGGATTCTGCAGTGTCTTGAATCGATGTTTATGCCACAGCCTTTGTTTTCTTGTCTCTGTTCTTGGATGTGACTCAAGGGTTTTTTTACTCCTGCAGATGATGATTTAACCAGAGTGAGAGTTGGCCTTTTTTCTAAACCTTCATGGCACCCCCTGAGGCTTGTGTTGAAAAACTAATACCTGTTTACCTCTCCTGGGTGTCAGATCCCCTGAGGGTGGTGTTGGAGGCGTGGGCAGTTTATTTCTCTGTAGCTGCTCTCAGCTCTGCCTCAGGCTGGCATGGAAGAGCTGGACTCAGATAAGCAGGAGGGGAGGAGGAGCGTCTGTTGCTGCAGCTCAGCTTGTGGTGTGCTTGTCCTTCAGTGACCCCAAGTGTGTCTGTCAGCCTGGGAAATGGCATGGGGAAGATTCATGGCTCCCTTCAGCACAGCCAGTCGTGAGGAGTTACACTTTATGTCATTATAGGTGTCAAATCAGCAGGTGCTGGCTGCTGTTTCAGCCGTGGGGGTGGGGGGTGGTTTTGTTGCTGATTTCCAATCCCCAGCAATTCCTCAGCTTTCTCAATGCTGTTTTTTCAGAGGGAGGTAATCTCTTTAATTCATCAGAGTATTTTGCTGTTGTTGTTTGTTTACTGCTTTGATTCTTGTAGATAACTCTGTGCGGCAAAGCAGGGCTGCAGGGACGGTCCCTGGGTTGGGCAGGGTCACTCCCCTGAGGCAGTGCAGACTGTGCTGGCAGAGGAGCTGCGTGTTTGGCAGGGGTTGGAATGAAAGCTGAATGCTTTGCTCTTCTCCCCTCAGGCACCTCAAGGATGTGATCCTGCTGACAGCTATAGTCCAAGTGCTGAGCTGCTTCTCGCTCTACGTCTGGTACTTCTGGCTCCTGGTAAGCCCCAGCCCCTGCTGTTTTCCATTTTGCTCTGTGTGGTTGCTGTCTTTCCCTGTCTTCAGGATGGAGGACATTATTTATCCATTTCATTTCAGTGTCCTGTTTCAGGCCCAAACTATTTTCTGATATGTTTTTTTAATTTCTTTCTCAAATCTCGTTTAAAAATGAGGCTGCAAAAGGCAAAGAAGTCTTGATCCCTCTGGGTTAACCACGCAAAAACTAGGCTGGCCTTTGTCTTTCCCTCTGGTCCTATGAAAGGGCAACAAGCAATAAGAGGCAGATCCAAGCTGTCTTGGTGCACAAAGTCTGTCTGTGTCTGTAACAAAGTGTTTCTTCTTGTTTGGCTTTTCCAGCCATTGAGCATGGACCAAGGCTGGAATCTGCTGGACGCTGTCCCTTTGAGTAGTTAAAATGATACAAGCTTTCATTCCCCTTAACACACCAAACTCTTTCTGCTCCTGAAAGGTTTGTCATGTGTCTCCTGCTAAAACTGCTTGTGCAGAAGGAGAAAAAAAATCTCCATTTCATTTTAAAATTCCACATTTGCTTCAGGGATATCCACAGAGGTACAGAAGGCAGTTGTGGGAGCATGGAAAGTTATCCCAGTTCAGTCCTCGACCTCACTTCAGTCCTCACCCACAAATTCCCTTCTAGCTGGCCTGGCAGAGAGCAGCCTGGACTTGGCTGTCCCCTGGAGACCATCTGGATTGCTTTTTTCATAAATTCAAAGAAACGTGGGTGTGTTGTCCAAAGGAAGGAGAGGCGGAATGTCTGGGCAGCAGGATCCCTCTGGGTAATTCAGACCTGATGCTGGGATTTCCGTGTATGAACTCTGAGTGCTGTATACGTTCCTCAACCATGAAATGAAATCAGGCCATTTATTTTGGACACCCGCCACTGCCTTTGATTTCCGTGCACCCTGAGTGCCTCTGATCCAGCTGCTTTGTGTCCCTCAGAAGGACCAGCCCTCCTGCCCACAGCACCCCCCTGCCAGCGCTGTCCCCAGAGTGACTGAGGTTGTGCCACGTGTGTTTTGCAGGCTCCGGGGCGCGCTCTGTACCTGCTCTGGGTGAACATCCTGGGGCCCTGGTTCACGGCCGAGTCCTCGCCCGCTGCTCAGGAGCCGAACGAGAAGAAGCAGCGCCGACAGGAACGCCGACAGATGAAACGCTTCTAGCCCTGCCTGGGGATAGACCAACACCCTCTCCCATCTCCATGCTGTTATTTCATCAGGGATGCGACCAAAACCAATCCAAAACCACCGCAGTAGCTCTGTTGCCCTCTGTGTCACTGCTGCCGTTCCGCCAGAAAGGCCGCAAGAGACTTCCCATGGTCGGGCCTTAGCGTGGGCTGAGGCCTTGCTCCTTGGGCTGACAAGGGGGTGATGCTGGGATGAGTGTAAATACCTTTTTAAAGCAGCGCTGTATCGCGTTCAGCGTTGGGGAGTGCAATGTTGGAGGAAAGAGTACATTAAAGAGCAGAGTCTTAATTGACCGTGCCAGCAGTGGGTTTGTGCAGGGGAGCTGTGAAAAGTGCCAGTGTGCTCTTGGAGAGCTGGACCAGAGGAGAGCAGAATCCCCAAAGTGCTCTCCTCCTTTCCCAGGCTTGGTTTGTGCTTCCCTGCCTGCTACAGCCTCTGCACCCTGTGGAGAAGCTGCAGCTGCCCTGCAGGATCAGGAGTGAGGGGCAGCTGGGGATGCTGTGAACAGGGCTTGCAGCCAAACTTGGAGCTTTTGGGGTTGAGCCTGAGCTCTCTGGAGGCACAGACTGGCCTGTGCTACACTTGCAGGAGCTCAGTGGGATGTAAGACGAGAAGCTGGGGGGTTTGTTTGGTTTGGGGCTTTTTTGTTTTGGTTTTTCTTAAGAGGCTACTCCCAGGGGTGGCATGATTGCTCCAGAGAGACTAGGAACTGCTAGGGGCCGTTTTTACTTTTGCCTGCTTTGATTTACTGATGTCTCTGTCCAGTATGTTGTTTGTCAAAGTCCATGACCTCTTCCAGCCCCTGACACACCAGCTCAGACCATGCAGCTTTGCCTGTGCCAGTAAGAGGCACAGTGGCTGTTCACAATGGTGCCAGCCTGGTTTTTGATGCTATGCACAATCTTTTGCCCACATGTCTTTTCCATTACATCACCTTTATTACACGCTTTTTCCTAACATCAAGCCCAGTCCCCACCCTGAGTCCTCAAAGCCAGGCAGGGTGGCTGTAGTTGGGGTGCAGAGCTGGGCAGAGATTGGTAATGGGGGATTAAAGTCCTTCCTGCTGCTGGTGGGAGACATGAGGGAAGGGAGTGGAAAAGGCATCCATGGGGCAACCTGTGGGTGCAGTCCAGCCCTTATTCCCTGCCAGGCACAGCCCAGAGCCCCCAGCCCTGTCTGCTGGCCGTAAGCAGATGCCCCCACAGTGCTGGCAGCACTCCTGGTACCCTATAGAAATCCCCCCACTGCAACTCCCCCAGCACAGCCTTCTGCACTCAGGGACCAGCACATTGCCCCAACTCTGCCCCTGCTCTCCCTGAACCCTCTTCTCTGGCTCCCCAAAGCCACGTGGAGTGGCACAGCCATCCCCAAAGTACACAGGGACGATGCAGGGGACACATCAACACAACCACACAGGCCCTTGGCCGCGCTACCCTACACAGCAGTACATGCACAGCGCCCGCCTCGGGCTCTGCCCTCTGCTCCAGCCCCAATAAATACCCAATAAACAGCACCAGTTACACCCTTGGGGTGCTGGCTCAGGGGGTGCCCTTCAGTCAGGCAGCAGCTGCTCCAGCTCCTCCTCGTTCAGGCCATTGGTGGTGACAATGTGATCCAGCTGCTTCATGTACCGCTCCAGGTCCTGCATGAAATGGGGGATGCGAGCCTTCTCCAGGACCCCAAATTCCTTCAGCCGATTCACATCTTCATAGGAGACCTGGCAGGAAGCACAGAGATGGGGTCAGCCCTCTCTGTCCCAAACCTTAGCATCTGCCATGGGGGGCATCTGGTCCCCTTGCAGCCCCTCTGGGTCAGTCAAAACATCCCTGCTGCTTGGGAGGCAGTAGGAGAGCTGCTGGGGGTGTGGGATTTGCAAGGATTTGCGGGTTTGGTAATTTTCGGTCACTGCAAGGACAGGTGACAGCAGGACTGCTGTGGCCAAGGGCCAGAAAGGCTTAACCTGCTGGGTTAAGCCTCTTCCCGAAGGTCTCCCACAGAGGATTATGGATTGCCCCGCCCTTCCTTGCATCCTACCCAGCACAGCCTTTCCCTGGTACACAGAGACCCAAAAGCACAGAGAAAAACAAAGAGCTGAAGGGCTGCCAGGCAAGGGCTGGTTTTTGGGAAGCCATGAGATTGAGGGAGCCCGTGTGAGCTTTGGGATGGGATAGTGTGATCAGCCACTCCCTGCCCCACCCTCATCCTGGCCGTGTTACCTTTCCAAGTGCAGCCAGCAGTGGGAAGTCAATGGTCTGCCGATGGCGCAGGATGCGGAGAATCCCGTCCAGGTACACTTGGTCCTTACTGAAACAGCCTGGAACAGCAGAAAAGGCCTGGAGAGGGCTCCTGGCTTCCCACCACTTTGCTTGCCTGAATGTTTGCTGATCACAATAACCAGAATGAGGGCACTGCCCACGAGTGTGCCAGGGCTCAGCAGTGCTGGGTCCCAAGGGATGAGCACTGGGGAGGCAGCCGGGTGCAGCAAGAGCCACAAACCCCACAGGGATACTTTCACACTTCTTCTCAAGTCATTTTTTTAAGGGTAAACCACTGCAAGCATCCAAATGTATCCACAGTAACGCTCATTTTTCCTCTCCTTTGCCTATTGCTTCCCCAAGAGCTTGTGCAAGTCACTCCCATGGGACAGGGAGAGTGGTGCTGGGCATGGGGAGGGATGCAGGGAATGGGTGCTGTGGCTGTGTTGGGAGGAAAGGGTTAAAAGCAAAACACTGATCTGGAGGACTGTAAATTGCTCAAGTGACCTTGCACCTGGGTGTAACTCTTGATAAGCTTGTGAACAGCAGGCTGGTGACCCTCTGATCTTGTGTTCTTCTGCCCAGGTTGTGGGTGTTGCTCTGGGGATCCCCCAGTTAGCAAGGTAATGCAAATAAATTTACTTTTTGTGTTCTAGCTATGAGTTTGTGCCTGTTCCAGCTGCCTGTGCCAGCTCACGCTCTACAGGACTGGTGATGCTCAACCTACACAGCAGCAGAACATACCGCACTGTTTTTTCTTAAAAAAAATATATATATATATA
>VZTB01002865.1:24804-71623 GCA_013397245.1 Thryothorus ludovicianus | reverse complement strand
GGGGCTGCGCCGGGCCCGCCCCGAGCACGCGCCGCCGCCCGCCAATCAGCGCCGTGCCCGGCGCGCCGCAGCCAATGGGAGAGGAGCGCGGAGGGAGGGCCCCGCCCCGCCCCGAGCGCTGCGGGCCCGGCGGCACCGGCACCGACACCGGCACCGACACCGACACCGACACCGGCAGCACCGCCAGCAGCACCGCCAGCCCCGGCAGTATCCAGGCCCGGAGGCACAGCCGGTCCCGGTTGCACAGCTTGTCCCGGCTGTATTGCTGCCTCGGTTGCACGGCCGACCCCAGCTGTGTCACCACATTTGTGTTGCCACTCCTGGCTACATCGCCACCCTGTTTGCATCTCCAACTTTGGCTGCATCGCCACCCCTAGTTGTGTCACCAACCCCAGCTGCATCGCCATCCCCCAGTTGCATCACCAGTCCCAGTTGCATTTCCAAGGCCAGTTATATTTCCATCCCAGTTGCTCTGCCAGCGCCAGTTGCATCATACTCCAGTAGCACCACCAACCCTGGTTATGTCAGCAACCCCAACCACATTGTCACCTGCATCACCAATCCCAGCTGCATCATTAGTCTTGTGGTTTTTCCCAAAGCCCTGTCTCCTTGAGTGCCTGCAGCTCCTCACTTTCTGGTTATGGCTGGCTCCACCACCCAGCTCTGAAGGACAAGGCAGGCTCAGCATACAGAAGCGAAGTGTGTTTATTATTTTGTATGTCTGCTGATTTCGAGTTGGTCTTGCCCAAGGAGCCTAGCTCGCTGCTCTGTAAGCCATGCCTACTGTGCTACCCCCATGCTACCTCTGTGACCACCTGGCAAGTCAGAGCCTGCTCCTGTTATGTGAGTTGCTCTGTCCCTGGTGAGCAGAAGCTCCGACACCACAGGTCCACAGCCTCTAAAGTGCCTAAAAATGGCGTGCTAGCTATGAGGGCTTGTGCGTACGCAGGAATTCACAAGTGTGATGTTAATGAGCTGGCAGCATGGTTAATTACCCACCTGCTAGTGGGATGTGACAAGCCTCTGAAGTAAAATTAATCACCATTCCCAAAAGAAGAGCCAATCAGTGTGGAAGTGGGTGCCAGCCCATCCACCCGAGCTGTTGGTCTTGCTCAGTTTCCTTCCAAACTCAGCTCCAAGTCCTTTGCTCCCCTGCATGGCAGCTTGTGGTGCCTACCATCATGGAGGGAAGCTGGCCCTCCCTCCTTTCAGTTCTTTTTAGGCTCCTTAAGGACCTTGTGTTCACGTAGGATCTTGCCCAGCTTCCCAGCCTGTGGGCTGGATCTCTCCTGCCCTGGCTCCCCCTGCTCCTCTTTGCTCCCCAGCAGGATTTCATTGATGTAACTGAGTGTCAGGTTGCTGAAGACCATGTTGAAGTGGTGGGCACCTCGCAGCTCCTGGACGTACACCTTCTGCTTCTGCTGGTCACGCCAGCGCTTGCACAGCTCCAGGCTGCGTGTGTTGACGCTGTCGTCCCCGTCACCATAAATTATGTCCACAGGGTCCTCATAAGGAAAACGCTCATCGTAAATGTAAGTCTCTGCAGTGGGGAAGCCTGTGCCGTAGAGGCAATACGTGTCCACCCCAGGAGGGGGTAAATCCTTCAACAAGTCCTTCAAGTCCTCCCACATGTACCAGCCGTCCTCCAGGTTGACGTCGGTGAAGAAGCGCTGGTAGTCGCGGTAGGTGTAGTTGTAGGAGGGTGTGGAGATGAAAACGTGGGTCTCAGGCCAGGCCAGGGTCGTGGGAAACATCCAGGGGCTGGTGGTGGTCATGCGCTGCTCTTCACGGAGCTTGATGTTGGACATGAGGGGGATGCCCTGTTCGTCACCTGCGGGACATGCAAGGGCTCATTACAAGTGGCACCACAATGTCCCCTCACAGACGGAGCCTTTGGGCACTGGAATCAGTCCTCCCCACAGTCACCACTGTCCCCTGGCCTTCTCCAGCTCAACTCTTCCCCTCCTTAGCCCTACCCTGCCCATAACCTTACCTTACCCTGTCCTCCCCTTACCACCCTGTCTGCAGATATCAAGAGCAGCCTTCCAAACTTCTCTCTCCACATCTCTGGCTGCTCAGAGAGCCTGAGTGGAGACAAACTTGGATGTGCGATGGCACAGACCAACCCAGCCCTGAACATTCCCTGCAACCTTGGCATCTCCACACCTGCCTGCAGGGACAGGAACAAGCAGTAGTAGGTGGCCAACTTATATATTTCCTTCAAGCTTTGGCATTTTTGCTATGTCTGGAGTCCTAAGATCATGGAATGACCTCAGATGACCTTAAAAATATTTCTGGTTCTTGTAGCAACAGAGAAAAATATTAGCAGGTGACTTAAGGGTGATGCAAGGGGCCAGATGCTAAAACCAGCAAGCACATGATTTTTAATCTCATGCATTTTTGGACTTGTGACTTGTAGATATTCTGGCCAGTCAGCATTAGGTAAGTGATTGTGGCTTTCTGGGCTGCAAAGAGGCTAAATAGGAACTGGGTCACCCATCTCTTTCACCGCTGTGCCCTTTCCCTGCCCATCACCACCCCTCCGTTTCTGCAGGAGAGAAAGAAAACGAAGAGGTGGCTGCACACAAGGAGTCACCCACCGGATGCCAGGATACGCAGGGGCTTGACGGAGCCTCCCCAGGGGGCACCCAGGGAAATGAACCCCCCAATGTACTGATCTTTCCAGGCTTGAGTCTGCTGCAGCAGGAAGTAGAGGATGTGCAGGTTGCCCATGCTGTGTGCGATGAGGAAAACAGGTCTCTGGTACTCATCGTGCATCTCCTCGATCAGCGCCTTCAGGTTCTGGAAGTATTCAGGCTGCTCCTCTGTGGACAAGAGGGGAGCATGATGGCATGAGAGTCATCCTGCTTCCCTCTGTGCATGCGGGGCCTGGACACAACCCCCAGACTTACGGGGTCCAACCCTCCAGTCGTAGGGGGCTGCCCGAACCGTCTGGTCCCTCACGTAGCCGTTGTTCACCAGGTTCTGCACCATGGTGTGCAGGTAGCCTGTGGGCAGAGGGAACAAGTGGGAATTAGGTCTGTGGTCTTCTTTTGTCAAGCTTTTCCCATTCTGGTCTGGTCATGGCCCAAATGTTCCCTGGTAAGCCCTGTAGCTCAGTGGCTCCAGGCAGACATGGTGACTCTGTGCATTCCATTGAGTGCTGGGGTCAAGGGTGGGGTGCTCCCTGCCAGCACCCAACTGTCCCCCAGGCTGGTGACCCTCAGTCCCAGTGCCCTGGGCTCCCTGCAGAACCAGGCCCTGTTGGAGACATGGGAACACCTCCCTGTTTGCAGGGAGCACGTGGGATCCCCAGACACCCTGGCCTCTCCTCCTCTCACCTGCCAGCTTGCTCTGATCCAGGTATTCCACAGAATAGGTCTTGCCAAAGCCAGGAACACGGATGTGCACCCCTGGGGCATTGGACATTTTCCGGGAGGTTCGGTTGTACACCACCCTGTGGGGACAGGACAGGAGGTGGCAGAAGAGCCATGTCCCCATAGGGAACATGAGGCTGGAGTGGAGATCATTTGGACCTGGCTGTTTCCAAGCCTCGTGTGGATGTGAGGTGCACTGGAGCCCAGCCAGTGTCCATTCTGCTCTCCTGGCATCCTGGGACAGGAGGCTCTGATGGAACCAGCTGCTGCAGCCCCCTCACCCTGCAGCCCTGGGCAGGGTGGCAGCATCTCCAGTGGGAGCTCAGGGTGGTCAGGCTGGGCTTGAGCACATGGCAGGGACTTGGGGAAGGGACAGACACTCAGAACAGCCACTTGTGTTCCCAAACAATCCCACAGTCCTCTCATTTTTTCCCATGTATGCTAATCATGGCCAGGGGGAGGACAGGAAAAGGAGATCCTTGGTAGATCATTTCTCCAGGGAGCTCCCAGGGTAGGGTTGAATGGTACCTGGTGTTATCGATCCAGCAGTCAACTCCCACTGGCAGGAAGGTGTTGAGGTTGAGCCAGATGGTGAAATAATCCTCTGTTTTGCGGTAGCACATCCAGTTCACCACATCTGGCTTGTCCAGCTTTGCTTCCAGCTGGTTCCCAAGACACCCGGGCACTGGAGGCACCACAGAGGGAGAGCAGAGCCAGTTACAAACCCCATCCCACTGACCTGTGGGGCTGCCCAAGCTGGCACTTACCCCCCAGGCAGTGCTCCCCTGGGGTTGCCTGGGGATTGCTGGGCACCTGCAGGAGCAGCATCCCTGGAGAACAACCCCTCTGCACAGGAGAGAGGGTGCTTGGAGCTGAGATGCCAAGTGAGCTTGAAAACAGTGCTAAAATGCATCCTTGGGAAGCCCTAGAGCTGCATTTCCATGGGGTGGCCCCCAGAGCTGTCACCCTTGGCTCACACATGTCCCCAGCAGCACAGAGCATCCTAGATTACTGCCCCTCCCTGGATGGGTTCCCACTCTCCTCTCCTTGCTACAGTCTGGGGGAAGAAATGGGTGCTGCTTGGGGCTGCCCATTCCTAATGCAGTCCTGACAACTTGTCCTGGGGTAGTGGTCAGTTCAGAGATGCAGAGCTCCCAGGGAGAGTTTCCTGAACTTTAAACACTCCATACAGGCTGAACAAGGTATCTGAAATGGTTCAGTGCTGAGTGTAACTGAACTCTGTGGAAATTCAGTGGGAATGGTGTGTGTGGGAAACACAGCACAGCTTTGAGCAAATTCATTTGTGTGCCCTGGCCTCCTTCAATGGAGACACCAGGGAGTTTGGTTTGCCTCTGGGAGAGTCAATGTGGTTCCCAGCAGGGATGGGACACCCATCCTGCCTGTGCTGGGATCAGACAGACACCATGGAGAGCTTTCCCAACTGTGTGCAGGAGCTCCTGGTGCCAGCACTGACTGTGAGGGTGAGGACAAGAGGTGAATGACTGCAGGGGACAGTGAACCTGGTGGAATGGGAGCACCAGGTGACGAATCCCAGGGCCCCAGCAGGTCCAAGGACTTGCCTGCAATACACAGCTGGGGCTGGTGTGGGCCATCAATGCCTTGTGCCATGCAAGAGGGTAAGGAGATGTAGCAGTTACCTTCCTCAACCTGCCTCACAGCTTCTTCATGCATGTGGAACTGCCCTAGAGGTACAGGGAGGGTCTAATCCTGTCTTCAAAGCACCTGGATGGGGATTAGACAGGTGTAGGACAGCCCTGGTAGGGAGTGGGCAGAAGGGACTTCCCTGGTCAGCAAGGGGAGCAGGATCATGAGCTGCTCTGAGGGCTCCTGAAGCTGCACAGCCAGCACCCCCCTGCCCCTGGCACACAGCCCTGAGCTCTGCCTCCCCTTCCAGAGGACATTAGGTAATTATTAAGGGAGTTGTATGAGGGCAGAGGGGTTATCAGTGGTCCCAAGGGCACTGGGGGTTTCCGGGACGCCCGGCCCAGGGGGATGGGTTACTTGCGGATGCCGAGCAGCAGGAGGAGCAGCCAAGTGGCAAAAGGGGCATCCGGGTCTGGCTGGGCGTGGGACATGGCCCGAGGCTGGTACTGGGGATAAAAGGAGATGCTCTGACTGTCACAGGTAATCCTGAAAAGAGGCACCTGGTGACAGTGACCTGGGTCTTCTGACCACCCCAGGACATGGGTGCCTGCACTCCCTGATTCCCCTGGGAGGGGAGTTTACAGGGTCAGTCCTTAGCATTGCAGCAGTGAAGGATCTTCTGCTTTTTCTCTTCTCTTTTTTTAAGGGGAAACTCATTGTGATTCAAGAAAAAGGAGGAAAACCCCAACTCTGCTCAGCAGAGTTTTCATGGCAAAACCTGAGCTCAAGTGCCTGGTGATGGCACAGGGGCAAAGGAAGGCAGAGCCATGCAGCACAGAGGCACCAGCTGGTGGTGGCTGCATCCACCTCCCTGAGATGATGTCCCTGTATCTCCTTTAATCTCCCTGTGCCCATTTTCCTGCTTGCCCCCAGTCAGAGGTGGCATTGGGTGGGATGTGAGATGGATCCTCTTTTGCAGCAGCAGAGGATGACAGCCAACACCAGGGAGTGGGAGAAGACATGGGATAGGATAGGCTTCAGGAAAGTGAGAGGTGGTGGATCCACACACTGCCCCAATGGCAGCCTGTTTGGGAAGTGACAGAAGAGGTTGTGCTGCAGCCCCTGTCCCTCTTCCAGCAGAGCTCCCCAGACCCAAACAAACCCTAAAACCCTCTGTGGGCCAGGTGTGAGATGTCAGAGACCCATTTGCTTTCTAGGGTGCCCAGTCTATCCCCTCAGCTCCAAAAAGCTCTACCTGGGCATGACCAACCCTCTGTCCCTATCCCAGTGAATGGGAGGGTACTGAGGAGCTGTGTGACACCCTCACTTGGTGGCTCCAATCCAGACAGCCAAGAACCATCTCAGCCAAAACCCAGTGAGTCACCGGCGGTGCAGGACCCCAGCCTCATGCCAGCCCTGGGGGGCTGCATGGCAGCCAGAGTGCCCACCCAAACCCACAGGGTGCCCGCGCTGGCGCGACCTTACCGAGCACCACGGGCGGCGTGCTGTTTGTCGGGGGAGCTTCTGGGGTGGTGGTGGGTGGGAAGAGGACGTTGAAGAGCCAAAACTGGGACGTGGGCTGCAGGAGCAGCGACAACGTCAGCAGTGCAGCCCCGGCGCCGCTGCTCCCCATGGCAGGCTCGGCCGGGATCCTCGGGACGGCTCCAAGCCAAACAGCCTTTTATAATTTTTACGCAGGTCCAGCCAAGAGGCACCCGGGCTGCAGGGGAGGGGAGAGCTGCAAGGGGCTGGCCATGAGGAGGAGGAGGGACGGGGAGGGACGAAGGACTGGCCTTATGGACAAGCCATGGCCTGTCAAAACCAGCCCAGCGGTGCCGTGGGGTTCTTAGTGCCCTAAGAGCTCTGCTCAGGGCACGTTGAGCAGCTTCCCAGTGCCTCAGTGTCCTTTTGCCATGTTCTGGGGACGTGGCTGCCACGTTCTTGCCCCTGCACTGTTTTCCAGGGTTGCCCAGGGCTGCTCACTCCCTGCCTCAGTGAATACAGCCCCTCTCCAATCCTCCTGCCCCTGGCAGGGGATGCTGGTGCTGCCAGCGTGGCCAGGTGGAGCCCAGGTATCTGGGAGAAGATGGAGGGGTTGGGATAGGAAAAGCACATCTGGGCAGCTCCTTGTGCCACATGGCAGTGCCATATTCCACAGTGCCATCCTGGGCACTGCCCCTGCCCACTGCAGCATCCTCCCAGCATCCACTGGAAGGTCCCTCTGTGACAGTCCCAGCTGGGGGAAGGCCCTGCAGCTTCAGCCTGCACTGGGTACTGGGGACACTCAGGGACAAGGGATGCTCAGGCTGGAAGAGACCTTAAAGTTCTTCTCATTTCAAACCCCTGCCACGGGCAGGGACACCTCCCACCAGACCAGGATGCTCCAAGTTCTATCCAGCATGGCCTTGAACACTTCCAGGGATGGGGCAAAATCATTTTCTCTTGAAGATGTCTTCTTCCTCCCAGGAAGCGTGAGGTGGGACAGGGATGCTGTAGGGCACTGGTGGGTGGACTGGCTGACAGGGTGGGCTCCCCGTGGGGCAGAGGGGCCCCTTCCTGCAGAATGGGGAGGAAGGGCAATAGAATATGTGATGTGATGTGACCTTTAGGTGCCCACCGCGGGCTCTGTGTCCCTGTGACCCAACTCCCCGCAGCCGCCTCNTTTACAGCCGCTCCCGCAGCATCCTGCTGCCCTCCCCGCCTGCGCATCCCTGCGGCACCGGCATCTTCCCAGGGCGCATCCCCGTGCCTGCTCAGTGCCCGGCGAGATTCCCAGAACCCGGGTGTTGTCTGGCCTGCGCTGGCAGCCTCGTTGGGGTGGCGTGGGAGTGGGAAATATCAAAGTGGGTCCCCACATTGTCCCTGCAATGCTGGAGAAAAGCGGGGTCCTGCCTGCGTCACAGACGTGTACCCCCAAACCCTAATGTGAGCCTGGATAGCTCAGTTGGGAGAGCATCAGACTTTTAATCTGAGGGTCCAGGGTTCAAGCCCCTGTTCAGGCGGTGGCTTTATCCTTTAGGAGCCCATGGGCAGGAGCGGCACCTCCTCCCGCCGGGACGGTCCCGCCTGGGGCAGCGGATGCAGGGAGAAAGTCGGGGATTGTTGTCTCCACTGCTCCCTCCCTCAGTGAACGGTGCTCGGGTGCCCCAGCTGACTTTCAGACAGTGTTACTGAAGTTTGAGCTCCTGCTAGGAATTGTTTTTTGGTTTTTTTTCTGCGTGGCGACCTCCATGAAGGTACTGAAGGGACCGGATCGTCTCTCCTGGGAGGGAAGCCAGGCTCTGTTCAGTGGTGCCCAGTGCCAGGGGCTCCTGGAACACAGGAGGCTCCAGCTGAACACCAGCAGACCCTTTTTCACTGGAGGGTGATGAGTGGGAGTTTTGCAGCAGAGCACTGCATCACTTTAAGGGAATACAGTTCATGTGAGGGCAGAGGCTGCAGGGACTCGTGGGGCCACCACATTGCCTCTGTCAAGCCCTGGACTGCCCTGTAGGTGTACAGACACTTCAGAATATTTTTGCAGAACAGAAACTCTTTTAACAGAAAATCAAGCAATTTTGGGTGCAAAATATCTCCTGTCCTATGTAAAAAAAATTATGTTTTTCAACCTGAACATACATCAGTTGCTCAAGCATAGTAAATTACTTTTCAGATAAATTTAGTAGCCCTACACATCACACTGACTTTCTGTGCGGAAAAAAAAAAAAAAAAGAAAAGAAAAGAGGAATGAGAAGTTATGTATTTCCTTGTGTTTCTGCTGCTCAGCTGGGTAAAAGTGGGGAAGGCACTGCTGCTGCTAATGGGCATCTTCTCCAGATGTTTGCCTTCTTTTCCTCCTGTATTATCTTTAGAAGAGAAAAATGCTTTTTGAGCTTGCCCTAAGTAAAGAAACCTGTGTTTTCAGTAAATGAATGTTGGAGGAGTGTGAAACTGTGCTCGTAAGTGCCCTATAAACTGCAAATCCTAAAAGTAAATGTGCAATGATTTTTTTCTTCATTTCTTGCTCTGGATAAGACACAAAAGAAAATAAATCTATTTTGTGCTAGGGAAAAATCTACCCTTTCCTTTTCCCAAGCACCAGCCCTGCAGACGTCAGATGCCCCCAGAGCAGCGAGTTGAGACCCACTCAAGGTGGTGCCTTCTCCACCGCCAGCCTGTGCCCCACCTTCTGTAACTTCTCTTTTGAAAGCTGCCGACCAGAGTGAGTTCTGTGCAGCTGTCAGGAGAGGGCACCAAGTCCAAGCAAATAGGGTGACTCCATTGAGGCTCCAGAAGGGTGAAGGCAACAGTTTAAGAGGCTTCCCCTGGTTGAAGCATCTCCTGGTGCACCCAGAGATCTCCACCTGCTTCTTGGTGCCCGTGAGACCTCGAGTTCCCAGACCTGCTGTGTGTCAGCTCGGTGTGAGTTCTGCCTCTGCTGTGAAAGCATCTCTAGAGGTCCTGCAATCAAAATTCTGCTCCCCTGGAGCCAGGAGTGCCAGCAGTGGGACTTCCATCTGGTTATCTTCCTTCTTCTGCTGTGGTAGATCCTTCATGCCCTGGGGGCCAGGAGCTGACCAAGCTGCTGCCTCTCACCTCCTCTCACTCTGCAGGGCAGCCACGGCATCTTCTGGTCCTCTTTTGCAAAACTGTGAGGAAGTGGAAGGCTGGACTAATTCCTCTACATTCTCAAGTTTGCCTGGAAAATGGAGAAGCTGGAGTGCTTTCCCAGAAATTCACTGCAGCCTCACTGGAGAGACCCTGCACAGTATCTACAGGTCAGGAAATCGTTGTTGGTACGAGTCTGGTCACTCTTGGACCTTCCAAGCTTGTGGCCCCCTCCCAGGGAATGGCATCTTTTCAAACCAATCCCCTCACAGCTGCTTTCCCCCCCCCCTCCCCGGGGCTCTTGACAAAAGCTGCTGTGACTCGGATTCGAACCGAGGTTGCTGCGGCCACAACGCAGAGTACTGACCACTATACGATCACAGCAGAGGGGATCCTGCCGCCCGGGCAGGAAAATCCCTGCTCTGTCCCCTCCCCTGGCACCGACACCCAGCGCAGCCTGGCCAACAAATCCTGTTTAATTAAGGAGGCTACAGGTGGACCTGGATGCTGCTGATCAGAGCCTTGGCAATCTGGAACGGGGCCCTAAATTGTGCAGAACACTGGCAGTGCTAGGATGGCACCCAGGAAATGAGACTGCTGCAAAGGACAGTGCTGTTGAGGGGCCTTATACAGTGGGGCCATCATCCTGTAATACAGCAAAGTCAGGGTTATAATAATTTCAGCTAAATCTGAGTGATACAAGAGGTGAGGAATTAATTAACTTTTTAGCATCATGTGCAATACAACAAATTTGAGGGAATTTGGTTAAAAATACAACAAATGGCACAATGATCTCCATGGGAGCTGAGTGGTGCTGTGGGAAGGATATAGTCAGGGAGGTCTGGGTAACCCAGAATGTCCCTGGCCCCTGTCATTCATCATCCCCATCAGCCACTTCCCTGCCTGATCATGATCCTTTTCCATGTTTCCTCCCCAATTTCATGCCTTCGGAATTGTACTTTGATGACTCCAGAGCAGCATTTGCTGTTTCTGGCCCTGGTGCAGGTTTGGCTCAGTGCTGGTGGTAAAGAAAGGACTCAGTGGGGGTGAGAGCTCCCTACTCCACATCCAAGGCAGCTCACAGCCCCTGGGTACCATCCCACTGCTGCCTCCTCCCCATCCCTCCTTGCACCACGGGATATGCAGTGGGGGATCCCTGGTGTCCCCATGGACCCTGAGGCCCCATGTTCCTATTTGGTCCCTCACCCCACTGCATCAACCCCATGGTGAGTCCCAGAGGACCTGTGGGCATCTGTGCTCATCATGGAGCCTCCAGTGCCATGGGTGCCCCATGGAAATGTACACAACACCAAGAGCTGTGCTGCCTCCACACAGCACCTCAGAACAAAGAAGAGAGGTCCAGACAGGATTTCACAGGAACACAAAATAGTTTCCCATCCCTGGGAGGACTCAAGATTGCACTTCCAGATTTCCCATTTGAGGCCCTGGTCTTCGTGGGTGATTTTAACTACCTTGATCTCTGCTGGAGGAACACAGCAGGGCATAAGCAAGCCAGGATGATCACGTCAGGTTTTGTCTTCCTGATCTATGGGGTAGAGGAGCTAAAGATGAGCAGTGCTCTGCTTGGACTTTGGACTGACA
The DNA here is from genome assembly GCA_013397245.1 of Thryothorus ludovicianus. Classification (NCBI taxonomy): domain Eukaryota; kingdom Metazoa; phylum Chordata; class Aves; order Passeriformes; family Certhiidae; genus Thryothorus; species Thryothorus ludovicianus. Next base: position 60,452 of record VZTB01002865.1, on the reverse strand, counting down.
AATGAGGAAAGGACTCCTGGGAAGAGTGCCTGAGTCATTGTAAGGTGGTGCCATTCTGAGGGACAGCTCTGGGAGGAGCCCAGGTACAAATTCCTACCAGGTCCCCAGTTAGACAAGAGCAAATGTTCAGACACACCTAGCTCAATGACATGCGGAAATAACAGAGAAGAACTCTCAAAGCACCAGTGAGGACTCTCTCAGTGATAGTTAATAGCAGATAAAGGGAAGGAGGCTCACACAGTGCTACTTGATACTCATTTACTAAGTGACAGGCACAACATGGTGCAGCAGCAAAGGTCTCACAGTCAGAATCCTGAATCAGCATCTCACCAGGGTATGACCTTCCCTTCCCAGTTCAGGAAGGTGCCAGTCTCCTTCTCAGAGATGGAGGACAGCACCTTCAGCATCCCTTGCACGCTGTCATCCACTGTCAGGGGAGGCTGTGGGGCAGAGGGAAAAACAGTTTTGTGCTCAAGGGCCTGCCCTGAAATAGATCAATACTCTGGGCAAGAAGCATTCTCAGTCCTCAGTTGCTTATTTCCCTCCCTCCTGTGCCTCCAGGGAATCTGCCCAGAACCTCTCACACAGCCCAGCATTAGACCCCAGCAAATTCTGCATTCCTAAATGATGAGGTTCTCCCAGACCATGGACAGGAGATCTCTTACCTTAGATCCTGAGCCCCCCATGTCGGTTTGCACCCAGCCTGGGTGGAGAGGGACACAGAGGATGCCGTGCTCTTTGTACGCCAGGGACTGGCACTTGCTCAGCATGTTCAGAGCAGCCTGTGGGGAGACAGGGAGGAGAACAGGGACTGCCAGGGGACATGTGCAGACCCCACAGCTGGGGCAGAGTTAGGGCAGAGGGAGCCACTTCCTGGGGTACATGATGCTCCCTCACTATCCCTGTACACATGCCCAGCCTAGGAAGCCCCATCACATCATGTCCCTCTGAGGTAGGACCCAGGGCCAGGCACATAACTGTATTGTGATGGGTACCCAGGGACTGACAGGAGCTCAGTCACAGCATAGGGGCACAGACTGAGGGGGAGGTGAGAAGGCAGTGTGATCATTTGGGGAGGAAAGTGTCTGGGCCCACGTCCAGCAAAATCTGGCAGTACCTTGCTGCAGCGGTACGAAACGACTTGTCCAAAATCCCACACATACATATCCTCAATGGAGCCGGCATAGCTGGACATGTTGATGATGGCAGCCTTGCTGCAGCTCAGCCCTGAGCCTGGGCTGCCCTGGGCAGCCTTCTTCAGCAAGGGCAGAAATGCCTGTGAGGAGACAGAGGGGCAGGAGCACACACAGACATGGCACAGGACAGATAGAGCACCAGCTCCTTCCACAGTGGGCAACAATGACACCAGCACTGGGGCATCCTCCCTCCTCTTCCCACAGCCCCATCCTGCCAGGCTCCAGCTCTGAGCTCCAGCCCATGGCTGCACAAGCTTCTCATCAACTGAGAGCCCTTTGGGACACCAGAGCAGTGACAGGAGCCCCTCCCACCGGCCCTTCACACCCTCTATAATGTCCAGCTTGAGGATATGGGAAGGGATCCTTCTGGAGCATGCTGCAGTGCTGGAGACTCACCTGGCCCATCAGCAAGGGTCCAGTTGTGTTGGTGGTGTATGTCTCAGTCATGTCCTCCAGTGTTTCAGCAGCAAGAGTCTTAGGCTTGGCTATTCCAGCATTGTTGATGAGGAGGTTCAGCCCAGAGCCCCCCAGGTGCTCCCCAACCTTGGCTGCAGCTGCCTTGATGCTGGTGGGGTCAGCAACGTCTGCAGAGCCAACGCAGGGCAGGTCAGAGCCTGCATCCCCATGGTGGAGTCCCCTCTGTTCCCCCAGAGGTGGCAGTGCCCGATGGCCCTGCAGGCACAGCTGTTGGCACAGCTCCCTCCCAGCACAGGGCTCCCAGGGTGTGCCCAGCCTGGGCACTCACCAGAGGAACTGGGGCAAAGGATCCCCACCTCGGGGCACCTACCGAGCTGGATGATGATGATGTTGGGGTGCTTGGAAGCCAAATTCTGTAACTCCTGTAAGAGAGGGCACTGCGTAGGCACGGAGAGACTGCAGGGGCTGTGCAGAGCTCAGACTTTGCCAGGCAAAGCCCACATTGCTATGGCTCCATCCCTGCAATACCATGGATCCCACATTATGCTCCAGCTGCCCTGAACCCAATGGATGGAGAGGGGTACATGGCCAAGTGTCACTGTTCCCTCCACACATCCCATGCATAGCTGTTCCCTCAGTGTACCAGCCCAGCTGACCTGTCCCCCAGGTGCCTGGCAGCATCTCCAGACAATTGCAAGAGCCCTCCTTGTTCCAATCTCTCCCTGGCACCGAGTGCTCCCATTCCCCTGCACTCCCCCTGCCTCCCAGCCCAGCCTCACTTGCGCTTTCTGTCCCTTGGGGTCTCGACAGCCTGCAAAGATCCACTGTGGTGGCTTTGGCATCCTGAGGAAATGCTGGACAAACCCCAGGCCAAGGCCCCTGTTGGCCCCGGTCACCAGAACGGAGCGGACACAGAGCTCTGCCATTCTGCTTGTCCTTCTCTGCTCCAGCTCTCAGTGTTTACTCTGCTCCCAAGCATTTCCTTATAGCATGTTCCACAGACACCCCACCCACTCAGGATTTACACCAACCCTTGGATCCAGGAGGAGCATGTGCTCCAGACCTTCAAACTCCAGGACACAGATCCTGGCTGAAAGCCAGTCCTTATTTCCAAAGGGCAAAATTCCTTGCTGGTGTCAGGCAAATTCTGCTGTCCTTGGGAAGCATGCTGCCATAAGCCAGGACAAGATGCTGTGGTGAGAAGGGAAGGAGCAGCATGTAGAAGGGATGTGGGAAGCTCCATGGCTCACATGGGCCTGACACCTTCACAAGAAGAGCTTTCCATATCAGACCCACACAACACTGGGAACAGGCAGATCTCATACTCCTGCCCTGGTCCCCTGAACCAGGACGTTCCTCACAGGGCCAGGGCACACACTCTCTGCCTTGAACTTGCCTCCTCCAAACCAATGCTCATTCCCTGATTGTCAAGTGTAACAAAGTTCCCATGGAATGAAGCAAACCCAATGGATCCAGTCTCCTGACAGAAGGATGGGCGCCTGCAGGGCCAGCACATCACCAACTGCTGGCCTTGCACTCCAGCAAGACACAAACTGCAGGCTTCCAACATCCTCAGGCAGCATCTGTGTCCTTGCAGCAGCAATTTCTGCCACTCATGGAGCAGGCAGCCAAGGGAAGGAGGCTCTGAGCTGCAGCAGGGCTGCTGTCACCAACATCTCCACCAAATTGGGCTCCATTGGGCTGTGCCTCAGGTGCCAGTGGCCCCCATGTACCCGTACCGGGCCAGCAAGGTGAGGTGCCAGGGGAGGGGCTGCAGATGCTGCCCCAGGCATGGTGCCCGTGGAGGGGAGGGAGCCCTGCCCCAGCCACCCATCCCCTGCCTGCTTCTCCCAGGCAGAAGCACAGAGACAGGGACAGCACCATCAGGACTGAGCCTTCCAGGAGGGTCATTCAGATCCTTTGTCCCAGGACTCAGTCCCATTTCCCAACTCAACAGCCATTTTCTGCCTGGGAAATGTCTCCTTTCCTGCCCACCCACACCCTGCATCGTGCTGGCAGGGCTGTGCCTCTCCCAGGCTGCCCAGGTCACGGGGATGAGGTGCAGTAGAGCTTCAAGAAGAGAAGGGCATGGGAGCAACTTCTCCCTGCTTCCCCACCCCACATGTGCCCCTGTGGTCCCTCTGTACCCCCCCACCTCTGTAAACTCTGGCAGCTGATGCCTCTCTGCTTTGTCTCCACACCGAGTCTCAGCCCTCCTGTCCAAGCCTGGGGCAGGATCCCTGTGCTCTGCCTGAGTGCTGTGTGTCCCTCTGTCCCACCTGTGACCAGGCATCCCCCAGCTCAGGGAAGAGGGCAGCTGGTCCCTGTGACCCCCAGCCCTTCAGGCACCTCAGCCTGGGCATGGGCTTGGAAGGTCTTTCTCCTCTCAGGAGAGGGGCCCTGCTGCAGCTTCTCCAGTGCCTCCTGGAGGGGAGGTCTCCAAAGGGCAGTCACAGCTCCAGGGGACACTCATGGGGATGCCAGAGACAGCTGTGGGTGAAGGGTAGCTGTGGGTACCACTGCATCCCGGGATGAGGAGTGGGCTATCTGGGGTATCTCATGAGCTGGCACTGCACAACAGAGCTGGGGGTCTCAGCAGGAGTTTATTGAGGATGTGGGACAGGTGGGAGCAGTAGCACTGGGTTCTGCTGGCAGGATCCTGAAGTGGTGTCTCACCAGGGTACGACCTTCCCTTCCCAGTCCAGGAAGGCACCGGACTCCTTCTCTGAGAGGGAGGAGAGGACCTTCAGCATCCCTTGCACGCTGTCATCCACTGTCACAGGGGGCTGTGGGGCAGAGGGGCAGATGTAGCCCAAGGCCTGGCTGAGGGCCCTGGAGCAGCTGGAGCCAGGGGAAAGAGCTGCCCCAGGGCAAAGGGAAAGCTGATAACCCCAGGGGGAGGGACTGAGACCAGAACCGAGGGGATGGAGACACCCAGCACCGGGACAAGGGGAGCAGCCTCAGCAGCGATTGGGCAGGCAGGGAAGTCATGGGCAGGGGCTCAGGACAGCAACTCCCACCCACTGAAAATCAGCAGAGGAGCCGTGATGGACCCGCCCCAGAGGAATTCCTACCGTGTGTCCGGCAACACCTCCCAAGTCGGTTTGCACCCAGCCAGGGTGGAGAACGACACAGAGGATGCCGTGCTCCTTGTACGCCAGGGACTGGCACTTGCTCAGCATGTTCAGAGCAGCCTGTGGGGAGACAGGGAGGGCATGGTGGTGAGAGGGGAACGGGGGGCTGCAAGGGGACCCAGGATGTGGGCTGGGTAGTGGAAGGAAAGGTGTGACAGCACCTTGCTGCAGCGGTATGAGGTGACTTGCATCAGGTCCCAACCAAAGAAAGAAGCGATGGAGCCACCAATGCTGGATATGTTGACAATGGCAGCCTTGCTGCAGCTCAGCCCTGAGCCTGGGTTGCCCTGGGCAGCCTTCTTCAGCAAGGGCAGAAATGCCTGTGAGGAGACAGAGGGGCAGGAGCACACACAGACATGGCACAGGGGAGGGGAGAAGCTCCTTGCACAGTGGGCAACATTGACACCAGCACTGGGGCATCCTCCCTCCTCTTCCCACAGCCCCATCCTGCCAGGCTCCAGCTCTGAGCTCCAGCCCATGGCTGCACAAGCTTCTCATCAACTGAGAGCCCTTTGGGACACCAGAGCAGTGACAGGAGCCCCTCCCACCAGCCCTTCACACCCTCTATAATGTCCAGCTTGAGGATATGGGAAGGGATCCTTCTGGAGCATGCTGCAGTGCTGGAGACTCACCTGGCCCATCAGCAAGGGTCCAGTTGTGTTGGTGGTGTATGTCTCAGTCATGTCCTCCAGTGTTTCAGCATCAAGCGTCTTAGATCTGACCATTCCAGCATTGTTGATGAGGAGGTTCAGCCCAGAGCCCCCCAGGTGCTCCCCAACCTTGGCTGCAGCTGCCTTGATACTGGCAGGGTTGGTGACTTCTGCAGAGCCAACACACTAAAACTCAGTGACCCTGTGGTAGTTTGGGGTCCCCTGTATCCCCCCAAGGAGGTGTCCCCCACAGCTGCCTCCAGTATGGAGCTCCCAGAGCTGTGATAAATGTCCAGGTATGCATCATAGGAAGTGGAGCAAGAGGAAACCCACCGAGAGCGATGATGACCAGATTGGGATGTTTGGAAGCCAATTTCTGTAGGTCCTGCAAGAGGGGTCACAACATTGGTACCAACAGGCTGGAACAGCTGTGCCAAAGCTCACCCAGCAATGCCAGCCAAAGCTCATGTCCCTCCAGCTCCATCCCTGCACCACCAAGTGCCCAGCACCCTGCTCCAGCTCTGATGCAAGGGGAACACTCCTTAGCTCTTGCACACATCATATATCCCTGTCCCCTTCACACATCACATGCACAGCTGCTCCTACATTGTATCAGTCCAGCGGCTCTGAGCCACAGGTGCCCAGCTGAAGCTCCAGGCCCTTGCAAACACCATCCCTGTTCCAATCTCCCCCTGGCACCGAGTGCTCTCATCCCCCTGCACACCCACTTCCTCCCAACCCAGCCTCACCTGTGCTTGTTGACCCTTGGGGTCCCGACAGGTCGCAAAGATCCACTGTGGTGGCTTTGGCATCCTGAGGAAATGCTGGACAAACCCCAGGCCGAGGCCCCTGTTGGCCCCAGTCACCAGAACGGAGCGGACACAGAGCTCTGCCATGCTGCTTGTTCTTCTCTCTGAACTGCAGCTTGCACACCCTCTAATATTTCCTTAGGCGTGTCCCCACCCCACTCAGTCACGGCTTGCACCATTGCTGGCTTCTCTCCAGGAAGAGCAACTGCTATAGCTCTTTGAGTTCCAGGATGTAGGTCCTGGCTGGAGATCAATCCTAGTTACCTAACAGCAAAAATCACTTGGCTTTTCCATGAAAATTATGCATTCTTTGGGTAACCTGATGCCATAAGCCAGGTGGGGCTGTTGTGGGTGAAGAGGGAGGGAGCAGCGTGTGGGTTGATGTGGAAAGTTCCACAGCTCGGGTGGGCTTGACACCTTCACAAGCATCCTGTGGGCTTGATGATCTTTGCACGTTGTACCAGGCGTTGCCTCAGGTGGCTGTGAGCAAATGTTCTCTGCCTTGCTCCTGCCTCTTCCAAGATAACAACCTCTCCCTCATTGTGGAACAAAAGACCTGTGGAGTGGGAGAGCAAACCCAGCGTGGTCTCCTGGCAGAAGGGTGGGGACCTGCACAGCTGGCACAGCACCACACTGCAGGTCATGCACCTCGTCCCTTGGGATGCAGTCCTAAGTTGAGCAGTCTTTTTGTTCAGAGCCACAGAGGACTCAGGCACCTGGGACATTTACCTGCAAAGGAAATGCCCTTCTCAAAGCCCATTCTCCACCTTGCCTGTTGCCACGAGGCACTGAGTGTTCTGTGCTACTGCCAGTGCATCCCAGTGCTGTCCAGTACCTCAAGAGATGCAATACAGGTTTGCAAGGCTGGATCAGACGTGTACATCATGTGTTCCCACCCCACTGTAAGTGAAGACACATCCCCAGAAACCTCTTGCCAACCCCTTGTTTTCCTACAATGAGTCCCAGAGCCATTGCACAGGCTGCTGGGCAGCAATGGAGACACCTTCTGCCCCAGGATATTTTGGCAGCAGCATTAACCAGAACAGCTTCCTCCCAATGGCAATGCCAAATGTGTCTCCATGTTCCAGCAGCAGCTGATTTCCTCCTGCTCACTCCAGCCTGTTTTCTGGGGCCCAGCTGGCAGACACTGTGAGATAAGCAGGTCCTTCCCTCCTCTGACCTGGCACCACCTGCACAGGGTACCCTCCCCAAACCCATTTGGGAAGATGTACATTGGCAGCATCTATGGTGAGCCGATCCCATATCTACTCTCTGCCAAGTCTGAGCCTCTCCTTAAGTTCCACGCAACTAATTTTTTCCCCATTTTGTTTACTGAGGTTAAATGAACCTCTGTCTGCTTTTTGAATTTCCCACACTGAGTTGAGACACTTCCTTTCCCTTGTGAATTCCTACCATTTACCAGCAGTACTTTCAGCTTCTGTCTTAGACTGATCTCTCACTGAGAATCTCCCAGATGGCTGGATGGGCATTCAGGCTCCATAGATCATTTCAGTATCTCCTTTTCAATGACCACAAACCTCAATTGTACTTGCCAACAGATGCACCAGAGCTCAAATCCTCCAAATAGACTTCCATGGTTTTCTTCCTACGGGTGGAGGATGAGGCCATCACCCACAGCCCTGTTGGAAACCTCCACANACACATCATATATCCCTGTCCCCTTCACACATCACATGCACAGCTGCTCCTACATTGTATCAGTCCAGCGGCTCTGAGCCACAGGTGCCCAGCTGAAGCTCCAGGCCCTTGCAAACACCATCCCTGTTCCAATCTCCCCCTGGCACCGAGTGCTCTCATCCCCCTGCACACCCACTTCCTCCCAACCCAGCCTCACCTGTGCTTGTTGACCCTTGGGGTCCCGACAGGTCGCAAAGATCCACTGTGGTGGCTTTGGCATCCTGAGGAAATGCTGGACAAACCCCAGGCCGAGGCCCCTGTTGGCCCCAGTCACCAGAACGGAGCGGACACAGAGCTCTGCCATGCTGCTTGTTCTTCTCTCTGAACTGCAGCTTGCACACCCTCTAATATTTCCTTAGGCGTGTCCCCACCCCACTCAGTCACGGCTTGCACCATTGCTGGCTTCTCTCCAGGAAGAGCAACTGCTATAGCTCTTTGAGTTCCAGGATGTAGGTCCTGGCTGGAGATCAATCCTAGTTACCTAACAGCAAAAATCACTTGGCTTTTCCATGAAAATTATGCATTCTTTGGGTAACCTGATGCCATAAGCCAGGTGGGGCTGTTGTGGGTGAAGAGGGAGGGAGCAGCGTGTGGGTTGATGTGGAAAGTTCCACAGCTCGGGTGGGCTTGACACCTTCACAAGCATCCTGTGGGCTTGATGATCTTTGCACGTTGTACCAGGCGTTGCCTCAGGTGGCTGTGAGCAAATGTTCTCTGCCTTGCTCCTGCCTCTTCCAAGATAACAACCTCTCCCTCATTGTGGAACAAAAGACCTGTGGAGTGGGAGAGCAAACCCAGCGTGGTCTCCTGGCAGAAGGGTGGGGACCTGCACAGCTGGCACAGCACCACACTGCAGGTCATGCACCTCGTCCCTTGGGATGCAGTCCTAAGTTGAGCAGTCTTTTTGTTCAGAGCCACAGAGGACTCAGGCACCTGGGACATTTACCTGCAAAGGAAATGCCCTTCTCAAAGCCCATTCTCCACCTTGCCTGTTGCCACGAGGCACTGAGTGTTCTGTGCTACTGCCAGTGCATCCCAGTGCTGTCCAGTACCTCAAGAGATGCAATACAGGTTTGCAAGGCTGGATCAGACGTGTACATCATGTGTTCCCACCCCACTGTAAGTGAAGACACATCCCCAGAAACTTCTTGCCAACCCCTTGTTTTCCTACAATGAGTCCCAGAGCCATTGCACAGGCTGCTGGGCAGCAATGGAGACACCTTCTGCCCCAGGATATTTTGGCAGCAGCATTAACCAGAACAGCTTCCTCCCAATGGCAATGCCAAATGTGTCTCCATGTTCCAGCAGCAGCTGATTTCCTCCTGCTCACTCCAGCCTGTTTTCTGGGGCCCAGCTGGCAGACACTGTGAGATAAGCAGGTCCTTCCCTCCTCTGACCTGGGACCACCTGCACAGGGTACCCTCCCCAAACCCATTTGGGAAGATGTACATTGGCAGCATCTATGGTGAGCCGATCCCATATCTTCTCTCTGCCAAGTCTGAGCCTCTCCTTAAGTTCCACGCAACTAATTTTTGCCCCATTTTGTTTACTGAGGTTAAATGAACCTCTGTCTGCTTTTTGAATTTCCCACACTGAGTTGAGACACTTCCTTTCCCTTGTGAATTCCTACCATTTACCAGCAGTACTTTCAGCTTCTGTCTTAGACTGATCTCTCACTGAGAATCTCCCAGATGGCTGGATGGGCATTCAGGCTCCATAGATCATTTCAGTATCTCCTTTTCAATGACCACAAACCTCAATTGTACTTGCCAACAGATGCACCAGAGCTCAAATCCTCCAAATAGACTTCCATGGTTTTCTTCCTACGGGTGGAGGATGAGGCCATCACCCACAGCCCTGTTGGAAACCTCCACAGAGCCTCAGAAGCAGATAACATCAGAAAACAGATAGTTAACATTTTAAGTCTCCTATTTTTGCTGTGTCACCACATTTGTGTAGTGTTCCACTGTTATGGAGCTGTAACTTTTTAATGTTGACTTTGCTCTGGGGCCCCACACTGCGTTATTGATTATTAGAGTTTAAACAAGCACTGCTTCACCAGGAGTCTAAGTCCAGCCTGGAATGAAGAGGCAGAGGGGAAAGAAGCCAATCTCACTGCCTTGCAGCCCAGTCTCATCACAGGGGCTGCTGATGTCCCCAGGCCTCTGGAAAGGATCATGGCCCAGCTCCTAAGAGAGGATTCAAATGCTTCTTTTGCTCTGAAATGTTTTTGCATGGTCTAAATCTTAAGCTGAACATTAAAGTCCTCAGAATCATAGAATCATTTAGCTTGGAAAAGGTCTCTAAGATCATAGATTTCAACAATTAAGCTAACAATGCCAATTCCACCACTAAACCACATCCCTGAGTGCCACAATCATACATTTTTTAAACACTTCTGGGATGGTGACCCCACCACTTTCCTGGGCAGCCTGTGTACCAGTGTTTGACGGTCCTTTCTGTGAATAAACTTTTCCTAATATTCAATCGAAACGTCCCTTGGCACAAACTGAGGCTGTTTCCTCTTATCCTATGACTTGTTACTTGGGAGCAGAGCCCGACCTCACCTGGCCACACCTCCTTGTCAGGGAGTGATAACAGTCCCCTGAGTCTCCTTTTCTCCAGAGGAGAGCTGAGCCCTCCCAGCTCCCTCCTCAGCTCCTCACCAGACTTGTGCTTCAGAACTTCCCCAGCTCTGTTGCTCTTCCCTGGACACACTCCAGCATCTCAATGTCTTTCTTGCTGTGAGTGGCCCAAAATCCAACTCAGGATTCAAGGTGCAGCCTCAGGAACACCAAACTCAGGGGCACTGTAGCTCCTCTCCCATGACCCCCCAGACTGTTGCACATTTTACCCATGGATCATTTTCACATCACCACACTGGGAAGACTCAGAGCCAATTTTCCCAGAGGCAGTCACACCTTTTCCACCCTCAGAAGTGCTCTCAGTCACTGAACTGATTGCACAATGACAATGTTGCTGACAGAAACATGGAGGAACATGCTTTTCTCTGCCTGCCAGGGAAACAGGGGTGTGGCACAATTAGTACATTTAATCTACCGTTAATAATAAACTCACTGCTATTTATCACACCGATTTGCTCCACAATGCGTTCAGGTCTGTCATCACCTATTAGTCATTTGCTAAAGAATCAATAGATAGTGGTGAGTCACTCATCAAGAGGTGAGGTGAGACCAGCCCAGCATTGTAGCTGAATCTGGGCAGTACCCACCGGCCCTGATTCATTTTCTTCAGGGCTGAAGAGGATTAGTGATGTGGAGTTTGGAAACTCATGGCAGGACGGTTGGAACTACATAAATACACGACAATCCGTTCTGTGATTCCATTATATGATTTTATTAGTAGGGACACCCCATTGTGAAAGGACTAGGGATGAGAGCCTGAGCTTACCTGCAGCTCCCAAGTGAAGTTCCCATGGCACCTTTGTCATAGCTTTGCTGTTTTCCAAGCAGATTTACCCAGATTACAATTGCATTGTGTCAGAGCTGGAGACAATGGCATATAGTGACAGAACAAGGGGGAATGGCTTCACACAGAGAAGAGGGCAAGGTTAGATTGGGTATTAGGAAGAAATTATTCTCTGTGAGGGTGGGAAGGCCCTGGCCTTACACAGAGAAGCTGTGGCTGCCCCATCCCTGGAAGTGTTCAAGGCCAGGATGCAGTGTGTGAACAGCAAAACCTCATATTTTATTTAAGTTGTGGACACTGCTTGAGTAAAATGAGCTGCATTGGTATTTTATCAGCAGAAATTAAAATTTATATAGTTGTTTATTCTGGTTTCAAACCATATCTGTATAAAGGAAGGGAGGAAAAAAACACTTGTTTTTTTAAATTAAGATTTTAAAAATCTTAATTCTCTTCCTCTGCACTCTTTTTCTAAATCCAGTGACTTAAAGCAACACTTCTGATGAATCCATCAGCTCAGTGCAAAGGACAGGTGCCTACATGTATTTTGCTGTTCACAGTGCACAAACTTTAACCAAATTGCAGCATCAATTAGTTGAAAATGAGGAACTACTAATTCTGATTTTTTGCTATATGAACTCATACGTCTTTGTATTCTTAGGGAGGTCTGGTGGAAAATGTCCCTGTCAATCGCAGAGGGATGGGACTCGGTAACCTTTAAGGTTCCATTCAACCTAAAACATTCTAAGATTCTATGATTTATACCCTCAAACCCTCCAAAATTCACCAATATCAGACTCGTGCTTTACCAGGCAGCACGAGTTTCCCAATGCCTGTTGTAGCGAAACTGGAGCACTTGGATAAGCCTTGGGGCTCTTTTTTGTTTGGCTCTTTGGTGTTCTTTTTCTTTCTTTGGTTGCATTTCTCATTACTACCTGCTGGAAGCCTCAAAACATTTAACTAACAAGGTTTTCAAAGAATGGATAATATTCTATTTCCTTCCCGGGGAACAGAGGCACAAAAGCGGTCAAGCGCTGCCCACACCCGCCGGAAAGCGCTCATTTACTGATACTTGGAGCTGCCTTTTCTTTCAGGGTTCACATTTGCATTCAGATCAGGCTCCTCCCGCCCTCAGCTGTGGCTGCACTTTAACTGTTTCTGCACAGCAGATCGCCAGGGATCCCTGTCTCCAAGGCTTTTTCAAACAAGCACTTTTCGAGAAGAGCTCATCAATGTAATTTGCCTGCAGCGTGCAGGATCTGCGTGGCACGGGTGGCCAAACTGAGGGTGGTTCACCCTGAGTGTTTGTACCCCTCGGCCATTATTTGCTATATTTTGCCATAGACAGAGCAGCATTTCTGGTGAGAAGTTACCAGATTAATGGCCTGAGCACAGGGATCTATTTTACCAGATTTACTGCTTGTGATGATCAGGGAAAAAGCCAAATCACGTGCATTTCCGGGCAGGCAATAAAATCAGCTTGTAAAGGGACTGGCACTTCCTCATGCTAAAAGTGTTTAGTTTGGGTTGTTGTTTTTTTTCCACTCTTATCTATGGCGAAGATCAGTGTGCTAAAGGTGCTGAAGACACCACCCCAGACCTGCTTTGTCCCTCAGCCAGGGCAGGAGTCCCCTCAGCGCCCCCGCTTCTCTCCGAGACCCCTCAGGGACGCCAAGGCTGCGACGCGGTTGTTGTGTTCGCACTGAACGTTAGCGGGAAGGAAACACGCACACATAAGAACACACACACACAAATAATACACACAAACACACACAGAGTCCCGCCCCGGAGGCATTCCCCCGGGCTGGGGCAGCGGGGGTCGGGAGGCGGCGCCAGGCGGGCCGGGCCGCGGGCGGCGATGGCGGTGGCGCGCACGGTGCTGCTGACCGGCTCCAACCGCGGCATCGGCCTGGAGCTGGTGAAGCAGCTGCTGGGCTCGCCGCGACCCCCCGCCTGGATCTTCGCCACCTGCCGGGACCCCGAGGGGCCGCGGGCACAGGTCAGTGCAGGCCGGGGAGCGGCGGGCACACGCCCGGCCCCTGTCACCGGCCCGAACAGCTCGCCGCTGGCGCGGGGCTCTGGTGGCCGCAGCGTGCCCTGCCCCGTGTGAAAGTCACCTGAAGCGCAGCCGGCGAAGAATCGGCCGTGTCACCCCTCAGGCCGTGCTGCTCGCCTATTCTGGGCTGCGCTGGATGTGCCCGAACCCGCCCTCCCCTGCCAAGGCTTCGCCCTTGCGCTGCGGGCACGGGCCGAGCTGGGCTCGCCTCAGGCGCTGAGCGATTCTGCTCGGGCTGGTTCTGCCGGCTCACGCTGCTCTCTGCAAAATACAGAGGTTCCGAACATGGGGTTTCCAAAAGTGGTGGCCCCTGTCCTTGCTTTCCACTTCGCTAAAATGGGAGAGACTCACACATGTTGCTTCTGAAGGGAATCACAAAGCTTCCCTGTTCTTCCAGCTTTTTTTACATCCAGCTTTCCTTCCTCTGCTTGCTGTGTCCCACTGAAATACCAATAGTGAGAAATTTGCTGTCTGATAATCCTGGCTCCAGCTGATTTGTTTGTGGCATCTTCTTTCAAGTGCGTATTAGTCCGTGTCAGAAGCAGCCCTGGCGCAGTGAGATCCCACCCTGCTGCCAGCCCAGGGTGCCCAGCTCATGCTGTTGCAGGTGCTCAAGTTGGCTGAGTCAAAGATAAGCCAGGTCTTTTATTTTCCCGCTCTTCCTTCCCACAACTCGAAGGACTCAGATGAGATCAGAAACTGGACTGGAGCCAGTTTTTCTATGAGGTGGTTATCATGCAACTCTCCTAGCCAGGGAGTACTTCCCTAAGCCTTGACCAGCTGTGGTAGAGTGAGGGCAGTGTTGTCGGGATGCTGCTGAAATCCATGACCACAGGACATAGAGAGCAGAGTGTTGTTCCCATCACTTCTGCTCTTTTGTACCTTGACCAGGTGTTGGGGTGGGAAAAGCTCCTGCTGGGATGGTATGAGGCTGTTGAGGCAGACAGTTGGGAAAAACAGGAGAGGAGAAATATCTGTGGGCCACCACAAACTAATAAAGGGATTTTACGTAATTTCCTGTGCCCAGGGCTAATGTGGGAAGATGGGGTCTGGTGGGGGAGCCCAGAGATAACTGACAGTGAACCACAGCCAGTGCCAGCAGCTCTCCTGCTCCATGTTCCTCTCAAAAGAAACCACTAATTTGTGTTTCTCTTGTGGGCATGTTTGGAAGGGGTTTCAGTTCTAAAAGCAATCTTTATGGGCACATTGAACAAGGTGGTTTGGTTTCTGGTGTCTGAAACCTGCCATAGTTGGGGACTCAGGGCAAAGAGCTGCTAGGAACTGTGAAGTAGAAAGTTTCATTTTTGAAAAAACTTCTGAACCCTCCACTGTGTGAGCTGGCACAGGCAGTCAGGACAATCAATGGCTAAAACACAAAGAGTGAATTTGTTTGTTACCTTGATAAGCAGAGGATCTCTGAAGCAACACCAAGCAGAGGTACAGGTAGGTACAGAGATACAGGAGACACAGGTACTGTTAATATCTATGGTAGTGAATCACTGGCTGCTGTTTACATAGTTTATCAAATGTTATTCCCAGCTGTAAGGTCACTTGAATGATTTACAGTCCTCCTCCCGAGTCTTCAGCTTTTAACCCACTTCTCCCAATATCTATATGAGGTGAAAACAACCAATAAAAATGTGCAAAGTGGTTAAATTCACTAATCATTAATGAAGTCCAGAGCAAGTGAATCTGGCCTATCCAAATGTGATTTCCTCAAAGGTCAAATCTGACATTGGCACTCACAGGTGTTTCTCCTCCACCTCCACCTCATTTTTAGCAGCCTCTGGGAGACTGCTGGTACTTCTAGCTGTATCCCCTGGTAATTGCCCTGGTAAACTGGTCCTTCACAGTTTGCTTCCCTCCTTTGCTGTGGCTCTGGCTGGACTGTGGATGTCCCTTTGGCAAAGTGACCACAGCATCTTGCAGTCATGGCCATGTCGTGCCCTGAGCACGTCACTTTGTGGAGCCTGGGAGAAGTCTTAGAACCACGGCCAGTCCCCAGCCCAGTGTTCATGAGCACTGAATAACACCTGGAAGATGTTTCCCTCAGGGTGGGCCATTGCTGGCACTCCAGCATGATGCTTGACTGTTGCCTTTGCAACGTCTCTTTTTGTGTCTCTTTTTGTAGGAGCTGAGAGATCTGGCATCCAAACACCCAAACCTGGTTCTTGTAAAGCTGGGTACGTGTACTCTGCCTCTGAGCTGGTAAATTTGTGACTGCCAGCCATGCTTGCACCATTTCTCCCTCCCTCCCTCCCTTCCTCCCTCCCTTCCTCCCTCCCTCCCTTCAGGCTGTATATGGGAATCCAGTTCTTCAGAGCTGCTTCAAGTCCTGCTACCCAAACCCCAGCTTCTCCAGACTTGTCTCAGCCTCAGTACCCCATTCCCTGGAGCCTCCTTGCTCCATGCCCACAGGACTAGAATGTTTTGAGAGCCTTCCTGGGCAGCCCCTGGCCATTTCCTTGCTTTGCCTCAATCCCAAGTCCTAGGCAAGATCAGGAGGGCCCTGGGAGGAAGGAAATGCTGTAAGATCAGATCAGAGCTTGAGCAGGAGCAGAAGGACCTTGCAGAGCCATCCCACAGCCGTCCCAGCACATTTCCTTCGGGGACTTGTCCCCCCTAGAGACTGCCCTGGGTTCCTCCAGAAATTGCTCAGACCTAGACTTTGGAGGCGGTGGCTGCTGGGAACTGACGCAGCGTGGGAGTCAGCAGCAGTCGGCTCCCACGGTGGGCTTTTCCTGGTGGGAGCCGTCAGCTGCCGGCAGAGGGGCGGAGGAGGTGTTGGGATGAGTGAGTTGAAGCTGGTTTCACAGCACCATCTGCTGCCCATGCATGGAAGGGCCGCGCGGGTCACATTTCCTCGGCGTCCTCCCCCCCCTCTTCTCCCCATGCCCTCCGTGCCTCTCAGATTGTTCTCTCCCACTGCAGATGTTGAAAACCCCTCGGCTATCACCGATGCAGCGAAGGTGGTGGAGGGGAAGCTGAACGGAATGGGGCTGAACCTGCTGATAAACAACGCTGGCATCTACACCCCCACGGCCTCGCTGGACACGGTCGATGCTGAGGACATGGTCAGGACATACAAGACCAATGCAGTGGGGCCAATGCTGATGGCCCAGGTAAGAGTGAAGTGCTGGGGATGAAATTTGGCCCAACCTGAAGGTGTCTCAGGCTGTCCATGATCACAACAGAAATCTTGGAGGGCTTTGCCAAATTTCTCGGGGCTATACAAGGGAGGGCTAGGGCTGCTCTTCAAGTCTAAGCCTTCTGCAACCCCTCTGAATTGTGCAAGTCTGACTGGGAGCAGGCAGGATCACTGCAGCAACACCTGGGCTATCCTGACATCCTGCTGTTCTTCCTCACCCTCCCTGGGTTGCAGTTGCCATAAGTGGGACAGGCTTGAGGCACAGATGTCCCACTAGGTTGTTTCTCCCCAGGCCTTCCTGCCTCTGCTGAAGAAGGCTGCCCAGGACAGCAAAGAAAAGGGCCTGAGTTGCAGCAAGGCAGCCATCATCAACATCTCCACCATCCTGGGGTCCATCAAGAAAACACCAGATTCCTTCTTCCACCCTGTCGTCTCCTACCGCTGCAGCAAGGTATGGAGGCTGTGACCTGCCCTGGCTCCTGAGCTCCATGGGGGTCAGAGCTGCCCTTGCCAGGCCAGGTCTCAGGGAAACACCTGGGATTGAGAGATGGGGGGAGTTCCCAAGCTCCCAGGGCATCTCCATGCCCACCCAGGGGAGACACACACGGTCTCCTGAAGAGCTGGCATTGCTTTTTCTCCCTCACTAAGAGGCAGCAATGGGAAGGGGACCTGGTTCATGGAGCTTTTTGCTTCCCATGGATGATGCTTCCTTCCTCACCCAGGCTGCCCTCAACATGCTGACCATGTGCCAGGCTCTGACCTACAAAGAAGCTGGGATCCTGTGTGTGGCACTCCACCCTGGCTGGGTGAAAACAGACATGGGCACCCAGGAGGTGAGTTCTGGACAAGCAGATCAGCAGGGAACCCATGGGTGGCACTAAAGGCTACAAACATGCACAGGAGGTCACCCAGGTGGCCTAGATGGCTCTCTGAAGGAAGGATCCATGTGAAAATGAGCTGCTTCTTGGGCTCCAAGTTGCCCATGTCTGTGTTGGGCCCTGCAGAACATACGGATACTGTCTGGGAAGTAGCATCAGCACATAACAGGTTGCTTGTTCAGGGGCAAAAAGGGGCTTTGGGCAGCCTGGAAGATATGCAGAGAACCTGAATCCAACAGAACAGGGAGGAGAGGAGCAACACCATCCCATTCTGTGCCCCATTCCTTGAAGAACTGCAGGTCCATAAGGTTTCCACTCATCCTGCAGGATCCATGTTTTGCAGTGGGGGTGGTCCCTGCAGCACTGGAGTTTTGAGAAGGCTGCACAAAGCATCTCATTTGCAGCAGGGATCTCTTCCTGCCTAGTTAAACCTGTGGCTGTCTTCCCAGCCCAAGCCACCTCCATCCAAGCCAGCAGTGCAGATACCCAACCATCCTTCCACATAGTGGACTTGCCCCAGCTCCCATGGCTCTCTGCTCACTCTGGGTGGAAGGAGCCTTGCTGTCACTGCGAGTGAGCCAAGTGGGTGCTGGATGACCTGGAATGATGGTGGTATCTCATTTTGCCCTTTGCAGGCTGACCTGACAGTAGACACAAGCGTGCGGGGGCTGTTATCTGTGCTGCCAGTCCTTTCTGAGAAACACAGTGGGACTCTGCTCAACTGGGAAGGGAAAGCTGTCCCCTGGTGACTGCTGTCTGTCCCTGCAAGGGACTCCACGGTGCCACGGGACTCTCTGAGTGCACGGGTGCACCAGGGTGCTCAACTCTCTGTGGTCTGCAAGGGACCTACTTGGGACTCCAGTGGGTGTGCAGGGTGTGATCCCTGCCTTCGCCTTGCTAATAAATAAAGTTAATGAGTACCTGTGCCTTCTCCACTCAGACTGTCTTGACCCTGCCAAAAATAGCCTGGCATTAATGGCTGGAGTTGATGATCTTGGAGGTGTTTCTCCAACCTAAATGATCCTGTGATCCAAGGAGTCTGCCTGCCTTGTCTTCAGCTGCTCTGAGCTGAAGGGATGTCCCAGGGGATGTGTAACTCACCCAAAGCTCTGCTGCCCTCTTGCTGTCCTGCCTGAGTTGCAGAGTGTGCCCAGGCCTGCCTGGTCCATGCCACGCTTCCACCAAGGCATGGTGTATTTGCTGTAGATTTCTTGGGATGACTTTGTGCTGGACATGGTGTCTTTGGGAGCAGCCTCGTGGCTGGAATGGGAGGACTGGGCTCTACAGTCCAATTCTGCAATCCCAGGCAGACAGCCCTTCCTACGGTGGTGCCCCAACTGGGCATGGTACCCCTGGGTGGGGAAAATCTGGTCCCATGGGGGATCACAGCATGGGAATGGCACTTCTGTGGGATGGAGAAGCTGAGAACCTCAGTGAGGTGGGCTGGGCAGACTTGGACTGCATGAATTTGACAAGGAAATGGTAACAGCCCCAAAGAAATGGATTTTGGGGTGGTATTGGGGTTTCTCAGGAGAGTTTTACCCCTTCTGGAAAGGGCTTCTCTTAAAGGAGCATGGCCAAAAGGAGCCAGGACTCCTGCAAAACCAAGCCTGGTCTCAGGTGGGCAGAGCAACCTGGGCTGCAGGACAGGCAACCTCCTGGTCATTCCCTCAGAGGCCACCACCTTCCCTTTCTCAGCTGGAGGACCAGCTGGAGCATCAGGGTCCCTCTGGTTCTGGGCTTTGCTGTGGTTGTACCTCTTCCTGGAGTGGGAGCTTGCATTCCACCACGAGCTTTCCTGAGAATCTTGGAGCCATGCTTGAGGCCTCTGGCTGTCCGGAGGAGCTGTGTTCCCCATGCCCAGGCTGACATGCTTTTTTCCAGGCCTGTGCTGTGCTTTCCAAGGCCCTCAGGAGCCAGCACTGCCAGCAGAGCTGCAGGGAGCTGTCCCCACATGAGGCACCCACTGCTGCACAGGTACCCCCTGCCACTGACCTCATCCTCAGGGGAGCTCTGAACCATCTGGGCTCTTCCACCTGATCCAGCCATTTGATTTCCCAAGTGAATGAATGCTTGCTCTTTTCTTTCCCAGCTCTTATCTGTGGCCAGAGTGGTCCGTGCCCACTTGGGCACCTCCCCATCAGTGCTGCCATGGCAGCAGGAGGAGGAGAATCCTTGGGAAGGAATGGCTGAAGGACAGGAGCGTGGGTGACAGGCTTGATCCTGGCAGTGCATTGCTGTGCCCAGCCCGGTGCTGGCTCAGAGACACGGCCAAGCCTCCCCCGAGTGCCCTCCCTGCCCCTTGGCAGACGTTCTCCTGCCCCAGTTACTCCACACAAGCCAACTGGAGCCCGGCCAGTCACCACAGGCTGGCTCCATGCCCATGTCTCCATGTTTTTCCCTTCTGTCCCACGCTATGTGCTGGATCCTAGGTGATGAGCAATGCCAGAAATCCCACCATGGATTGCTGACAGTTTACAGTCGTTATCCCCCTCATGGTCATTGCCAACCCTATGAGATGTGTGTCACTGCTCCCTTGGGATCATGGTGGGAGACAGGAGAGAGGAGTGACAAGCTCCATCAGCCTGGGACGTGGTCAGGTCACCCAGGGCGTGGGCTGCCCTGTGTTCTGAAGGTGGGAGGAGGAGGAGTGGGAAGTTCTGCAGGTGGAGTCCAGTCTGGCAGTACTGGACATAGCTCCTGGGAGAAGAACTAATCCCAGGCACTGCTGGGCACTGAAGCACCTGGAGCATCAGCCACTGCAGTGGTCTTCCATTTGGGTGCTGGGATAGCAGACTAATTGCTGTGCAGACCCAAGCAAAAACAGGTCAGTTGATCCCATTTTTTCAAGCCAACACAAGACTGGGGTGGGATGACCCAGCTTGGACCTCTCTGCAACTGGGATTCACCCCTGGTGAGTACTTTGCCTTTACAAGTGCAGCCAGGTGCTCTCCAGGAGCCCATCCTTCCACCCTCTGAGACAAGGCTCATCCCAGGGAGCACATCCTGAAGATAAGCCACAGGAGACTGTGCCACCCTTGGTAACTTGGAGGCCAGAGACCCCTGAGAACCTTAGGGTGCCCCAGGGCACGTGTTCTTCAGGAAGGCTCAGTAAAAGGCCAGATGGGCAGGTCTCCCTGCTCAAATGCTTGCCAAGTGGTGTCGGCTTTTCCTTTGCACAAGTTCCGGGTGTTTGTGCTCATGGAGCTGATTATCTCCCTGTTTCCTCTCCTTCCTGATGTTTCCTGCCTGCCTGCCTCCCTCCCTTTTGCTGGTTTGGCCCTTTATGTCAGGCTTATTTCCTGGCTCTGGGAAGTGTCAGACCTCAATGTCCCCCCTGCCCACTGGGATGGCAGCACATAGCCCTGTGTCCTTTCACTGGGTGCACTACAGTGCCCCAGGAGACACTTGAAATCCCAGCTAGCTGCTCCCTGGGAGCACAAGCAGGTTTGGACAGAGTAAATGTGATTTAGGATCCATCTGCTTTTAGAAGCTGATCCATCTCTATTCTGAAGCTGGGACAGAGGTGCCAGCTTTGGTTCCAGCAGTGGGGAAAGCTGGATGACCCCTTGAGGACTCTGCTCTTCCTTAGGCTGCAGAGGGTCATGGAAACAGTGTCTGGGGACTTCAGAGACCATGGGTAGGGAAGCTGTCACATAGAGCAGCTCAGACAGCCTCCTGCAGCCTCTTTGGACCCATAGTAACATCTGGGGACAAACATCTCTCTACTCCAGGGAGCCCATCAGCTCTCCAGGCTCCAGGGATTGACCTCAGTGGTGGGGAAGGCCCACATTTCCCAGGGTCTTCCAGCAGCTGCCTTATTCCTGATCAACAGCCACTGGCAAAGACTTCTTGCACCAGGAGCTGGAGTCAGGCAGGGCTGTGGGTTGGGGTAGGACCAGTGAGGACATCAGGAGTCCTGACCCGCCTTGCCAGGATCAGGGCAAGACCCCTTTTTGAGAGACACCCTCCCACACCTGAGTGGGGCAAACGGCAGCAGGCAGAGCCTCTGTGAAAGGCAAGGGCTGCTACAGGAGGAGAGGGTCAAAAAAAGGAAACGAAACGGAAAAGGGCTGCTCCTGTGACAGCGATGCAGCTGCGGAGGTGGAGCAGCAGGCAGGTCACAAAAGCTGCACACGAGGAAGTGCTGGGACACCAGCCAGCGTGGCCAGGCTGCGGCAGCTCCAGGTGCAGCAGATCTTTGCTGAGAAGGTCCAGGAGCAGAGGCAACCAGAACTTCAGGGAACACAGCCAGGACCTGGAGATCCCCTTTGCAGGAGTCATCTTCCAGCCAAAACTTCCTTCTGCCAAGGTGTGGGCACTGTCTGTGGTGGGGGGGATGGGGCAGTGGGATGGTCACTGTGGGGACCACCTGCTGGGTGGCACCGAGTTCCTGGGGCTCTGAGGCGTGGGTGACTATTCCCAGAGCCCCCAGCAGTGGGAAACACTGATGCTGGGAAGGCTGGACTGTCCGGGGGTGCAGGGTTTGGGGGATGCTGGGGTCCAGGGCTGCCATCAAAGCACAGGGACCGAACTCGGGTCCCTGAGAAATGAGGCTCTGGAGGAGGAACGACCCAGTCCCTGCAGCACCAGGGCTGCTGAGGAAGCCGAGTGGGACCAGCAGATAAAGTGCTGAGGCTTCCTCCCGCACAGCTGCAGCTGCAGGGCTGGGGCTGCTCCACTGGTATCAGCCCCTGCAGAGCCTGTGCATCCCTTCTCCCTCCCGTGTTATTGTTTGCCGGGAGGAAGCAGCTCACCAAGTCCCACCTCAAGCTTTTAACCCACTGCTGCCTGCCCTGATGCTCTCCACTCCCATCAGCCAGAGCCAGACAGGCTCCACATCTGCTCTGGAAGGATGGTTTGGTACTGAGAGCTTGCTCCAGGCTTTACCTCCCTGGCAACCAGCAGTACCCTTTGACTCATCTCCCTCAAGACACATCTCCCAGGAGTCTCCCACAACCCCTTTTGCAGAGGACAGACAATGGTATTGTCACCTCTAAGGCCCTGAAAGCTTTAGGTGCCAATTATTCCCTCCTTCCTCTCTCTTCCCCTTTTTAGCTGGTCGGATCCTGTCTTGTACTTCCTCTGGAAGCTCCCTGGTCTGCTGTGGGGGCACCATGGAGACAGCAGCTTTACCAGCTTCACACAGACTTAACCTAAACCCCTAATAAGGGGTTTGGAGGAAATCCATCTTGGGGAAGAAAACTGCAGCACTTCACCAGCTACGTTTGACAAGCTGGGATTTAATTAAACCCCGGGATCTCCAGAAGTACTCCTTGGGGAAGTGGAAATCAGAACATCTCAGCAGCCTTCTCCAGATTGTCATCTTCTCACACAAGTGAGCTGTGCCAAATTGTCCCCACTTCTCAACTGGCAAGGAGGGGACATCTGTGTCCCATCAGCACAGGCTGGGCTGTGCCCTCCCTGGTGATGAGCACCGAGGGACACCTTTCCTGAGCATCAGTGTCCCTGCAGGAGCAGAGGTAGGTCAGCCACTGCCGAGCCTGATGGGTTGGTGCAGAGATGCTCCGTGTCCCCTGTGAATACACCACAGATGTTGATGAGTCCATCACATGCCCCAATGCCCCCTGCGTGCCCCAAGAATAAACCAGAGGTTTGCCTGCCCTGTGCCCTGAGGCCCTGACACTGCTACACCCATGGATCTTCAAAAAAAACCATGTTTGGGAGCACAGGAGGGCACACCCATGGGTCACAGAGAGGTGCTCACTCTTCCTCCCACAGCTGGGCTCTGCCCATGCCTTTGCCCCCAGGGATGCCCACAAAAGGGATGATCCCTTGGCCATAGCACCCAGTCCTGCTCTGCAGGGTCCTGCCAGGGGTTTGGAGCAGGTCAGCCTCTCCCTGCCCATCCCACGGCACCAGCAGGGCCTGAATTTCCAGCTTTTGCAGAACAAGTTCCCGGGTGGCTGCACTTGGAGCTGGCACTGTGCCGAGATGCCAGCGTGCCTGTCCAGTGCTGTGAGTGTGCAGGGGGGCTGTGGGGATGGTGATGGGGCTCAGCTGGGCATGCCATGGGCTGTGGCAGGCTTCCTGCTGCTGTCTGCAGGACAGGAGTTGCTAGAGGGGTCATCTCCTCGGTCCCTAGGATGTCAGCACACAAATGTATCTGTTCCACCTCTCTACCCAGACCTGCTGCCCTGAAGCATCTTCTCCCCCTTATTATCTCAAGGGAGTGGAGTTAAGACCCTGTGGTGGCAAGAACAAGGATCCAAGCTCATTCTTATGAGTTCTCTCCCCCATGTCCCTCTCCTTGGAGCCAGGGAAGTGAGGCTGGGGAGGAACTTGGCTCCTCTTGTTTGTTATTACAGGATAAAGTTACCCTTTAAAGCAGAGCCAGTGCTGTCAGGGTTGCATACCATCCGGGAACATCGCTCCTTCCAGCGGCTCCACACACTTCTGGTTATTGTGCTTGCACAGACCCAGCCCAGCCGGGGTCACAGCAAGGGGGATGCAGGTGGGGGGGATCCAAAAAGGAGCCTCCAGCTCTTTTCCCATTCTGAGAAATTTGGGAGCATAGGGAAAAAAACCTCTCTCTGGAGAGGAGAGCTTTTTGACTCTGGGATATGTGGAAAAGAGGAACAGAAAGCAAGGGCTGGGAGCAGTGAAAGGGAAGGGGGAGCTGGATGTGGTTGGGGTGTTTTGGGGTTTCTCTTGTCTCTTGGGATGCTCACTCTGGCTTAGCTGGGGACCCTCTGGGTAGGGCAGCCTGCTGGTTGCCACTGTGTGCAGGCTGGGCAGTGACATGCAACTGGCACTCATCTCCTCACCCCATAAGACCTAAGGCAGCTCAGCATCCTCTGGCAATGTGCAGATGGGTGGAGGGCTGGATTCTCCTTCAGGCTTCAGCCTCTGTCCCTGAGGATCCCAAATCCAGGGGGGCCCCTCTCTCCTGTGAGCTGGCACCACAGGAAACACCTCAGCACCCCAAGACTTTGCAAGACATGGGGTTTTCTTAGCAGCAGTCTGGCCGTCCCACTCACACTAGACCCTCTGGAGGTGGCTGGGGCCTTGCTCAGGGTTTGACTGCCCCATGCTGAGCCATGACGTGCCTGAGGGGTGGAGGGGAAGGAAGCTGACCCGGTGGAGCTGAGCCAGGGAGAGCTTCCTGGCAGTGAGCTCCAGGCTCCAGTGCCTTCCGTGCTGCTGCAGATGGCTCCGAGTGGGATGGAAAGCAGGCAGAGGGCTGTGTGAGCCCTTTCCAGCCATTCCCCGGCCTGGCATCCACAGGCTCTGTGCCGTTCAGGAGGCAAACGCCAGCTGGGGCCCTGACACCGCCACCTCAGCAGGGTGTCGAGGGAAGCCTGACTCATCCCCAGCAGGAGAATCTGAGACTTGCACATGTAAACAGAGCCGGCCCTTGCACGCCAGGACATGTGACAGATACAGGAGAGACCGGCTGGAGCCACAGCCTGGGACTGGTGGCATTCACATTTGTGCTAGAGTCATGAACAAGAGCTGGAATGGGCCCTGCTCAGGAGCATCACTTGGGTGGGGAGGATGTGGCAGAATCCCTGCTATCAGCATGTGCCCCCTCTGCTACCCCTACCCCATTAGCAGCTTTTAGCAGCTGGTTTTAGTCCTAGTCTTTCTGTTTGACTGTCACTGCTTTCCTTCAGGGTCACCTTTCGCAGCAAAAACTCATTTGGGCCAGCAGCTCAGGAGAGGTAGAATAGCTGCAGGGTGACCAGGACAATGGTGACCTCACCACCTCTGGAAGTATTAAAAAAAAAAAGCATGGATGTGGTATCGGGGTACATGGTTTTATGGTGGGCTTAACAGTGCAGGGTTAATGGACTTGACGATCTTAGAGGTTTTTTCCAACCTTAATTATTCTGTGAGAGCAAAACTCCTGAGATGCCACCCCACAGTGCCAGCTTCAGAAACGGAGTGGAGCTTGTGCTGTCAGGTCTCCCTGCACATTGTGCTGGGATAGAGAGAGCCAATCTGGGAGCACAGAGGCTCCCCAAGTGCCTGTTCCATCTCAGGAGCAGAGATCACTCAGAAACCTCCCAGTTATTCAACACACTCTCCAGCACATGATTTCCCTTGGGTTAAGATGTGCCATGCTGTGGGCTCCAGGCTGGGAGAGCTGTAGGCCAGTGGGGAGAGGAGATATCACAGCCACTTCCTATGCTTGCTTACCCTGCACAGCCGGTTTCATTTCCTTAATCCCCGTCCCAGCATTTTCTTTGTTGTTTTCTTTGGAGGGGAGGGAGCTTTGCTGGAGGCTGGTGCTCACTGCAGTGAAGGAAGCACTTTCACACTCTGCAAGGCCAACTTGGATGCCCACTGGTTGTTCCCAGATGGACTCACTCTGCTCTTGGGGACAGGGACCCCACGTCAGCAGTGGAGTGGATCAGGGGGTGTGTGGGATCCCCTGCCCTGCTTGGGAGGACTATCTTTACATGCATTTGCATACAGCTTTGCTAAATTTGCAGACTCAGCCCTGCCAAAACACCTCATGCTCGGAATGGCCTTTTGCTCTCTCATCCTTACAGCACCAGCTCTGAGGCAATGTATTCCTACATCCAGCTTGATTGGTCAAGCTTTGCTTCACCTGGTGCAATGTTGAATCCTCAAGGCTGCCGACTCCTCAGCTGTGGTCCAGCTGTGCCAGCTGTGCTGCCACTGGCTATGTCTGCTGGGCCGGGCTGGTTTCTTGGGCTTTCCCACAACCTCAGCCTTCCTGCTCAGTGCTGCACAACAGCAAGGGACTGTGGAATCTCGTGAATCATGGATACTTTTGGAGTGATCCTGCGGGTGTGTGCGTGAGCTGGTTCCTGCTGTGCTGAGGTGGGAATGGCTGTCTGGTTGCAGGAGGGGAGTGGTCCCAGGGGATGTTCAGCCCCCTAGGCTGAGCTGAGACAGTGGCTCTTCCAGCAACTTTGCTGGGGTGGAGAAGTGAGTTAGGAGGGGGGACAGCTGAGAGGCAGGAGAGTCTGGACCAGTGCTGTTCTGTAGCTCCTGGCCTGTGCTGGGGCTGGATCTGATGAAGTCACAGTCTGGATGTCCTGGCTTTGCTGCAAGGCCCTGACCCAGATTCTGGATTGCTGGCCAGAGTCTGGGAGAGCTGACCAGCACCCAGTGCTGGCTGACACCGAGTAGGTTTGTGACCACTCTGGGGGTATCCTGCCTTCCCTTTTCCTGGTGCTGTGGGCAGGAAAAATGCTGGGACATGCAATTCTGCCCAATGGAAAAGGACAGGTTGGGTCAGGGCTGTACCCCAGCCTGCTGCCTCTGTGAGCTGGCCCCGAGTGTGTCGGGGAAGGTTTTCCAGCAGAGTTCAGAGCACCTGCTGGCACAGCCTTTCTGTGCTGCTGGCCAGTTCCCGAGTGTGGCCAGGGCTCTGTGAGTCAGCTGGAGCAGCAGCTCACATTGCTCATGCTGCATCAGCACTGCCCTGGCTCCCTTAGCTTCTACCCAGGTTGTGTTCCCCAAAAATGTGAAGCTGGAGGGACGCAGAGCTTGGTGCTGGGATGCTGGCTGCTCATCTCTGAGGCAGTGGCAGGGATGGTGGCAGGGATGGTGGCAGGGATGGTGGCACCTCAGCTGCTCACAGGGGTGGTGGCTGGGCTCTGAGTGTGCTCAGCACGCGTGGCTGTCCCGGTGCAAGGCTTGGCGCCCTGGCCTGTGTGTGTTGCCTTGCCTTGCTCCGGCGCTGAGCAGGAATGCTGAGCATGCAGCAGCTCCAGCCTGGAGCCAAGGGCTGGCCTCCAGCCCTTCAGAGAGAGGGGAGAGGAAGACGTGGCTTCAGGCCCAGCCTGCAGTGAGAAGAGCAATTTGGGCAGAGACCCGCGGTGCAGGGCTCCGCCGCCGGCTCAGACCTTCCTCTGCACCACGGCAGGCGGCTGCAGGCAGCTGGCACGGCTGCTGCTGAAGCTGCCAGGAGGAGGGAAATGTGCTTGGAGTGGTCTCGGGTCACCAGGCTCTGGAAAAGTTCGATGCTGTGCTGGGAGGAGCTCACTAATGCCAGCAGGTTCTCTGACAGAGTGCCCTTGGGCTCAGGGACTCTTTCCTGCACCAATGCCCAGCTTCCCAACTGGACTGCTGGGAAGGCTCCTTCAGTGACAGGAGTCCAGGAGTATCCATATCCATGCTGGGAGGGCTAGCCCAAGAGTATCAGTATCCATAATGAAAGGATTAAACCAGGAGTATCCATCCATATCCATGCTGGCAAGATTAGCCCAGGAGTATCCATATCCATAATGAAAGGGTTAAACCAAGATTATCTGCATCCATCCTGGGAAGGTTAACCCAGGAGTATCCAAATTCATGCTGGGAGGTTTAACTCCTTCCTGCCAGCAGGCACCATACCTCCATAAATCCAGGAGGGAGTTTTGGAGGTCAGGCAGGCCAGGGTTGCTGCCAGATCTGGGGCAGGAGCCTGTCCTTGTTTTTGTTTGCCAGGCTGGTCCGTGCTGAGCAAGCTCCCAGAGCAGCCAGTGCAGTGTGCCAACCCTGGCCTTGGCACAGGGAGTGCTTGGCTCCCCAACCCAGCCTGGCAGGGCAGGCAGGCGTGTGGCTGAGGGGAGGGTGCAGTCCCCTCTCCTGCTGTCTGCAGGGATAGAGCAGCTCCCCAGCACCAACCAGGAATGTTGGGTTTTACCTTGGTATGGTCGTGCATAGGTAAATGGAATGTGGTGGTGTGGGTCAGCCTATCTCCAGGCACCCCAAGTTTTTACTGAGCAGTTGGTCAAACCCTGGAACAGACTTCCTGGAGAGGTGGTTGATGTCCCAAGCATGTCAGTGCTTAAAGGGGCATTTGGGCAGTACCCTTAACAACATGCTTTAACTTTGTGTCTGACCTAAAGTGCTCACCTTGGATGTCACTTTCAACTGAAAATTTTCAGTGGTGACACCATGTACAGGGTGTGGGTGGGATCCAGCCCCACACTTATCCAGGTGGGATGCTGGATCAAGTGATGACAGAGTGGCACGGTGGTGCTGACCACACCAAGCACACGGTGAGTCAGCCTGGTGGTACAGGGACAGTGTGGCACTGGGATCTGGCTTCAGAATGGATTGAGAGCAGCCTTGAGGAGAAGGACTTGGGGTTGTTGTACAAGAAGCTTAACATGGCCATGTGCACTGGCAGCCCAGAAAGCCAAACATATTCTGGGATCCATCCTCAGCAGAGTAGGCAACTGGCTGAGAGAGGGGATTCTGCCCCTCTGCTCTGCTCTGCTGTGTTCTGCTCTGCTCTGGTGAGATCCTGTCTGCAGCACTCAACCCACTGGGAACCCCAAAATAAGAAGGATATGGACCTGTTTGAGCAAGTCCAGAGGAGGCCATGCAGATGCTCAGAGGTCTGGAGCATCTCTGCTGTGTTGACAGGCTGAGGGAGTAGGGCTGTTCAGCCTGGAGAAGAGAAGGCTCCAGGGAGACCTTGGAGTCCCTTCCAGTACCTAAAGGGGCCCAAAAAGATCTGAAGAAGGACTTCAGAAAAGTGCACAAAGTGCCAGGACAAGGGAGGATGGCTTCCAAGTGACAGAGGGCAGGATTAGATTGGATACTAGAAAGAAATTCTTCCCTGTGAGGGTGGGGAGGCGCTGGCACAGATTGCCCAGAGAAGCTGTGGCTGCCCCAGCCCTGGAAGTGTTCAAGGCCAGATTGGATGAGGCTTGGAGTAACCTGGTCTAGCGAAAGGAGCCCCTGCCCATGGCAGGGAGTTGAAACCAGGTGGTCTTTAAGGTCCCTTCCAACACAAACCATTCAGGGATTCATCAACCACATAGCCTGGTGGAGCCACTCTGGCAGCCTCTTCTTGTTGACCTTTTGGCTTGGCTTTTTCCTGGTGGCCTCAGGACCTGCTGTCCCCTCTCCCTCCCATCTTTGCATCACTTCTCCTTCAGTGCAACGAGGCCAGCCTGGAGAACTGGGCTGGGAGCTGGGACACCCTGGTTCTCACTGAGCGACCTTGGCAGCAAATGTTCTGCTCCTTGGTGTGGCCCCAGGAGAGTGACAATGGTGCAATGATTTCCTTGTCACTGATATTGCCCTGCTCCATTGGGCTCCAAGACCTGATGATGGTCTAATTAGTGTTTCTGCCTCACAGGGCTGGTGGGAGCACTGCACAGCCTTGTCCTTGCATGGAGGATGTCTCACCAGGGCTGCAAAGGCTTCAGTTCCATTTAAAACTGGGTCGACTCAGTAGGATCTAGGACAGGTAGGAGAAAGATGGTCTTGGGAGAAAAAAGAGGAGCAGGGTGCATCCCCCCAACAGGCATGTGGCTTCCTCACCCCTCCACCTTCAGGATGCTCGGAGGTGTCAGGGTTTAGGAAGTGGACTGGCAGCTGTGGAAGCAGCACCGTGTGACTGTGGCATCCCTCAGGTGACAGCCTGCATTTACACCGGGGCTGCCTGTCCCTTAGTTGAGGAAGCTGGGACTGCTCCTCTGCTGCTTCCCTAGGATGCTGGAAGCTGGTGGGATGGGGAATGTGGATCAGTGCCAATGCTCTGCTCCCCCAGAGTGGACTTTCTGATTGGCAGAGGTCTGAGCATGGCTCAGTTGGATGCAGGAGCTGTGGGGGGAAGGCAGGGTGGGGTGCTGGGTGTCAGAGCTGGGAGCAAGGATATTTGGGTGTTCCCTCTGCCACCGGCTGACTGACTGCACAGCCTTGGCCATGTCCCTTCACTGCTGGAATGTGAAACATGCCCGGGGTCTGTCAGAGAAGCCTGGGAGGCTGTGGTGGCCCTCGTGGAGGGAGACAGGGGTGGCGAGGGAGAAAGTGTTGGTCCAGCCATTACTTCCCTGGAAAGGGGAGGCTGTGGGCGCTGTGTGCGGCAGGAAGGCAAACAGCCCGGGACCAAGCAAGCCGGGCTGCCCCCACTCCCCTGGCCTCGGGGGCGGCGGGATCCTGCTCCGGCTCACGGTGGGGCTGGTGGACCCCCGGGGAATGCTGATGGGCCGGCGGGTCCGGAACCCCGCAGGGCCACGGCGGTTGCGGTGGCGGCGGTGGCAGTGGCGGGGATGGCGGTGTCGGCAGCGGTGTCGGTCGCCTCGGGGAGGGAGGTGCTCTCGTCCATGCAGCTGCCATTGGCGCTGGCTGGGCCGTGGTTTCCTGCCGAAATCACATGGCTCCCGCGTTTCCATGGAGAGAGCCGGGGTGGGCGCTGCCAAGAGCCTGCACGAACTCCCCGCTTGCTCCCGTCCATGGGAGTGGAACAAAGGGGATGCACCGAGCCAGGCCCGCTTTCGCCCCGCGCCTCGTCCCCCGCCTCTCCTGGGACATGTGAGTGCCACCCGCACCTCCGCACCCCGCGGTCACGGGAGGGTTGGGGGGAGCGGGCTTGGTGGCTTTAGCAGGGCTACACCCTTGGGGGGCCACGTCGCCGCAAGCCACCGCCCGCCCGCGTCCCCTGTGCCGCCACCACCGGTGGACGCCCCACGCCGCGCTGGGGTGTCCGGGGGGGACGGAGACACGGACACAGGGACGCGGACACGGGGACACGGACACGGGAACACGGACACGGGGACACGGACACAGGGACGCGGACACGGGGACGCGGACACGGGGACACGGTCTCCGCTCCTCCGCCCCACTGCGGTTCGGAGGGATCCTCCGCACCCCCCGGTACCGTGGCCGGAGCCGCCCGAAGAAGGAGCCGCCCGACAGTGGGATATGAGGGCGAGCACCCCCAGTGTCACCCGGTGCCCCCCAGACCCTGTCTGGGATATTTCAGCTTCTCCAGCCGCTCTTTCGCTCCCGGGTTTGGAATGACGCTGGTGGCGTGAACCGTGTCCTGCCCCGAATCCCGTGGGACTCCGGGCGGGGGTACGGGCAGGGGTACGGCGGGCGAAGGAGAAGCTGCCCGTGCCCATATAGGGCCGTGGCCGAGCGCCTGCGGGACGCCAGAGCCCTGGATGCCGCGGGAGAGGCTGCAGCCATCGCCCCCCACGGCAGCCCGGGCGGGACCCGGCGGGCTCCCGGGGGACCCGGGGGCGCCGTGTCAGCTGGGTGCTGCCTCCTCCTCCCCTCCGGGGTGACGGAGGGAGGAATGCTCGGAGGAATTAATGAGACAGATCTCGCTTTGTTGCTGGCCCGATCCTCCTGTCTCCCAGCCCTTCCCAGCCTGCCAAGAAGTGCTCGGGAAGGCCTTGCACCATTAACCCTTCCCCTGCCGCACCTCCGGCCGTCCCAGGGCGTGCGAACAGCCTCAGCGGGTTTTACCCTTGCCGCATTCCCAGAGGAGGCTCCCGAGGGCACTGGGAAGTTCTGGCCATCCCGTAAATCCCACGTTTCCCACCTCCTGGCTGGTGGCCTCACTGCATCCCACGGGCAGGGCTGGGACGGGAGGCAGTGACGCCACAAAAAATCCGGCAGTGCAGGGCTTGTCACCAGCTTGTCACCAGCGGCGTTGTCTCCTCTCGGCTCGTGGGGGTCCCCAGTGTATTGCCACAGTCCCCTGGGTGGAGGGGAGCTGTGGTGGTGTCCGTGGTGTGGTGGTGGCAGAGTCCCCATGGAGGACATGGCATGATGGGGTTGAGCACGGAAATGAGGGCAGCAGTGGACACGGCAGCGATGGGGGATGTCGAGGGGGGCAGCTGAGAGGTGTTGGGTGCAATCAGGGGATAGCTGTTCATCTGAAGTGAGGACAGTGGTGAGGACAGGGGTATCTTTTCCAAGCCTTGCTGAGGCTCCTGGCCAGAGCTGCTGCTTTGCCCAGGAATCTGCTGGCGGGGTTGCAGCAGGGTGCCTGTGATGGGCATTGTCCAGTGCTGGCTGGACAGGAGGAGCTGGATGGGCGTAGGGTGTCCCCCAGGAATGCCACTAGGCTGGGCTCCAGATGGTGCCCGTGGCTGAGACTCAGCGAATGCCTTGGAGCTCCTGCCATGACACTGACCTAAAGGACAGGACCCTGGGAAACCCATGGCAGGCAGGGAGCAGCTGGCATTTGAGATCCCCGGGGCACAGTGAAGGCAGCCCAAGCCCTGGCTTTGCGTGGGCTGAGGCCGGTGCTGGGCTGGGACGAGCTCCCCGCCGCGTGCTTTGGGGTTATTTATAGGGCTGCCATTTATATCGCTTCTATTTCTGCTGCCGTGTGGGGACCATGCAAGGAAGCGAGGGGGGAGGGCTCGAGTCTGCCACCGCCCCGTGCCCGGCCCCTCCAGGAAGGGATGCTGCCGACACCATTGGGGCCAGCCTGGCTGCGGGTAGAGCCTGGCTTGGCACAAGGGCCGGTCCTTCGCCAGCCCTCAGGGCATCCACGTGCAGAAAAAACTCTGCAAAAACTCTGCGCTGGGCTCCCAGGATTTTCTGGAGTTGGCTTTGCCAGTTTTAGCAGAAAGTAAAGTCCAAGAAGTCAGTTGTAGCACTGTGGTGGTGGTGACCACCTGCAGCTCTAGGACCAGCTGTCCCAGCCCAAGACAAGTCACTTGATCACTTACTGTGCTTCTCCTTCAAGCCATGACTGTGTGTCTTCTTGCTAAAATTATCATCTCCTGCCTTCTCCCAGGACTCCCCCGTGGCCTGGTGCTGATTTCGTCTCCACACACCTTTTTGACCAGCCATGACTTTTGACTTTGACTCAGTTTCTGACTGAGGCTGGCCTATGCCCTTCCCTGTCAGGTTTCGAGCTGTCGTGACATTCCCAGTCTCTCAAGGATGTCTGTGGCTGGGAAATACTTGTCCAAAACAGCCTGAAATAGTTTCTTCATCACCTTGGCTTTTGGTGCTGGTGCCACCAAGGCAGCATCAGGTTGGGGCTGGTGGCTTCTCTGGGGCTGGGTAGGCTCAGCCTCAGTGCTTGTAGTCCCTGGGCCAGCAGGGAGAAGCTGAATTTCCCTAGGACTCTGCTGGCAGGATGTGGGATCTATGGGAAGCTGTTCTTCTATCCCATGCAGGGCAGGGAAGTGGGAATAACCTGCTGGATTTTTCTGCCTGTGCACAAACTGGCCGTGGCTGTACCTGTGTGTCCGAGCACGGCTGCCCATGGAGTGTTTTGTCTGCATGTTCAGCTGTTGTGGTTGGGATGGGGATGCCCAGGGCGGATCCCCAGGCCTAGCAAGAGGAAGGCATAAAGGGGCACTCCCAAAAAGAGAGCACCTGGGGCATTATACCCACACCCCTGCTGCAGAGGAGGGATTGAGGCAGCCACTCTGGCAGGTTGAGCAGAGCCTGAGTGGTGAATATTCAGGGAAACCGCGTGTTCAACAGAGTTGAAGAGTCACATGGAGATGTCCTCTTCCTTTTACCCACTCCCTATCCCCGGCCAAACCAGGAATAGGGACTCATTTAACTCAATTACCACCCTGGTGCTGCTGGTGTGACTTGTGCCCTTCCTCTGCCCTCCCATGGCAAGGTGTTCTGACTTGCCAAGCCCCACCAAGTGCCGTGCTGGGTGCTGTGAGGTGCTCAGAGGGCATGGCTGATGTGATGTGTCCTTCTCCAGCGCCCTCTGCCACTTCTGGAATGCCTGACCCTGTCTCCTACCTGCTCCTGGTGGTCTCCCCAAGGGTGATGCCCGGGATGGTGCCATGCCAGGCACCTCACCCATGTGTCAGCTGCCACACAGATCCCCCTATGACTGCAGACTACAGAGAGGCAGAGTCCCCGCAAGCAGCACAGCCTGGCTATCACCCCTCCTCGAGGGAAGCCTGGAAGTCCCCTCACTCTGCATGCCACCGGGGAACTCCCCTCCCGCGGCTGGGGCAGCTTTAGCGTGGCTTTCTCATTAACCTTTAATGAGAACAAACAAGCTGGCATGGGCCGGCGCTGCGGGCGCGCTGCCTGGCCGTGTGCCGGGCGCTGGCTCCGCACGGCTGCCGGCGGCGCAGGCTTTGCACGGGGATGGTCAGAGCCGGGGCGGGGATGGTCAGAGCCGGGGCGGTGCCGCCGGTGATGCCATTCCCTGGGGAGAAGCAGCAGGGGGTGAAAAGCCGGGTGGTGGCCGCTGCCCACGGCAGCCACCAGGATGGGACTCTGCCTGTCGGTGGGGATGATGCATCGTGTCCAGGCGAGGTAGGAGACGTGGTCTTCATGCAGGTTCTGGAGGGCTGGGGTGGAGATGGGCTTTGCAGCGTGCTGGGCTGCTGGCTCCCCACAGCCCGTGGCACTGGCGTGGAGGCTTCAGACTGGTGGGCACCTGGGATGGTTTTTCTTTGGATGCTTCTCAGAGCCAGCCCAGCCTCACCAGCTCCAGGTGTTCTCTCAATGTGGAAGATGCTGTGCACCCACTTGGCACCCACCTGGGCACTGGGATCTGAGGGTGCCCCCAGTCACAGCACTGTCTGGTGACACCCCTGCAACCCCAACTCTGCAGGCCTGACTGTGGCTGGCTCCAGAGCCATGTGTGGGGCAGCCATGCCATCATGCCTGGGAGCCCCTGATGTTTCTTGTCCCCTGTGGGACCTGCAGGGAGGGGACCTGCTCTGGGCTGGAGAAGCAATCCCACAAAAGGTTCACTCTCTGAGGGAGGGGTTAACTTTGCAGGAGGACCTCGTATCTATAAGGACCCCCAAGACTCTGTCCCAGTGCTTTTCCTTCTGAACCTGTCCTGACCTTGCTCTAAAATCATCAGCAAACAGGAAAAGAGCCTGGGAGGGAGGTGTTTCTTCCTGTTCCAGTGACGTGATGAGGGCAGCTGATCCCAGCCTGGACAGAGCTGGCTGCTCCAGCCTTTGTCCGACCTGGAGGGGGATGCCAGTCTTGGGTATTCCCAGGACCGGTGCTGAAGCATGGTGACATCTGTGCCACAGAGTCTCCTGGTTGTGTAGAGCACTAAACAGTGAGTTGTGGGCCGGAGAGGTGCTGCTAACTGCATGGTGGGTCTGCCACTCTGCCCTGTGGGAGCTGGACCCCCATGGAAAGCAGGACAGACATTCCCACATGGGAATTGCACCCCAGCATCTTTGGAGAGCCCTGTGAGGAAGCCCTGGCTGAAGTGAGCTCCTCCAAGGCTTTGGATACTCAGGATACAAAGTAGGGACTTTAGAGCAAGGAAACCCTTTTCCCAGTGGCTCCTTGGTCTTGGAGGGTGCCCACAGGCATGCCACGGGATTGCATGCTGTGGGAAACCTACAGCAAAGCCACGACGGTTTTATATGTACATAAATATAACTATATATATTTATTATATTTGTATATACTCATATCTAAACCCGAGCAATGCAGAAGCAAGCGGCAGCGGTGTGAACGTCAGCTGCCCACGGCTTTGTGCC
Organism: Thryothorus ludovicianus; assembly: GCA_013397245.1. Lineage (NCBI taxonomy): Eukaryota > Metazoa > Chordata > Aves > Passeriformes > Certhiidae > Thryothorus > Thryothorus ludovicianus. The sequence goes on along the minus strand of VZTB01002865.1, from coordinate 24,858 downwards.
TGCCCGCAGTGGAGCCGGCAGGGATGGGGGCGAGGGGCTGTGCATCCCCCACCC